>OY987256.1:28187735-28594583 GCA_963920725.1 Rhamphomyia laevipes | reverse complement strand
TTCTAGCTAGACGGTTTGAGTAGAATATGACCTGTGACTAGACTAGAATATCCTTTCTGAGTAGAATAATACTTGTGACCACTCAGTATAATCGGGCCAATTTGTCAACCTTTTCGTTTTGTCAGCTTTGTCAATCCTAATATGTCCTGGTGACTATGTCTTAGGTCGTTATTACTTGTTATGGCATTTATGTATTTTGTATTTATGTAGGCTTTGTATAATTTAGATTGATTAAGCGCAGATCGGACTTCCAAAAAAGAAAGAATGAAAGTGGTTTGAAATAAATTGGATGAATATTGAGAGACATTAATTAACTTCAAAAAACAAAATCACATATGAACTTTTCCAACAAATAAAGAAATGACCCTTACACCTGCAAATAAGTATATATACATAGAAAATACGCTCAGTGTCTTAGAATTAAAGATAGCATTATAATAGTTCGCCGAATAATATCAGTAATGTTGTTCTAAACCTAAGATAATTATGTAATTTCTGAAGTTGTAGCGAAATATTTCATATACAGTACCGCGACGAATTTATCTATACAATACGATGAATTTGTTTCAATAAATATTTTCTAGTTTTTGTGACACCAGCAAAGAAATAAATTAATTTACTCTAATCTTTACACCACTGTTAAATCTCTACTTGTAATAATATAAATAATATATTATATCTTTAAAACAAACCTAAAATTATAAAAAAAAATCCAAAATAATTGTATACTGTAAAGTGTAAAAACACATGTTATACTTTTAAAAACGTATACTTGTCCCAAAAAGTTTCAAGTTGCGCGCACCCTCAAATTATATAGTTAAGTACAAATTATATTCAAATTAATTCCCTTTTTGATATAAAATGCCTCTCATTTTAAAATAAAAACTTTCCAATTCTTTTTCATATAATGGTTAAAATATATCAATTGTCCTTACATTTATTTGTAATAGTAT
Source organism: Rhamphomyia laevipes (assembly GCA_963920725.1). Lineage (NCBI taxonomy): Eukaryota > Metazoa > Arthropoda > Insecta > Diptera > Empididae > Rhamphomyia > Rhamphomyia laevipes. The sequence goes on along the minus strand of OY987256.1, from coordinate 28,593,630 downwards.
TTCACGCGAACAACATGGATAAAACAAAAAGTTAACATATGTAACCCTGAAGGCATTTTTATCCTGTAGTTCCCTATACATTTTCACATCAGGAGGGCGGATCACTTGATTTTTCCATCAAATGTCATTCGAATAAACTATTTGTATATATACAAATGATATTTTTATTCGACATCTCCATTTAGAATTCTATTTTAGTCTATGTCTATAGTACATTTCTTCATATATATGTTGTATACAACAACCCATTATATAATAATTACAAGACTTAAAAATTTAGTAAAAATGTGCTAGGATAAGATATAAAATATACAAGCCCAAACGCAGAATATTTGCCAACCTGCAAAAATTTTCGTTAGTTTTTTTTAAACTCGAAATTAATAAAAATATTATACTAAAAGAACAATTTATTAATACGTAATGTAAATGGTTTTTTTTATAACCAAATAAAAACCATTATGTAAAAACTGTGTTAATTGACGAAAGATTGGGGCTGCTAGAAGGCATGTCGACTTAGCTGTCTTACAGGATGCGCCATCATATCCCTTCAGTTGACTAATTTAAATTAATTAACAACAGGAGGTAAGTTTTGAAGATATTTAATTTGCAGAATTAGTCCATCTACAAAGTACAAACGACTAACACCTCGACTAGACATACAAAACCATTAGTTATGCTGGTAACTGGTAAGTTCACCGTACGCTTTAAAATCGTTATAGAATGCTTCTTTACAATAACTAATAACTCGTTTATGATCATCGGCTTTACAAAACTTAAAATCTTTAAGTTTTTTTTTTCACTTCCATTAGTTTTTTTTTACCTAATGGTTAAAAGCGGCTTTACATTACAAACATATTTACATTATAGAAATAAATTTTCAGATGTAAATGAAAGCCCTATTGAACTTGCCTTATAAATTTTGTATCGTTCTTTTACATTTGTCCACAGAAACATCCGTTTTTATATTATTTCTCCACTCCACAGTAATTGCTGGGCCACTTTCACTTGGATTTTTTTAAATTATTTTTTCAATGTTCAACAATTGTTAGATTTAATTTGACCATATCCAGGTTTGTTATGGAGATAAATAAAATTTTGGGCAGATGATCGCGGAAGACTTTACCATTTTAGCTATTTCTTAGTTTGAATTTCGATTTTCAAACGTTACTATTATGGATTTTCTGATATCAGCAGATAATTCAACTCCATATGCCATTTTTATTATATAATTATTAAAAGGAAATAAATTAATGAATTTCTATTGTCTACTTTATTACCAAAATAAATCCTGTAGTTCCCTATATATTTTCACATCAGGAGGGCGTATCACTTGATTTTTCCATCAAATGTCATTCGAATAAACTATTTGTATAATATACAAATGATATTGTATTCGACAGCTCCATTTAGAATTCTATTTTAGTGTAACCGTTTACTACATTTAAAAAAAAAGAGATAAATTGACCACTAGATCAATTATTTTGCATTTAAAATACCAATTATTTTACTTTGGAAGTGTTATTTTTTTATTTTTTTTTCGAAAATCTTCGAAAAGACTCTAGAAGGTAAAAAGAAAACCTTCTGGAAGTGTGAGATTTCTACTCACTAAAACACCTACATTTTTTCGTATTAAAACTAGTCTAAAGACTAACCATTAATTTTTCTCTAAATTCTTAACTTAATTTACTTACAATAATCGGGATATATTTACAAACGAAATATATCACAAAAATCTAGTTTACCGACGCATTTTCCAGTAATTACAACAGCTCAAAAGGTTTGGTCCTTTTTAGTCTTCTAACATTATTTTGATAATTTAGTAAGTTTCTGACCTCCACATTTATGTGTTGCTGGAGACGAGTTTCATGTTTAGCTGCATATCGCTTAATTTCATCAGCTACATATGGGATTTTTAAGTCCCTATGTATATCATTATTTCGTGCGTACCATGGCGCGTTAACGATGTTTCTCAGAACTTTGTTTTGGAAAGTTTGTATACTATTAACATGTACATTTTTGGCACAGCCACACAGCTGGATTCCATATAACCATACCGGTTTTAGTATCTGGTTGTAAATTAATATTTTGTTTTGTATTGGCATTTTTGAGTTACGACCTATTATCCAGTATTAGCTGTCTGTATTTGATATCTAATTCAGCACGTTTTTTCTTTACATGTTCTTTCCATCTTAGTTTCGTATCTAATGTCATTCCTAGGTATTTTACATCTTAGTTTCGTATCTAATGTCATTCCTAGGTAATTTTCATATTTGATTATCACTCCATTTATATAAACAGGTGTTTGATTTATTATTTTTCTATTTGTGAAATTTATGTGAATTGACTTGGCCTCATTTAATTTAATTTTCCATTTTTTAGTCCACAGATGTATTGCTTCACAGACTGCCTGAATTTTATTTGTAGCATCATTGATATTTGTTGCTACAGCCAAAAGAGCTGTATCATCCGCAAAGGTAGCTATATGCTATAGTAACATCTTCGATTTGTGGGATATCAGAAGTATATATAACATATAATAATGGCCCCAAAATACTTCCTTGTGGCACGCCGGCCCTTATTTCTCTCAGCTGTGAAAATTTATCGTCTTGTTTTACCCTAAATAATCTATTTTCCAAATAAGAAATCAGTAGTTCTACATATTGTTTCGGTAAAATTTTATTTAATTTATAGATCAATCCTTGGTGCCAAACCTTGTCGAAAGCATGGGCTACATGTAGAAATATAGCAGAGCATATTTGTTTACCTTCTATTTCTATAGCTTTTTCAATTAAATCTGTAATACGGTGGATTTGTTCTGTTGTAGAATGTTTTTGTCTGAATCCGAACTGGTGATTCGGAATTATATTTTTTCTTTATATAAGTATCATAAGTCTTTTTTGTAACAGTTTTTCGAATAACTTAGAGATGATAGGTAGTAAAGAAATAGGTCGGTACGATTTAACATCATTTGGTGGTTTCCCTGGCTTTTGTATCATGATTATTTCCTTTCCAACTATCCGGAACATGTTTTAATTTAAATGCAGCATTTATCAAAAGTGTTAATACTGTTATAGCTTTTCTTGGCAGTTGTTTTAAAATTTCGCTTGTTATTTGATCATACCCTGGCGCCTTTTTTGGTTTCAATAATTTAATTTCATAGATTAACTCTTCTTCTGTAATTTGCTTAATCTCGTTTTCTTCTATATTAATTAGGTTTTCAACTTGTACGTCAGATATTATATCGTTTGGCTTGAAAATTTCAGCTAGGTGGTTTGCAAATGTTTCGGCTTTTTCTAAATTATCTCTTGCCCAATTTCCATTTTCCTTTTTTAATGGTGGTTGGTGCATTATTGGCCTTTTTATTTTTTTTTGTAGCTTTCCATAGAGAGTAGTTTGTTCTTTCATCGGCAGTCAGATTTTCTAGGTAATTGTTGATCGAGTTTTCTTTCAATTTTTGTATTGTTCTTCTAAGCACTTGTGATTTATAGTTCAATGTTGTTTTATCGCAAGGATCACGTGATTGTTGCCATCTTCTTCGCGCTCTTCTTTTGTCATTTATAAGATCTTTAATCTCTCTAGGATAATTGTTTCCTACTTTTTTTATTGAATTGTCTTGTGTTGTTAATAGCAGCATTTCGAATTGTAGTTGTAAATTTATCGACTTCCTGTTCTAAATGATAAGCTGTTCTTAGTATAATATTTACATTCATTTTACGTTCCAACTCCACTTTAAAGCCCAACCAATCTGTTGTATTGTTTGTTAGCAATGACTTGTTTTCTTTTTTCATAATGTTTTCGCTTAGTGTTAGAATAACTGCTGAATGGTCTGAATCCAAATCGAAATTTTCTTCTATGTTGATAAAGTTAGGTGAAATCTTTTTTGTTACGAAGAAGTCGAGTAAATCAGATATCTGTAGGCCAGTATGTAGGTTTTCCAGTCGAGTGGTAGTTTCCTCCAATTTCTCTGATTGCTTCTCTCAAAGCTTTCCCTCTAGTTGAAGTAAGTCTTGATCCCCAGTCTAAATGTTTTGCATTATAGTATCCGCCCAAAATGAATCTTTCTGCCAGATGTTTAAGAATACGATGGAAAGACGCTTTTTTTATGTTGTAAGTTGGAGAACAGTATATTGAACCTACTTTGAATGTCTATTTAGTAGATTTAATTAGTATTACTGTAAGCTGCATTTCCTCTGTTTGAATATAACTTTCTTCATGATGATAATCTTTTATAACAATAGCACTTCCACCTTTCGCATGGTTACCAGGGTGACTTGTATTATATAATTTGTAACCCCTCAATGACAATGTTGATTGTTTTGTCAAATGTGTTTCTGAGATTAAACATATATCTATATTTTGTTCAGTTAAAAAGGCTTCCAATTCTATTTTTCTGTTTTGGATTCCATTGGAATTCCATGTTGCTATTTTTATGTTTTCTGACATTTATTTATTTATTTCTTTAGCAGAAAACCTAGCGTAGTTACCTTCTATTCTATCTAGCCTTTCATTTATTTTGTCCATCATAGTTAACATGTTTTGCATCCAGTGAATAGTATTATTTTGGTTATTTTGTTTTTGTTCTGTTGCATTTTTTTCTTTAGCAGCTTCAGCATACGATACTCCGTCCTTTACTTTGTTTTCTGGAAGCATTCGAAGATTGGCTATTTGCCGGTCTTTAGGTTTATTTAACGCATTTCGTCTTTTTTGTAGTTCCTTAGCTACCATACAACCTCGGTAACTGGCAGGATGAACCTCAGAGCAGTTTGAACATTTTGGTTTATTACCTTCTGGTTTTGTACAATCGACAGTTAAATGTTTACCAGCACATTTAACGCAGTTAGCTTCTCTTTGGCAAAATTTTTGTGTGTCCAAACCGTTGGCACCTTTCGCACTGAGGAATTACCCTATTGCTTCGAAGTGCTTCAATCCTAACCTTCATGTTCTGTATATATTTGATATTAAATATTTTTTTGATATCTTCGGTATTTTCGAATGTTAGCATAAATAAAGGAAGTTGAGTTATTATGATTTTTTCATTAATTTTATTTTTTTTTATTTTGTGGGATACATCTATTATCTTAAAATCATTAAGCAATTTAATTCGAATGTCCTCTGGGTCACACGATGGATGCAGGTTTCTAGCCATGACCCTTATCGGCCTTGCATCTTTACACTCATATGTGTGCCATTCCAACTTCTCTTCGTTTATTGTTTTTGTAACATTTCTATAATTTTCTGAATCCACGTTGATTTTTAACTGCTTGTTGTCATCATGTTAACTTTAAATTCTAAATAATCGTTAATATTACTTAGTACTATTGGTGACGGTTTGTGTTTCTTAACAACTTTAGGAGTAATCTTCATTTGGTTGCTTGCTTCCAATGTAATGTTTCGTGTGTCAGCTCTTCGATCATTTGATTTATCTAGTTCTGGAGACGATTCAGCCCTTCTTTTTTTGCTAGATCTTTTCTTTTTAAGAATCCAATCTGTTTCTCTTGATAGTTCTTCCTCATCCGTACCATATTCAGTGATCTTGAGTGTCTTATAATAATTTTGGTTGGTTTCTAAAAAAATACATTTTTTTATTTTTTCATTTTCAGCTTTTAACAATGCCATTTCAGCTTTCATTTGATTAAATAAGTTTTCAACATCACTTAATCTCTTTCGATGTACTTCATTTTCAACTGCCAGTTTCTTATATCTCTGGCCTTCATTCGCTGTATTTTTATTCAAATTTATTTTTTTTGTAGGTGTTTCCTGTTCTTCACAAATTTTTGAATTTGTGGTATTTTTTGGAGGAGTTCTAGGTGTTCTTGAGCTTCTCCCAAACTGATTTTCTCTACTAAGCAATAAATGGTTCCCCCCATAATCCATGGAACCGACCTCTGACGAGGGTGGATTTTCCAGTGTAACTGGTCTGCCACATGGACATGGGGTAATTATACCTTTTGTTTTGTCCATTGCTTTGTTGTATCTTATACATTTATACCTTCTGTCAGGTTTTATACTGCCGTCCCTCTGGGATCAGACGCAGACCAGGGAGCCGCCTAATGTAAGACAGACGCTTCTGGTATTGGTTTTCGCATTCATTATTTGGCCTGAAATCAGTTCAGTTGCCCGGTGGCCACCATGTGGAGGTATAATGAATGCTTGGTGGTAGCTGGCACTGGAGTAATAAAAAAAAAAAACAGTCACTGCTTTCCCTAACGCTTACACACCCATGAAGTGTTATATTAAAGTTTAGTTTTTAAATTAATGTAATGGTTTTTATTTTGTTATTTCATGATATTTTCTTTATGTATAAATAAATTGTTGTTTTAGTATAATACTTTTATTAATTTCTACATAAAAAAGCAAAGTTATGATAAGTTTAAAAATAAATGAGGAATTTTCCAGGCACACCAACTATTCTGGGTTTGGGCTCCTATATATTAACTGGAGGTCCAACTTTAAAGGATGATAATTATTATGGAGCATAATGTAAAATAGAAAATAATTTTGGAAATATGTAATAATATATAAGTATAATATACTTAAAATAAAAAACATTTATAAATTCAGTTTTAGGCTGGTTTATGGAAAAAAGACCAAAAACCTTATTTGATAGAATGTTATCAATAATAATAAATATTTAAAAATATTACATATATATCTTTATGTGGTTTAAATTTTTATCAGGGGTCGAATTCTCTGAATAGATATCGAGTATACGATATCGAAATTTGTGGTATTTGGGATGATAGCACTCGATTGATCGAGCATTCAAACGATAATTTCATTCGATACATATTTTGATATCGAGTGGTCGCTTTTTTATGTTTTTTTTTGGAAAATAGTATATTATATTAGAAATAATGTAAGTAAATATAAAAAACAATTATTATTAATAATATTTTAATAAAAAAAATTAATTAATGCGGTGTACACAAACTGTTATGGTGAATATAAAGTCATTTTATATACTTGTTTTATTTATAGGACGAATTGCAATAAAATAGGACCAATTGCAATGATAAATAACCTTACAGATTATCTAATTTATTTAACACATAAATAAATGCTTCTTTTGTAAATCGAAATCTCATTTTGAATCTAAAATAAATTTATTTTGTAGTCATAAGTAAAAAATCGCAAATTTAATTGTTAAATAAAAATTAGTGTTGTTATCCAAAGCTAATGGACTGAACTGCTGGAATCTCTTATTAACTGCCTTCTTCTTACCCTTTCAGCAAATACTTCCTTCATTATCGTCAGAAGATGATGATAATAATAACTCACTCATATCTAAACTATTTTTTTTTATTTATATTTATTTTACTTTACACAATAACGAAAACCCTTATTATCCAAAAAAAAAAATTATCTTTCCACTTTCAAACTACGAAAATTTCACATTTTGACATTACAAATTGTATTAAAATCTACTACGATTTTTTAAAAATTTCGATTCGATTGCAATCGACTGCCATAATTTGAATTTTTTTTCTCGAGAATCGTGATCGAAATTTTTACTCGATTATCGTTATACTCGATATCTAGTCAGAGAATCCTACCCCAGACCTTCCAAATCTTTTTCGATTACTACATACAAACAACATCTGAGTTCACTTTTATTTGACATTTTAACAATTAGCATAATCTGGGCTTCTGGAAGTAAATTTAATGACAAAAATTATTATTAACAGAGCTTGTTCATTTGCTCAATTTTATGTCTGTTGGATTTTGCGTTTTTTTAATATTATGTCTATTATTTGAATTTATTTAAAAAAATATTTTAATAAGAAAAAAAGGACGCCGAAATTCCAATAACAAACTGCTCAATTTTTCAAATCATTTATTTTCTAAATTAACATTCATTAATAATTCTTGTATTTTATATAATTTAATGACAAAGAATATTCAATTGTCCCCTATATTTCAATTTGAAAGTGTAGGTGTACTAAATGATGATCCATTCTTACTAAAAGAATAATTTTATAACTTCAATAGTTTTTTTTTTTTTTGTTTTATTGAAATAAATCGCGCTAAGTATCAAATTTCGAATATATGCTATAAATATAAGGAAAAAAAATGTTATTATTGAAAATAAGTTATCAAAAGTAAAAATTTGAATCAAATACACTATAATAATAATGTATATATTCTAACATATGGGCTGTTGGTGATAATTTGACACCTCATGCTCTAGTAATGTGCATAAAAGATATCTAGGGCATTTTGATTCACTTTAATTTTTTTTTAGATATGTAATTGAAAAGGGATTAATCGGTAATCAGAGAGTATATGGTATAAAGAAGAGATGCCCTTCACGATAAATGTATAATTTAACAAAAATAAAACAAAATAATTCTGAATTAAATAAAAATAGTGTGGTAGTACAACTAAATAGAAGTTGAGGAAGAGGTTTTATTGTTACGAATTTTATAGTTATTTAACTGAAGTGTTAAATTTGTGGGACTTTTAATACTTTTATCCTTTAATGATTATAATGAAAATGTTGAATTATTCTTGTTGGTTTTGCTTTATGATAGTATTTAAAAATAATTATATATGCTGATTTTGGTATTAAAATATATTTAGTATATAAATTCAGTATAATTTCTTAAATCATATTACAGGTTGAAAATATGTTAAAACTGATTTCCAATTGTTTGATTTTGATGTGGGAGTATGGGCAATTCAAATTTTGTATTCTATTATTATTTTTTTTTTTATAATATCATATAGTTGTTGCTATTGTAGCAGCATTCTTTACACTGCTGGTCCGTATACATTTCCTTTACCTGGAATTTCAAATGCGGTGTGGTAGGAAGGTGTTACTAAACCAGCAGCTGTTACGGACTTGGTCAACGATGAACAAATAGAAGGGTTATCAGTGATTTGAACTGTCTATAGCCCATACATACTAAATATTATATAAATATTATATTCGTCCGAAGCTTAAATATAACACCATATTTCAAATGTTTTCAGTAAAGGAACGGACAGATTAATGTTATAGATTACAAATTGAAATCGTTATCATTTAGAGATATAATATGAACACTTATTCTACTATAAGTGTGTATTTAGCAGATTTTGATTAAAACAGAACGTATTCGTATTGGAGTAAAAGTAGAATTTATAACGTATTTGACACTCTTCAAACTGTTTTAACTCTTTTTAACACGTTTAAACAGTAATTAATAAGTATACATGGTGTTAAAAATCTTTAAAAAATACTAATAAATTATTAATTAATTTTCCTGTAATCGGCCTTACATTTTCCTATAATATATATATATTATATTAAATTTTCATACGGTGACAACCAAAAATTTTAATTAGAAATTATTATTTTTATAATTTTCAATTAGTTTTTTATTAATATTATTTTCTTATTTTCCGTACAATTATAAACTTTTATAATTTCTAAACTTACAAAATTATTTGGACTAAATTTATGTATTTTGCTTTTAAAAGAAAATTTTTTAAGTTACGTAAAAAAAAATATGCGAAATAAATATTCAGAATAAGTTCAATTTTTTCATTATTTTTCTCTTTTTCCATAAATAATAAATATTGTATACATATATTATAAAAATATTGTATATGTATTGAAAATGTGGATAGGATTCGAATATTTTACAAAACAGTTAAAAACTTGTTCCTATATTTTTTTGTTTGTTGTTGTGCAAAAAGGATATTCTGTCTAAAATGACGAAAAACGATACTGTGGTAAGAGGAGATCAGAATAACCGACATTAATAAAAATCATTTTTTTTGTTGCCATTATATATTATATGTATATATAATTAGCTTTACTTCCAGGAATAAGGACTATATTCTGGCTGACGAAGTCGGGTATATTTAATGACTTTTTGATGAAATTCATGACTTGAAATACTTTTGCCTTACAATGTTGTCATATTTATTTTGTACAATGTTATATAGAATTTTGTTATATTTTTATATTAAATATATACAAAAAAATTAAAGATGCATATATAATAATATTTTATAATTACTATTGTATATATATAATTTACTTTAAGTGGATGGGCGCAAATTACTTAATATATTTAAGAAAATAAAAATTAACAAAACCATATAATTATTACGCGTATGCCAAAAAAAATCCATATATACAATTAAATGAAAATTTGATTAAAAAAAATAGTTTAAAAGTGTCCTGCCGAGAATCTATACTACAATAAGGGCAATATTTACATTTTTAAATCCAAAACAATTAGCTAATACTTGAAATACGAAATAAGAGACGTGTGGTGCTAATCCTCCATATGATACAATTTTTATTAACAATTAGATTTCTGCCACTTTTTTCATTTATATTTCAAATTATGTATACACGTGTCTATATTTATTATTTTGATTTTTACCACGCGTAACACTTAATAATAGAAGTCATTTTTGATGAACGATTGAATATTGACTTTTTATACGAAATCATAATAAAAATGATTTAATTTTATAATACTAACTAAGAATAGATTACTAATTTTATACCCACAATGTCAACATCCTTGATCCTTATTTCAATTGTTCAAATTATAATACACCCTTCAGGTACTAATGATATGTTTTCGTTCGTTGTAGTAAATTAATTAATATAGTTAAATTCAATGAAATTTGTATAAAGAATATTAAAGGAAACACCTCTAATATCTAAACCTAAAAAACTTTTCATATTTACATTATGTATTTTGAACATTTCGAATAAAGATTTTTTTAATATATAACTTTTCTGTTAAATAATTGGTAGAAGTGAAAAATTAAATTCATCAATTTTTATTTACACAAATTTTATGAATTTGTAGAATCGTTTACTTTCCATATATATTTATTAAGGCGTTCCGCATACTATATCCGAAAAGTTGAAGAAATTAAAAAAAAAAATCAGAATAATTTGATACCAAACTATTCACAAATTAATTCTTTATGATTTTTAATTCATATGTTTACAGGAATACAGATATTTTATTTAAATATTGCATTTTCTGATAAAAAGTACTACAGGGATTTTACTTTTTATCAGAAAATGCAATATTTAAATAAAATATCTGTATTCCTGTAAACATATGAATTAAAAATCATAAAGAATTAATTTGTGAATAGTATGGTATCAAATTATGTATTTTGAATTTTTTTTTTAATTTCTTCAAAAATTGAAAAATTAAGTTTTTTCGTATCAACTTTTCGAATGTAGTATGCAAAATGCCTTAACCTTAAATAAAAAAAATTAATACAAAAAATAAAAAGGATTTGTAAGATCATTATTGATTAATAATATTTTCTATAACACTAGGTTCCTCATCACATTAGATATGAACTGATAACAATATTCCAAGTCTAATAATCCTTTAATTAGAATATACCATTTTTAAATCATATAATCTATAGACACCATAATATAGTTTTACCCTAAATTAAAATAGTTCTCTTTTTTTTTTTTTTGAAACCAACAAAGTATAAAGTAATATTAACTCTTTTGACGAGTGTCCTCTTCATCATGAGCAAAACAACTTGTCAACATAGAAATATTATCACAACATATTCAACATAATATAAATTTGTCCCATGTCTTTAGTCTTAAGTATTGAAGCCAAATGATAAAATATTATATAATTTTATTTCGAAACACACTGCAGTTCCCTAAACTATTTCTTTCCCTTTTAAAAAAATATTTTCACTGCATTATATTGACCCTTTATTGTCTATTATTTATAAATTAAGTATTATGTTAATACTGGGATGAAAATCATTTCAACAAACTATATATAAGGACAAATTAATTGAAATTCATTTTAGCCAAAACGGATATATAATGTATAATTATAGAAATTGAGGTTTAATAATTTTGTATTTAGAATGTACTTGTCCTTTCTCCATAAAAAATATTACAATGCATATTGTCAAAAACATTGTTTTTTATATTGTATGGTTTTTTATAGTTGTAATAGGGGAACCCCAAAGGTGCTACTAGTAATTTTGTCGGATTACTATTGTGCGTATCCTATTTTAACTTAACTTATCTCAGTACGTTACAACAAAAATCTTACTTTAAAAAGTAGATAAAGGACTTATTGTCAGAGATAAATTACTGATCACACAATAAAAACTTTTTTACTTTCAAAATGTTATGCTGATTTTAAATTCAAGCTAAAGCCAGAATAATACATATTTTTAATATTGATTTAAAAAAATATTTTACAAGTTATTCTAAAAAAAATGTTTTATTTTTGATAGAGTAATATATTAACAAATAATAGTACAGTATTCTAAAAAAAAATGTTTTATTTTTGATAGACTAATATATTAACAATTACTGTACAGTACAGTACAGTAATTCTGACAATTGTTTTCTACTAATTAAGTATATATTAAAGATTTTGGAATGATTAAAACTAGCTTTACTTTAATGCTTATGTGTACATGGATAACTACGATATTTTACAAGTAGAAAACAAATATCTTATTATTGTAATTGGTAATGCCGTCGGAAATACAGATTGAAATAATAATAAGAAATAGTCTCGTAATAATTTTCATAGAAAAATAAAATATCAGCAATAATATAATTGTTGTCTGCTAGGAGACGAAAGTCGAAATTACTGCTGAATTCATATATACCAGTGTCTGATGACTGATGAGTCTGTTTGTACAAGATATTTGGGTCTATATTGATATGAATTCATATATAACTTTCAAATTTCACATTTCTAACACACCCAATATAATAAATATTATTACAATATACCTACATAATGCTGGAAATTATAATTATATAATCATATTTCGAACTTTTGCTGCTTTATATGGGGCTCCAATTAGAAATTCGCTTCGCTGAAAGTTTTAATATAGGATTTGGTTAAGAAATAGTATATATAAGATTTTATTAAAAGAGAATTTTCATAAGAAATAGCATTTAAGAGCTTGTAAAGATAATAATTAATTAGAACCCCATTTTTGTCTTTATTTCAAATATATTTTGTTTTATTGATAATTTAGATAACCAGAGTTAAAATCCAATTTAATTTTACAATTAATAGCTCATATTCGAAAGAGCTTAAAATGCTGTTATCTATTTTGAAAGTTACCAAAGAAAAATATTAAATTAAGAGGGTACCTAATTTTAATTTTCAGTTAATGAATGGTTTCGAAAATAAATTTTTATTGAAAAAAAAAAAGTTTTAGAAGTACATATGTGCATAGTTAATAACTTTTTAAATTAAAAGTATTAAATGTCTCTCTTATCATTTTTAAGTAAATACATATATCATTTATACATATTAGTCAACATTTTATTTAAATATTAAATAGTATATCATTTATAATCATTTTGATGAATTAATAGTCTATTAAAAAAAGCTAAATGAAATAAGTAATTCATAAAATACACATATACTATTTATATTTATAATATATTTGTATGTGTACCTCAAATTATATTTTAGGATTTTACTGAGCTAGAGTAATTTAGTAACAACAGAAAAAAATAATGTATAAAAATATACCGCATAAATTTATATACATATATGAATTAAATAATATTTTGTAAAATGAGGTATCCTGTTATTGATATGAATTCATATCCTTTTTAGCCAATTGCAAAAAGTTCTTTAATCATTTTGCTTATTCACATAAATTTTATAAATATATATATGGAGTTATCTCTATATGTATATCAATATTATGTGTATATCGTTTATGCAATATAGGATATGTGTACAAACATATATTTAGTATATACCATTAGTATGTATACATATTTACTACATATACCAACTTTTATAATTTAGTCCATGTTAGTAATTGAAATTTATATATTCATGCGAATGAAATTGGTAATTTTGGTTTTTAGAAATTAATGTGCATTTTCTCTCTTTGACGGTTTATTATTTGCATTTCGTAATCATCATAATAGTCGGATAATTTTATATACCAGATATATTCTATATGATTTGTTTTTGGACACTAATATTTATAAATATATACAATACCAGATATATTTTTTTCAGGAAAATATATTTTTGTGCTAATCAACAAAAAAAAAATTATTTAAATGTATTTTGTTTTTCGGCAAAGGAAAATTATAATATTCTTAAATTAAATGGTTAGGTTAAAATGTACGAATTTAATTACATTTAAAAATATTCAATTTCTTAAGAAAATTCAAGTGTTCACATTTTTGGCTTTCTCTAAGATACAACAAAATTATTGAAGAAATGTATTACAAGTATTTATAAGACTTATATTAATTGAAACCTATTTTAAGTACATTGTCTTCTAGCTAGAATAATCTTTTTTTTATGATTATATTGTAATGGTAGATGATTGGAATGTAATTCTATAATTACGCGGCAGTATTCATACATTTTTTATATAAAAATTTAAAAAAAAAATGCACTCTCTAACCACACATTTATTAATAGTATGTTCAAAATTAAAAAAACATTAAAAAGTTGTTATAATAGAAAAAAAAGATTTATTTATAAATTAAAATTTAATCAATTTTTTTTTTTAAATAAAGTTTTATATTAAAACTCATAAAATAAAATTGCTCATTGGTCTTAAGACCAGATCGTAATTCTAAATAAGGGAGGTGTTTTTAGTGGGTTAAGATCCCACACTACAGGAACTACATCGCTAGTTCAGGTGTCTTTCGAGATTATCACCTACCCGGGGAAAAAAAAAAAAAAAAAAAAAAAAATTTTAATTTTTATTTTTAAATAACAAACAATGTTAAAAAATTAATTCAATTAAATTTATTTTATTAATGATGTGTTGTTGGATTTTATTAATGATGTGTTGTTGGCATTGAATCTTTGGCACACAATTTTTCCATTTGATCATTATAGAATGAATTGAAATTTATCCTGGAATTAATATTTAAAACAAAAATTAAATTCTAATAAAAACAATAATTTTAATAAAAACCTGTGAACAAGATTTATGAAGCGATCAGAAGGATTATCAGAAGCTACATCACTGATTTGCTTTAATAGACCGATTAATAGCCCAGTAAATTCTAAATCAAATCTTTTAACACGTTCCGAAAATGTATCAGATGGTCCCAATGATGATTCCGACTAATTTAAATAAAATTTTATTTGTACAAATTAAAATAATTTGCTACCAAAAATTATATCATTAACTTAAAAACAAAAGTTAGTTTTTAAGTTAGTTTTTTGCTACCAAAAATATTAACTTAAAAACAAAGTTAGTATAACTGTCATGATAACTAAAGTAATAAAATAAAAACCCAGCAATAAAATAATAACACATAAAAACAAAATAGTGTAAAATAAAATATGCTGGTTTAAATTCTTTTTAAATATTTATTTGGATACCTGGATTTGACTTGAAAAATCAATTTCTGATTCAGAATCATCCTCATCGTCGCTGTAGGCCAGCATTGATGTTAATTCAGCATCAGAAAAATGTCGCTGTGCTTTCTATTTTTTATTTATATAATTGTTTAATTTGTACCAAATTTGTTATCAAAAAATTGTAATTATTTTATAATTTTAGTGCAACATATTGAGTGCAGATTATCAAAATGCAAGTTGTAAATTTTTATCATGCATTAATTTAAACATTAATTTTTAAACCACAAGCACCACAAATATATATTATAAATATATTATGAATTGATTGAAAATATATAGAAAAGGAAATATATAATGTTAATATAAATTTTGTGATTTTTTTAAAATTTTCTAACCATTTTATATTTATACAAATATGAGAAACTGAGATTATGCATCGCCGCGTTGCCGAAAATTTACTATTTTATATACATTTTTTGACCGTTAGTGCTGTATACCGTAAAAATTATTCTAATGTTGAAAATAAAAAAGTTTATGTTACATTTTAATTATAATTAATTTTTGGTATAATAACTATTATGTATATTGAATATAATGGCAAAATGTTATAAACTTAAAATTGTAGAACTTCTATATTTTTCTGTTTTATAGTTTCGTAATTTTTTTTTTTTACATTTTAAATAACAATTGATTAAGATGATAATATTTTTAATTTTAAATAATAAATGTTATAAAACTGTTAAAATAAAGTTTGCGGACTTGATATCAATGAAAGCAATAACAAAGCGATTTTTTATTTTTACTCATAAAAGGAACGTAAATTTTGTAAAACTATGTTTAGCAGAATATACCTGTATTTTAAATCTTTAAAAGAGTGCAAGTAATGTGTTTAGATATGAGTTTAATAAAATTTAATTAAAATCTCAGTTTCTCTTTTGTATTAAAATCAAATAAAAACAAAAATCTAAATTACCTGAATAAATTCACAAAAATTTAAGCAAATGTTACAAAGTTTTATAATAGATCTTAGGACATGTGGATATGTTAACATACAATTTTTAATACAACAATCGAGAAAATCTTCATGGACAACTAATACATCATCAACATTTTCAACCTGGAATATCAAGACAATTAAATTTATTTCAAATACATAATATTATTTAAAGTTAAAAAGGTATAATATTATATATCATATACAATACTAACATTTGCCATTTTTTCAATAAAAATGTGCCAATTTGGTTCAATAACTTCAATCATCATATAATATTCAATATTTTGTACAGCATTCATCATTCTTTGACGTAAAGTAAATGCTGATCTATATAATTCAGCGGCTTGTGGTGAGAATTTTTTAGCGGTACTGTTTTCTTTCCAAACTCTAAAAAAAGAGTTTTTAAATTTTTAAATCAAAATATTTATTGAAAATGTCAAAAAAATAATTTTTACTTACTTGCATAGTTGCCTTTCAACGTGTTTACAATAAAATAATTGACGAAATAACATTTGATATTTAGAAATTGCAATATGTTTTAATATTAAAGAAATTGGCCATTTTACTTCATACCGAAATGCAAAACATTCAAGCCCAGAAAGATCAATACGATCATGAGAAAGCCAATATTCTGAATAAAAATAAGAATAAAATAAATTTATATGAATATTTAAATGATTTATTAAAAAAAGTTATAATAATTACCTGTTTCTTTATGCATAATTTTAGATATTTGTGTACCCAAATCATATGTTAACAATTCACAATGCCAATCATCTTTATATGGATCATTTTTCGCTGATGATAATCGTAATGTTAAACCTAATAAATTTTCTAATTTCATTGGCAAAACTTTATCAACATTTTTAGCTAATTCCTCTTCACATGCGTCCATAAATTGAGTTATAAAATCACCTTGATATAATAGTAAATAACGTTTTACAGACATTAAATGTCCCATTAAATCATTCTCATTTAATAAAACATCCAATAAATTTTTGGATGCAAAATGATATGCATTTTGTATAACTCCAATGTGATTTTGATTTGTTGGTGCAAATTGTAAGCACATTGTTTGTGGCTGTGTAACTTTTTTACCACATTGTCGGATTACATTTAAATATTTTCCTGTCCGTAAAATGATATCCGAGACTTTATCAAGAAAACGTGGTATACGTTCACGACGAATGGTATATCTTAAATATAAGAAATGTGAAAATTATTGCAATTTTGATTTATCTGAAGTAATATACAATAGTAGCTAACTTCCGAAAATTCAAATTGTTAAGATTTAGCGAATGAATTCAAAAATATAAAAATTACTTTTAAAAAAGATATAATCTTATATGTATATATTAACGAAATGTTGAATATGAGATATCTACAATAATCACAATAATTATTTATCTTAAGACTAAAGACATAAGATGTTTTATAAAAATACTGTTGTGTTGGATTTTAAAACTGCTGGAATATTAAAAAGTAATAATGTTTTTAATTTCGCTACCTCAAAAATTAATTTGCTTTATTTTACGAAAACATTTATAATTACACAATATTGCGGGTTATATCGTTATTATTTCGTTATATTCCAAATTAAAAGATGTTTTTTTATTTTCTAGATTTTTCAACATTTACTGATACAATAAACTTTACTCGGAATATATGTGGTTATTTCGATATAGCGTTACAGTAAAGTAATACTACTACTGATAGTATCAATGAAATGTATTGTATGAATTGGCTGGTTTGAAGGGATGGAAGCATAACAAAACCCTTCCATACAAATAGACCTCGAGGGTTTGGTTTATTTTACAAAAACATTTATATTTATAGTTTATTTAGTGTGATGGTTTATTCTACACTAGAATATTGATGTAATAATTTCACTTTTGTTCACTAAAACTTAACATCTCAATTTAAATTTCAGTAACAAAATCTTATGTCAAGTTCATTAAGCAAAACATTGTTTCTAATTGGATTTATTTACACTTGTGATTATTTTATCAACATACAATTTGGGTATAAGCAAAGACGCTCTAATAATATAATTTATACATTATATAATCTTTGGTATAAGCAAACGCGATATGCAGTTATCACTATTTCAAAATGACTTTAAATATAAATGTTTCTTAGTAAATCAAAACAACTGAAATACGATTGGTATATCTTATATATTTAAAATACGGCGATCAGAAGTATACGTCTAGAAGATGCAGAGATACACCTGCGACTGAAATGCGTTGAGTCCGACTATATGGTTGGAAACAAATTCTGAAATTCGGTCAAATGAGTTGCTAGCTTAATCAGTCACCCCTGCATGTATAACGTGAAGGATAGGAAGGATACAATGGGAATAATTATGGCTAAAGTGCATAAAGTTCCAGCGGTTCTATTCCAACCCAAAACAATCTATTATATTACGAATATAATAGATAATCCATTATATTCATAAATATATTATGAAAAATAATAATAAAAAATTTACTTGTTCGCATTAAGCGGTTTTAACTACTCTCAATTTTACCTATAATTTTTATAATTTTTTTTAAGTACCTCTTCTCCCAATAATCGGCTGAATAATAATGTTCAGGAAGTTCTTCTCTACGTATTACTTCATTATCTTCAATTAAAAATTCTTGATGTGGATCATTAATAACACCTTTTTGTATCCATAATTGTAATATATCCATGTATGGTACAGCTGCTCTTTGTGTTAATTGTATAAGAAATTTTTGAGATTCTTCGTCACCAGTTAGACCACTTATTTTTTCATAAAGTAATGTTAATGCTTGGCCACCTCTTAGGTCATTCTAAAATAATATAATAAAATATGCCATATTGTCAAACAAATCATGTTTTATTAATTTTCATTCTTACCACAAATATATCAATTAAAACTCCAGCTAAAACTTCCATTGTATTTATTGTTGGACGAATATAGAAGAGTAATTTATGTAATGTTAAATTTCCACATATTAATTGTGATTCCAACTGTGACAGCAATAACTATAATCATTTAAATCTTAAATATATTAATTTCAAATTATATTAATTTAAAATATTAAAATTTACATAATAATCATGTGTTAAACCACGTAAAGCTGCACTTAATGCTTGTAAAACTTGTCCACAACTAGCAGCACTAGATACTTTTATAAATTTTTGTACACAAACATAATGTGTAGCTAAAGGTAAAATTTCTTTAGCAATATCTCTTAAAGAACTATGAATTTGTTCAGATATTTTAAATTGTATTTCAGATTTTTCCTCATGATTTACTTCTTCTGGTATAATATATGTTCCACGCATTCCTGTCAAACAATAAATGATATCATATAATAAAATATTTTCTTGACTTGATATTGGTACAGCTGTAATATTAGTTTGCTGAAATGGTATTAAATCAATTTTTGGAAATTCCCATAATGAAGAATTTGATTGATTTTTATTATTTAATGCAGGAAATAATACAGTTGAATTATTATTATTAACAGATGATGAATGGACGCATAATCCAGTTATAACACTACCCTGACTAGTTTTACTAAGCCCAGCAGAAGCTGCTTGAACCACACGTTCTTTAATCTATATAAAAAAATCTTAGCAATTCTACAAAACTTTAAAAAAAAAAACTTACATTTGCTACATTTTCTGGAGTAACTGCTTCAAAAAATTTACCTACATTTGGAAGTGGTGTGGATGTTATTGGAGATAGCATAATTTTTGTGTCAGAGTATTTGTTCAAAAAATTTAGTAAACAGAAAACGGGATCTTTTCTGTAAAAAAAAACCTTTAACAATTATTTTAATATACAATTAGAAAAAAAAATACTTTTCTAATAGTTTATAAACTTCTGTAAGATTTTCTTTAGCTTGTGGTTGATGCTTTGAAATCACTTTTAATATTGTAAGTAATTTTGTATTTGTGGATTTATCTTTTGATGATCGAAATTCTCTAATAACATCTTCTGCTGTAAAATGAGCACTAAAGAAACCCAAACCAATGCGTTTATTAATTTGAAAAAACAAAAAAAAAATAAGAACGAGAAAATTTAATTTATACTTTGATTGTTCAATGAGTTTTTTTAGTGTTGCTGTAACATTATCTTGATTTGTTATCATCATTTTTTAAATACTAGTGAAAAAACGGTTATTTTTATTGAATTTATAAATTATTTCTTTTACAATAAATTAATTTCACTCCTTCTTTCCCTTTACAGAAAATTTTGTTTATTTTTTGACTGGAAATGGAAATAAAAAAACACAAAAATTTTTTTGACAGATTGAAACGTTAGAGAGGGAGGATTCACAATTTGATAGAGTTTGATTCACAATGTATTTGGCGCAACGCAAAGCAAAGTTGAAGCAAGTCAACGCAACGGTATACATACATTGATTATTAATATTATTGTGTGTACGTATAATTTTATAATTATATAAGACAAACTTTTCAAATCAAATATTTTTTTGTATGAATTCTTATAGCCCGAGCAGAATCAACGCAGAATACATAAGGAATACGCAGCCAATGTAATAGCCCGAGAAGAACCAACGCAATATTCATATCAGGAGGAATCATTGGACCTTACTTCTTTGAAAATCAAAACGGCGTAACGGTAACTGTGAATGGGGAGCGATATCGTGATATGATTGAAAACTTTTTAACGCCACAACTGCATGCTTTGGGCTTGATTAACATGTGGTATCAACAAGACGGTGCCACATCGCATACAGGCAGGATTACAATGGAATTACTGCGAGACATCTTTCCACAACAAGTTATTTCAAAAAATGGTGATGTTGATTGGCCTCCACGGTCGCCTGATTTAACTGCTCCGGACTTCTTTTTGTGGGGATATCTAAAAAGCAAGGCTTATGCAAACAAACCAGAAACGCTTGAGCAACTCAAACAAATATTCGTGATGAAATTAATGAAATACCGCGTGAAATGTGTGAGAATGTAATGAAAAATGTGCTCAAAAGGGCTCGCATTTGTGAGGCTAACAGAGGCGGACATTTATCTGATATTGTATTCCATACATAATTGCCGACATTAAATAAAACATTTATCAATATAAGATCCATTCTCTTTCATTTAATCAAAAATTATAAACAAACAAAGTAGTATATCTTCCCGGCGGACACCCTGTATATAAAAATGTAATTGTTTTTTTTGTTTTTTTTTTGGAAACTAATTCATTCTAAACGGAAATTTATTATTAACTTGTAAATTGTCCGGTTAGAGTAAAATAAAGAACATTTTTAGGGAGTAGTAGTCCATAACAACGACTAAGCACTGCATAGTGCACAGTGAATACTGATTATTAAATTGTTTTTACAAAAAGCTTTGGTAGGAAAAATTTTTAAATGATAAAAAGTTTCAACGAAATCAAATCTAGTGAAAATATATGTAAATGCAAATAATTTCTGAATGAGTTGCCTATATTTCATAATACTCTGGCCGCACGATCATAGTTTAATATCCGGTATTGAAAAAGCAGACAAGCTAGTAAGAAACGGGATAAGGAACAACATCCTGGACACTTATCAAATAAGTAACTCATTCATTTCCAATTCACAAAAGGCTAGTAACGATGTTTGAAAAGCAGCACGTGCCTTTTTTTGTTTGCGGTAAGTATTCTATTTATGAACAAACCATAATGGCTTGAATGTATACCGATATTGCTACTAGGCACATTCTACTTAGCAAGCACGCGATTCCCAAGTGGCCTCAATACATGGTGTCCTTAAACCACTACCCACTCAAATCAACCCATGATAAAAGTTAATTGATAATTTGTATAGAACTAATGTGTCCAAGTTTAGGGCATTCCATAGCCTACTGGCCTGATCGTTCGAGGGTTACTAAAATGTCCTAATTATTTTGGAAAATTTATTATGGAAAAATATTCGATAAACCAACGTGTTTTAATCGTTAAAACATTTTATCAAAATCAATCATCGATTTTTCATGAAAAAATCATAATGAGTGGCGAGGCACATTTTCATTTAAATGGATATGTGAACAAACAGAATAGTCGGTTCTGGGCAATGGAAAACCCTCAAATTATTCATCAGTCACCTTTACATCCATTAAAAGTGACAGTCTGGTGTGCAATTTGGTCAGGACTCATAAGGAATATGCAAACAACGTAAGAAAAAATATTTATCGAACACAATCAAAAGTAGTTTCGCTGCCAAAAAAAATGTCTATCAACAATATACACTAACAACATTTTGCTACCTAATATTAATGTGACATTTACCAGTTGGTTAACTTTTTTCTCGATTCTGCGTAGGCTGCGTTTGTTAATCGGTTTCATATATTTTAAAACCTGGGCTACATTGTTCCTATCAGTTCAGTTCAGTTTCGATTCGATTCGATTTGATTCGACGGCTAAGTAGACTGAACACATAGTTACCGATCGCGATCGATTAAACTACATATATTTTGTTTTTGTTATTTTTGGAGCAGTCAAATTTCACTTCTCTTGACATTTCCTTCAGTTTGGATTCGCAAAATTCCAAGCGTTCCAAACTCTTTCGATTCGATTCGTTCAGATTCGACCTATGTGTACACTCAGTCGATTTCCCATATAAAAATATATGGAGACGTCAAATTTGAACTTTTCGAAACGTATCGAAACTGAACCGATCGAAACAATGTAGCCCGGGCTTTACTTTTTTGGCATTTCTATGTAGCCCGGACTTTTTGTTAAAATTTACAAAACTATTTCGACATCTCACACGGATAGTATAAAATCATACTACTACATAAAAATTATTGTATAATATAACACAAAAAAATTTAACGCACACTATAAAATTAACAAAATTATTAACAATGGAAAGTTGTCGATCATACATATTTTGCTTTGTTATTTACAATGTTTCTGTGTACCAACCCTGCAAAAAATGAATTTCCCAAGGGAAATTTTATACCAGCTGATATTTTTGACAAATTTTGACAAATATTTTGAATGAAAATCAATAATAAAATAATTATTTTAATATTTACAAAATATTATTTGTTATTTTGAGTTTGAGGAAAGAAAAATTTGCGATTATGACAAAAAAAGGAGAAAATTTAAACAGAAGTTTAAATTTGAATGTTTGTAAAATTAAAAAACTTTTAAAATATATTCAATTGAAATTTCAGATATTTTTATTTTTGTCCACAAAAAATTATTTCATTGAAAATTTCTTTAATATTTAATATTTCAATAAAGTTATACATTTCAAATTTTGTTTTGACATTATTGACAGAAATTTCAAAATGCGGTGTGTTTCTGCACCGCTAAAAATGATTCGTTTTGGATTCGCCAAATTCAGAGCGTTTACGTACCGCCTTGAGCGGTTCGTTTCGGGTTCGCCAAATTTTGGTTTTGGTTGAAGTAAAAAAATTAACAAATTTTAAAGTTCTTTTTTCATCACATTTTTTATTTATCACAATTTATATAAATTTTGTTATATTTTTTTTTTAAATTATGTATTAGTCGTATATATCATATTTTTTATATTTCATAGGATTTATGTTTTGCAGGATTTATATTCGACCTTTCCAGATGCACAGCCCCATTTTTAGCAGCTTTCCTTGGCCGATCTTTGGCATACTGGAGCCACTTATTAACGATATGAATAATATCACTAATTCTGGCATTTGGAAATTTAAGAAGAGCACATTCTGAAAGAAAAATTTATTAATAATTGTAATCTTTATATTGAAAATAAGATTTTAATTTACCTTTGATAATATTCATTACTGTGAATGTTTCAGCTGGTATATTTCCATGGTAGCCAAACCAGGAAAAACTGCAGGCAGCTGCATCTGTTAACACTGCCTTTAAGCAGGCTCGCACGTATTTTTCCATCGATGCATCTGGCAAATTAGTCAATGTTTTTTCTGAAAAATTAAAGCATATTGAAAATATTTATATATTTTTTTATATTATGATATTTATCTAATTTTTAAACTTACTTTAATTATTTAATTTTAATTAAATTGTAAACAGCAAAAAATACGTCCAAGTAGCTTCCACTTTTTTCTTTGTTTTGTGTGTTTGTGAAATTGTTTATTGAAATTTGTCACGTTATCCCCTCTTTAAAAATAAAAAAAAATCTAGTTCGCATTTAACGAACTAAAAGCGGCACGCTAGCGAACTTGTTTTTATGTCGAGAATAAAATAAATTTTTTATTAATGTGTTGGTGAAAAGGCGGTTCAGAAGCGGTATAGTTTGGGTTCGCTAAAAGCGAATTCGCATTTTTTCTCAAAGGGATATTACTAATCAATTCTCAAAAATTTACTACTACATAAACAGCGATAGTTTTGTTAATTTTAACAAAGAAAATCTTGGTGTGAATGAGGACTTATGCTATAGTTACTCTCGCCGTTCCTGCGGTTAGTGCCGCGCGGCAACAACGTTGAAATGTTAGAAAATATCTTAGACGTAGCGTTGTCCAACACCAACGCCACTCGCCACATGTGTCGAATAGACTATATGAATGTGGCGAATGCAGCACTGAAATAGATTTATCGAGAAATGTCATATTTCTTTTATTCGAGTAATATTTACTCAAATTGAACCAAATTCAATTACTTTCTAAACCAATTTCTTAAAGTTTTTTGTCACAAAATTTACCAGAAACGCAGGTATTGCAAAGCTGTTGACCTTGTTTGGAACAACATGGGTGTGCGAATTCATTTTTTCAGCTGCAAATTTTATAAGATCAAAGTATCGATCCAATATATTGACAAAAATTTGGAGGCAGAACTAAAATATGCAGTTAACGTGGTTTTTATACCAGATTTTAAGAGCATGGTGCAAGAAAAAAAATGCCATACATCACATTAAAAATTTTCGAATTTTTTATCTTAATAATAACTTGTGAAATACAATGATACAATATATGCAATGAATTTAACATACATAAAACATATTTTTTATATTTTTTTTTAATGTGGCGAAAAATAGCGATTGTGGCTACAAACGAATTTCTGTTGGGCACCGCTGGCAGTATATAGAACAGGAGATGCTATAGTTATAAAAAAGTGTCAGACGATTTTGTGGGGGATCTCTATTTCGATAGATATTTATTTAAAAGGGAGGGCTTTAAAAAATGTGAGGCTAGGTAAAAGCTCTTTTTTAGTGAAAAAAGCTTTGCTTAATACAAATAAATAAAATTTTGAACTCATTTGATTTTTTTAAGTAAATAAATAAATAAAACAACTGTAATCATATATTTTTTATTTATAATAATATTATTTTTATAATAATATAATAACTTATCGTTTGAAAACATAAAATTGTAAGTATTTTATATATAATATTATAAACATTATTGTTATAAAACTTACAAGCTGTAGAGCAGAAACTGTGTTATGCAGTAATATGCGTCCTGAACATTTATTATTTTTAAAATCATCGACCTGAAAATGTAATGCACGCATTTTATAAGTTACACGATAATCATCCGGTCTTAAATTAACAGCAGCATATGACTGCATACACATCACCACATCTTTAGGAATTCTAAAATATATATTATTTCGATAGTTCATCACAAAAAATAAGTAAGCCTCAAAAGAAAATTATTCTGAGTACAACACTGTCTACAAATTTGGCATTTTGAAAGCTCTTTTCAAATTTAATTTTTTTTGTGGTTATAATATCGTATTTTTATTGCAACTTTTAAAGAGTTTTTTGAATAAAACATTGATATATTTTAATGTTTATTTAAAAAAAAAGTATATTTATTCAAAAAAACATTTTCAATAATAGTAATAATCTATTAAATTTTATATATTTACTTGTGAAGAGTATCTCCTAAACTTCACCGTATTTGATTAAATTAATGGTTCTTGCACCCTTTAACAACACAAAAATACATTTTTATTGTTTATTAATCACTTTTTCACTATTAGCAATAACTTTTTCACTATATTTTACCTTATTTTATAAAATAATTTTATTATATGTCAAAAATTCGCACTTTTCCAAAAGCTCTTTTTGAAAATTAAAAAGCTTTAACTTGAAAATTTTTGACAACCAATCTCGAAATGTTTGACAGCAATCTGAAAATTGCTTCTGACAACTAAAATCGTCTGACACAGCTTGTGGGAGCAAATTCATATTATAACTTATCCTGTTCTATATACTCTAAGGAAAATATATGGATGTAAGCAAACTCGCCACAGTCATGCCGCTGATTGAAATGTCACTTTGACTTAAAAAATAGACACTAAAATTAAATCGTTTTCTTCTAATTGCGGCATTTTCAACACAACACACAAAATTTTTGTAAATAAATTAATGTAAAAATACAACTGATGCCGCTTTGAGTGTGCCTACCATTAGCGGCACCAACGGCATTTGAAACGGCTATCAGGCATTATGTAGAGTAGATGACGATTTATTTGAGGATCATAGAGAGCGTTCCTAAAGATATAGTCACTGAATATAATTAAAATTAGATTAAATAACGCCACAAAATATACAACTTTAAGTTTTCAAAACCAAAATATTAGGCAAAAATTAAGTAAAGATGTGCTTTTTTTCTGGTTTATAAGTTAGTGCGTGTATTATTATTTAACCTTTTCTTTAATTTTTTATATTTATAAAATAGTTTTTATAAAAACATAAATACTTTTTCATTAAAATATTATGTTAAATTTCTTTGACCAGATCAAAAAACTTGAGATTTTATGTGTTCAAAGAAATTTGCGACGAGATTGATTTTTTTTTGTGTTTGTATTTGTATGGTTTGACAGTTGAATTTAAGTTGAAGAAGAGCAAATATTACAGCTAAGGCACATTCCATAACTTTATTGAGTTAATTTATAATTTAATATTAAATACTTTTCTGCACAAACACAAATTTCAAAATAAATTCAGTTTTTTTTTAACCATATTACTTGACAATTGAAACTTCAAAATTACCAAAAATATATTGGTATTGGTGAATGGAGGGGTAAATCTTGCTAAAAATCGAGATTTTTTAAAATTGATCTAAATAAAAAAAAAAATAGATTTTTTTGAAAAAAGATTGATTTTTTTGGTCAAAGAAATTCAACATTAGTTTTCTTATTCATGATATAAACTTGAAAAAATATCCCAAAAAAAGGGAACAAACATAGGAAAATTTAGTTTCCGTTTATATTACTTTTTATGTTGTAGCATTCAATACTGGCTTGGGCTTCAATTTGATGGTGAATTCGTTTCTAGAGAATAAATTCAGCATTTTAATAGTGGATTCATAATGTTATCAACGCAACGCAAGTTAACGCAACGGTTTAATATTTTTTCAATTCACAATACATATTTATTTACAGCGTTAAATGACATGTTATTAATACAATTTTATACACAATAAAATTAAATTAAATATTTTTATAATTATTATTTTACAAATTTTATCCAAACTTTTTTTATTTTATTTTACAAAGTTTGTGACAACCAACTATGTGGTCATATAATAAATTTTGACATCTATCAGCGTTGCTTTGCGAAAAAGTTAAAAGTTGATCAACTTGAACCTTGCTGTGCGCTGCGCCGCGCTAAGAAATTTCCATTATGAATTGATAGTACTATTTTCATATAGTTTAACTTTTGAAGGGAGCGTTACGCTGCGCTAACTTTCTATTATGAATCCACTATAAAATGTTAAATTTTTACAGTGTTTGCCTTCAAATTGCAGAGTTTTAAGCCAGGGCTACATTGTTTCGATCGGTTCAGTTTCGATTCGTTTTGAAAAGTTCAAATTTGACGTCTCCATATATTTTATATGGGAAATCGATTGAGTGGACACATAGGTCGAATCGGAACGAATCGAATCGAAAGAGTTTGGAACGATTTGAATTTTGCGAATCCAAACTGAAGGAAATGTCAAGAGAAATGAAATTTGACTGTTTCAAAAATAACAAAAACATATATTTATATGTGGTTTAATCGATTGTGATCGGTAACTATGTGTTCAGTCTACTTAAACGTCGAATCGAATCGAATCGAATTGAAACTGAACTGAACTGATAGGAAAATTGTAGCCCAGGCTTTACACTCTTTTCATTTTACAAACGAACAGAAAATTTTTTACATTTTTTTCAAGTTTGCTACAATGCCTTGTATTTATTTATATTTATTATTGAATTAAATATTTTATTATAAAATCAAAATATCGATGGGTTAGCAATTTTGTGAATGTAAAATAATTTATAATTGTGTAGAGTGTGTAATATATTATTAACTATATTTTAAATTTTAGAATTAAATTTCGAATATACACAAGCAAAAATTATATAATGTATAAGATGGACAGTAATATATTTTTACATTATTTTTCACTAAAAACTGGCGAAGGACTTTAGCCAAAAAAACAGCTTTGTAATAAATATGGTTTGAGAAGAATAATTTTTATATATATGGTTTTGATATTAGATATTTCAATGTGCTTTTTAACACAAAATATTTTTTATTTTCGGTAATATTTTTTTCGTTATATATTTTTAGAAAATAAATGAATGAAGATAGTAGGGATAAAAAACATGTTGAGAAAGAGGAAAGAAATATAAAATATATTTTATAATATTGAACCACAAAGAAATATATTCAGAGTAATCAAATCATATACCTCTTTTTGGAAAAAAAATATTTAAAATATTTCAATTTGTAGTACACCAAAAACCACTTCATCTTCTAAAGTAAATATTTCAATT
Source organism: Rhamphomyia laevipes (assembly GCA_963920725.1). Taxonomy (NCBI): domain Eukaryota; kingdom Metazoa; phylum Arthropoda; class Insecta; order Diptera; family Empididae; genus Rhamphomyia; species Rhamphomyia laevipes. The sequence continues at coordinate 28,564,589 of OY987256.1, read as the reverse complement.
TTTTCAGCGATAACCTATTTTTTTTATATATATATTTATAAAGGTAGTTTAATCCCCTACAAAAAAGTGCGCGTAAAGGGTATTTTCCGACCAGTAGTTTAGGAAATATAAGCATTATTATCAAACCATCTTTTGATTGATTACAATAACAAAATCTAATGAAATGAGTATTGCGTAATAGTATTTGTGTTTGAAAATATATAAATTATGAAAGTATGCGTACCGAAAATTTCTTGAATTTAAATTTTAAAAATATTTTTATTTTATATTTTCAATTCTACTGGATTTCAGCATTATCTTAGGGGTTTGCTAATAATAGTTATAAATGTGCTAAATATCTGTCTTGTCGGTTAAAAGTTGATTTATGAGCGTGAGTATGGAAAATATGTATGTTTTACGTAACATATGTTTTATGAATTTTAAGAAAGATTTTATTAAAAATTTTAATCTTTAAAATTTATTTTAATCTTTATATACTTAATTATTGAAAAAACAGAATTTTATGATTATAAAGAATTTATTATTTTAAAGAAATAATTATATATGGAATCGACGATCTATGTGGTTGTTCGTGATTGTATAAATTTGCCCTTACATCACGTTTAAAATTATCAAAAATTCAGTATTTTAAATTTTTCTAATTTTTATAAAATATTAATTATTTTAAATACATTTTCCTAAAAAGTTATTTATGAAGTGCTAAACAATTTTATTAATTTTATTTATAACTAATTTTATAAAACGGAATGTTTTATTTTTTCTTAAAAATTTCTTCGCTTTTTGTAATAGTTTAAATCTTTCAAAATATTGCTAAAATCCAGTAGAATTGAAAATATAAAATAAAAATATTTTTCAAATTTAAATTCAAGATATTTGCGGTACGCATACTTTCATAATTTATATATTTTCAAACACATATACTATTACGCAATACTCATTTCATTAGATTTTGTTATTGTAATCAATCAAAAGATGGTTTGATAATAATGCTTATATTTCCTAAACTACTGGTCGGAAAATACCCTTTACTCGGACTTTTTTGTAGGGGATTAAGCTACCTTTATAAATATATATATAAAAAAATAGGTTATCGCTGAAAAAATTGAAATATTTACTTTAGAAGATGAAGTAAATTTTATATGCAAAATATTCATATATTCCATATTTGTATATGGATTTTTACTTTGAATATTGAGCATAAAATATATTAGAAAGCTTTTTGATGTGAAATTTACTCAATTTGAAAGCTATTTGATTTGAAAGAAACTCAATTCTAAAACTTTTCTGAAACCTTAGCTAAACACGTGGTTTCTGGTGTACTACAAATTGAAATATTTTAAATATTTTTTTTCCAAAAAGAGGTATATGATTTGATTGCTCTGGATATATTTCTTTGTGATTGAACCATATATGCGTCTTTAATAGCGTTATGACAGTTGCTTTTTTTCAAGCTAGTTTTCAGACTTTCTATGAACTTAGAAAGAGAGAAACAAAAATCATAGAAAAATTACACTAGAGTGAGTGATGCACTATAGAGCTCTTTATCAAAGCTTTATCGTAAATAGAAGCTACAAATTTGTTGCCAACTATGGATTTACCGTAAATTGAACGCGACAAAAAAGAAAAATAATCCAATTATATTCTTTTTAGCCTGTAGAAACTTTTTTTTTGACATTTCAGAAAATTATCACAAATTTTTCAAGGAATTCAAAAAATATAATTTGAAATAAAGAATGTTTTAAATGTTAAACCTAAGTTTTTCTTATTTATTTTTTTAATTCGTTCAAAAATTTATATTTATATTTATCAAATATATAAAAAAAATATATATTTTTTTTATATATATATTTTATTATTCAAAATTATACTATCTCTGTCTTGCAAAATCTATCTATCTCTTTTATTCCCGGCTAGGATTTATCGTAAAAAACTAGCCTGAAAAAAAGTAACTGTCATAACGCCATTAACCTATATTGTTTCTTCTTGCATTTTTTGTTTTGTTTTTCACAAGAAATTTTCAAGGCCAACTTTTTCAATTTATTTTTGAAAAATTTAATTTTCATATTTTAGAATTTTGAGTTTTTATGGAATCAATTAAGAGTGTTTATAAATTTATATAATTTTTTGTATGTATGTATTGCAAAAATTTATTTGTGTATAGCGCGAAATAGTTTTCTATATTTATTTCATATTTCATTCAATCTGCTAATTAGGGGTACCAGATAACTCGTAGTTACTTAGTAATATTTTGCATAATATATTACATAATATTTACATAAATTGTGATGGCATTTTCAGTTTATCATATGAAATATCAGATATGTTTGTTTTATATTACCAAAATTAATGATTTTTGCAGATTCATTTCATACTCTGCCCAAAGAGGGTTTTAATTTGAATGAGACCTTACACCTTACCCTCTTCACCTAAGTAATCCCATACAATTTCAGGGTCCTATGTAGTCACATAGAGTGCCGACCTCAACAATCGAAGTCGATTTTTTTACTTCAAAGTCCGTCACAAAACACTCTTAATTGATTCCATAAAAACTTAAAATTCTAAAATATGAAAATTAAATTTTTCAAAAATAAATTGAAAAAGTTGGCCTTGAAAATTTCTTGTGAAAAACAAAAAAAAAAATGCAAGAAGAAACAATATAGGTTAAAGACGCATATATGGTTCAATATTATAAAATATATTTTATATTTCTTTCCTCTTTCTCAACATGTTTTTTATCCCTTACTATCTTCATTCATTTATTTTCTAAAAATATATAACGAAAAAAAAATTACCGAAAATAAAAAATATTTTGTGTTAAAAAGCACATTGAAATATCTAATATCAAAACCATATATATAATAATTATTCTTCTCAAACCATATTTATTGCAAAGCTGTTCTTTGGCTAAAGCTCCTCGGCAGTTTTTAATGAAAAATAATGTAAAAATATATTACTGTCCATCAAGTCCATCTTAATATTAGAGCATCTTTGACACAAGTTAAAGTAAAGATGAAAATGCTTTAAGGGAGCAAAATCAAATTACAATTTATCCTTCATCTCAGGTGCAGGTGCAGTACAAGTATCAAGAAAACACATAGAACGTAATACTAATTTTATTTGCCAAAAAAGCTTCATATTATAACAACTTATTTTTTTTTTTAGTATAGAGTGGACACAAAAATATTGCTCGATAAATATTATTAATATTTAAATTGTATTGGACCTTTAAAACGCTTCTGAAATAAGAAACAAATGTGGATGGCGATTGTCATATTGGGAAATAAATTACAAAATATATCACTATACTATGTAATTTAATTGTTTAGTAAATAAATAATTGTTTAAAAATAATTGTTTAGTAAATAAATTTATAATTATTATTTATACTTAATTTTTCTAATGCAAAAAATTTGAACTTTCGAACTAATAATAAATGCTAAATTTATGTTAAATGTATATTATTATTTTTTTTTAATTTTATTATATTGCCTGAAAATTTACAAATTACATAAATTCAATTTATATTTTTATTTTTATAAATTTTTAAAACGATGACATAATTCTCTGTCTTTAGTTGTATTATAAATCTAAATCTCATCATCAGATGAAGATGAAGAATTATCTTGAGAATTACCCCAGAGATAGTCTCGCCGTTGAAGAATGTCAAACAAAAGTTAAAATATATAGAAATATATGAAAGCAGACAAACTCGCCGCTGACATGACGCCGGGAACGCTCGTTCCGTAAGAAAGTTCAATCGATTTCAACTTTTGAAGTCGTTGCCGTTTCCAAATGTCTAATTGATATGAAAATTGTTGTATGACGCTCGTTCCGTAAGAAAGTTCAATCGATTTCAACTTTTGAAGTCGTTGCCGTTTCCAAATGTCTAATTGATATGAAAATTGTTGTATGACATAAAAATATTGTTTTCTTGATTTTTTTTTATTTATGTAAAATCATTTCTTAAAAATGGGATTTGTTGTAGAATTAATAGAAATAATTTAAATAAATTAAATTTTGTACAACAAAAAATTTGGTGGATATTTATATGTTATTTATATATATTGTATTATTATAAAAAAGTTAATTCCATTTGTGAAAGAAAATGTAATTTTAACTAAATAACATGTAATTAAAGTTAAAAATATAATAACAATGTGAAGGCATTGTTTTTCCAAAAAATACAAGTTTAAAGGAAAAAAACAACACAAATTATTTTTATTATATATATATTAACAACTTTATTATATTTTTTAATTTATTTTTTAATGTTTTTAATTTCACAGCGATATTTAAAATTTATAGTTAGTAATTTATTTTAACATTAATATTTATTATTGATTTCACTAGTTACACGAATTATATATACCAAAAATTATAATATACTACTTTAATATGAAAGACTACTTTACACTTTGATACAACAAAACTGAATGACAAATTGAATTCTTTTTAATTAGAGTACCATTTCAATTCTAATAATTTTCTATAAAGTATGTGAGTTGCACACAATCAAATATACAAACAGAAAAATATTCACATAGATTAAATATTACTTATTATAATATTAGACTTTTTTATTATAAATGCATAATTGACATTTTTGGCAATGCTAAATGCCTTTATAAATCTATGTGATATGTAAATAATGAATAAATTTTATTTAAGGGTGTTCAATTACCGATTCCAGCTAATTATTTTTATGGGAACAATTAATTATTTTCAATCCCACGATAATTTTATCATAATTTTAAATATCTTGGATTACAAGAACAAAATTTAAATTATGATTGCTGGAATTTGAACATGATCCCTTTACCTTGAGAGTTTCAAGATTTGTTTTAACATTTTAAAGACTTATGTTTTATGTATATATATTGTTAATAATTCTAATTATTACTAATAAATTTAACAGTTAATAATGAATGATAAATTTTTTTTATTTTTTTTTATTTTATATATATTGAATCAACTGAAGTCTTTAAAATAACAAACATTGAAATTTTCAATATTTATTTACTGTTAATATTAATCAAACTTTAAGTGTTATAGATATATACAAAAAAAGAGCAAACAAATTAACTAACTAAATTATATGTTTTCAGTAATTTGGAACATTTGTCGTTTATTTAATCGTGGTTGTGGTTGCGGATATGTGTTGTTTTTAACATTAGCCTTTTTCTCGTGCGTGAAATAACCAAATATATTATTATTATTATGATCGTGATAATCAGCAGCCCATAAATGCTGCAATAATGATTGTTGATTGTTTTGGTAGATTAGCTTGTTCACGAAGATTCTTAAGTTGATTTTGAATTTTATCGATAGCAGATGTGTTAAATGTTACGTCAGCGGTTAGTCTGTTGATTTTATTCCTTTCTTGAATCCACGCAGTTATGTTCGCTGATGGTATAAATGACCGCTCCAAAGAATTCGTGAAGAATTTCTTAGTTTTCAAAGTAATGTCAGATATCTTAAGTATGCATGGTGGAGATAAGGTTAAGACACCACTTCCAGATATCTGTTGAGTTGTTATTAGTTGATCGCATATTAAATTTCCTGAGTATTTGTCATTAAGTGAGAATATCCAGCTATTAGTTGCATGTAATTTAAATTTAATCCAATAATTATTAGCTTTGTTTGTTTTGTAATGGCATTCCTCCAATGCATTTGAATTGTGATTTAATAATGATACTTCACATCTACTAGCATTTGATTGGCTATTATATACTGGATGTGAGTGTGTACATTGATATCTTTGATCATCTAGCCTAATGCATTTGTGGAAGTCATATTCCGATAGAGGAAAATATCGATCTCTTAATGTTGTTACGGCTAAATGAGTTGAATATGGTTCAATAATAATTGATCGTATACCTGATATAATTGGAACTGGAACAATTTTGAATAATTGGTAAATTTCGTTATCTGGTAATGGAATATTAACTTTAAATACAATAGTTTTATCTGTAACACGACCCATTACAGAAATCCTTTTGTATATTTCCATCAAATCATTACCAGGTAAATTCAATGAATAATTGTCATTTCATTTTCTAGCTGCATAGGAGTTAGAATATTTGGACTCATCTTTGAATGCTGAGATCTCATTGATGATTTTCATAATTTGTCATAATTAGTGTAAAGTAGCTAACTAATGAGTTGAAACTGTTGGTTAATTTTGTGCTAGTAAATAGATTTTTTGCTTCTACATAATGTTCATTAAGATTTGCAAACTGAGTATTTATATTACGCTGTTTATATTTAGAATGACCATTCATTTTGTGCAATAGCTCATTGTTGAGATATATGGTATGGAGTCTGTAATATACGAAAATGGTCCATTCACTGTTGATAGACTGAACTTGTCCTATATATTCAAAGAACACGCCTGGTGGTCGTAAAAATTGTGTTATATGCAAAAATCAATTCCTGTAGTGTTAAACGGCCTGGATGGCGTAACTCGTGCTAATGGTAACTGACCCATTAGTTGTCCAATTTCATGTGGCTTTACTTTAAAACATTGAATGCAGTTGTTTACAATCCTTTTTGCTAATCTACGAGCATCGATAATCCAGAATCTTTGTCTTCATAATGCTACTAGTGCTTGTGGTGCTGCATCCATGTTCTTCAAATGTATGAAGTTCATAATCAACTGGGATAACATATGGTTCTTCGGCAGGAGAAATTGATGTTTGTTGTCGTCTGAAATATTTGCATTTTGCAACCTACCACCTACTCTAATACATGATATTTTATGATCAAAGAATGGACTTAATCAGGGTTGTAAAATAGCGGACTCATGATTCAGAAATCGAATCACCGCTCGAATCAAAATATGATCGAATCAGTTTCTTAAAATCATAAAATCGATCTACTTTTGAGTCCGATCAAATATGATTCCGCTCAAATTTGAGTCCGATCAAATATGATTCCGCTCACATTTTGAGTCCGATCAAATACTGATTCCGCTCAAATGCTGATTCGAGCGATGATTCGATTTGAATCAAACTTTGAATCAAATTATGTAAAACATTTTTGATACAATATATATTTATATATTTCTATATATATTTTTATTATTTTTACATATAATATTAACATATAAGATTTTTATATATTATCTATAATTAAAAAAATTTTAAATTATTAATATGTAGCAACAACTGTTTTTCAAAATTTTCATCTTTCAATTGACAACGGTTGTGGGTGATTGTCAATTTACCAATGCTAAACAGCCTTTCAACAGAAGCGCTGCTCGGCAAAGCTGGTGTTGAATTCAATAAATAATTTTTTTAATGGATGAAAATGCGCATTTGTAAAAAATTTAATTTGCTATATATTTTGGTCACCATTATCAAATTATGGTGAATTATTTATTTGGACTTATCGGTGCCATCAGCATTTCCGAAAATTATTATAAAGAATTTGAAAGGAAAAAATTTATAAAACGCTGGAAAATCAACCTATTTTTGCAATAGCTAAATTTTCATTTAGGAAATGTAGAAGAGCTGCAGACAAAAATTTGGCAATATTCTAAGGCGAACCTATTAAATTTAATTTCCGATGAAAAAATTCAAGCTGCTATCAACAAATGCAAGATACTAACAATTAATTATTCTAATTGTATAAATGTAATTATGAAGAATACGACACTGATTGTGAAAGTTAAATTATAGAAATTTGTTAAAAATAAATTTAATTTAATTAAATATTTATAATCATTGTATTAAATGCATTGCATTTTTCTTTTTATATATTTTGATTCAAAATTTGATTCAGATCGAATCAGCGCTCAACTCAACATTTGAGCGGACTCAAATTTTGATCGGACTCAGATACTGAGCGGACTAAAATTTTGATCGAAATCACAGAAGAAAAAAAATGATCAGATCAAAATATGATTCCGCTCAAAATTTTAGTTGAGCGCTGATTTGATTCGAAAATTGATTTTTTGCAACCCTGGACTTAATGAATTAATTGAATTTTTTGACTCTAATAATTTATTGTTTTTTAATAATGCTAATTCTTTGCTAAATTGATTATGCTGGGCATTTCTGATGAGTCCGTAAAGTCCTTGATTTAGCTCACATGTAGTAAGAGTTCCTTCAGATTTTGGTTCTTGTTTTGTTGATGCCTTGCAATTATTGATGAACCTAAAAATATATGATATTATTCTTTGTAATTTGAGAAATGAATTATTAAAAGTAATTGTTTCAATCAGATCTTCTCTATTTAAACTGCTAAACGCGTAAACTGGAGCCCGTCCTTCTGGAATTTCATCTGGATACTGAAATTCTTTATTTGGCCATGTGTTTTCATTTTCACTAAGAAATGTTGGACCAATAAACCACAGGTTGGATTTTGCTAATGCCTTTATCAAACAGCCTCTTGGAATTATGTCTTCTGGGTTGTCCTTTCCATTAACATGTCTCCATTGTTATATTCTGGATAGCTCCTGAATTCTTGACACTCGATTTGCAACATACGTTGCCATCATGTATAAGACGGTGAGTTTATCCCCGCTAAAACTGTAGTTGAATCTGTATAATAAAAAACTTTATTAATTTTGAGAGTAAAAAAGTTTAAAATACGCTCGATTAGTTCTGTCATGAGAACCGCAGCTTGAAGTTCTACTCGAGCTATTGTTGTAAACTTCAAAGGAGCAACTCGAGATTTGGAACATATTAGTCGCACTAAGATTTCTCCTTTGGTGTTGATTGATCGCAAATAGCAACATGCTCCAAAAGCTGATACGCTGCTATCAGAAAATGCATGCAATTGAATATTGCATGAATCCTTTAAAACGATACATCTCGGAACACTTATTGAAGATAATTCTTGTAATTGATCCATATAAGTGATCCATTTGCGTTGTAGATCGTCTGGCAGGTGATCATCCCAACCTAGTTGTGCACTATTAAACCTAAAGGATCAAAAAATTTGGCTAAATCTGAAAGAACAATTCGTTTAGTTAATAGCATGGTTTGTTCATTAAATGTAAAATTAAAGTGAAAAGAATCTTCTTTAGGTTTCCACATCAGACCTAAAGTTTTAATTAAATCATTTTGTCCAATATTTAAGAATTGTTCATGTCGATCTGTGGGAATATTATCTAAAATATGATTATTATTAGAGCAAAACTTATGTAATTCTAAATCAGCAGATTGAAGAAGTTCAATCAATTGATTCATTGATTTTATTGTAGAAGTAATAGAGTCACCACCAGAAAGACAATCATTTACATACATATCTCTTTGCAGAATTTGAGAAGCTAGTGGAGGAGTTGTATCAGAGGATTTTGCTAATTCCATTAAACATCTTGTGGCTAAATATGGAGCTGACGTGGTCCCATACGTCACAGTATTGAGCTGATACGTTTTCAATGAATCTTTTTTATTGGATCTCCATAGAATTTGTTGAAATTTACGATCTTTTGGAGCAACCAAAATCCTACGATACATTTTACTTATATCAGCCGTGAATGCATACTGATGTACTCTGAATCGAATAATTATTGAAAATAAATCTGGTTGTACCGTAGGACCTTTCATCAAGATACTATTTAATGAGTTACCAGCAGAGGTTTTTGCTGACCCATCGAACACGACTCGAAGTTTAGTTGTTGAACTATCTAATTTGAAATAAAAATGAGAGCAGTGTAGGTTGGGATTGTCAATTTGTTCCATATGTGCTAGAGCTTTATACTCATTCATAAATTCTGAATACTTTTCATGAGTTTCGCGGTTTTTTTCAAATTTTCGTTCTAACGCGGAAAACCGTTTTACTGCCATTTCTTTTGAAGATCCTAAACACTTAGGATTTTCTTTAAATGGTAATTTAACAACATATTGACCTACAGAATTTCTTTGAAAGGTTTCCTTGAAATTCATTGAAATTCTTCTTTGGTCATTCTAGTAGTTGGAGCGTAATGCTGCTCCAATTCCCAAAACCTTTTCACTTCCCTCTCCAAAGATGCAATTGATTGCTGTGTTGCAATATTCACATGAAAATTACCATATGACTTGTCGTAATAACTGATATTTCCCTTTTGTAAGAATATCGAAATACAATTCTGCACCTAAAAGCATGTCAATTTCTTGTGGTTTGAAAAAATTGGGATCAGCTAGTTGTGATTCAATTGAACTTGGAATAGCCCAACCTTGTATGTGTACCTTGTGGGAAACCTTTGTTTCAGTATTCCCAATTCCATTAATAGGAATTTCTGTTTCAAATTTTTTGACACCTAATTGTTGTGCAAATTCAGATGCTATAAAATTTAATTGCGATCCCGAATCAAGTAACATTCTGCATGGAATTAATAATTTGGAACTGGTTTTAACATTAACAGTAGCCGTGGCTAATAAGACTACACCTTTTATATTGGAATTTCCTGAAAAAATTGTGCATGTCGCTGAATTAGATGGTTCAATTTTGCTTACTTTCTTTGATTTTACATCTGAAGATGCTGAGATGGATGAAATATAGAGCAAAGTATTATGTTTGCCATTACATATAGAACAAGAACCACTTGAACAATTGGAGGAATAATGACCATTTTTTAAACAATTAATACATAATTGTAGTTTTTTTGTCATTTGAATTCGCTGTTCAGTTGTAAGTTTTAAAAACTTTGCACATTTAAAAATTTTATGACCTTGTGACTTACAGGCTGGACAGGATGATTCTATTTTCGTTGAGAGCAGAACTGATGGTTTTTTTGTCGTCTCTTATTTGGACTGATTCTAAAGCTTGAAATCTATTACATAAAAATTCAAAAAATTTACTAAGTAATTGTAAATACCGAGGAGCTGCAAGAGATTGCTCATGAATCTGATCCGCTAACAATCGTGTAAGATAGGCATTTGATGGTAAAATAATTGGGTACTTTTCGCTATATGCAAAGGCAGAATATGCTAAGCGACCATTAGCGCGTATGATTTGATTTGGGTCTACAAATGGGTTTAACGAAAGGATTGGGCTTTTCTCAGGAATTGAATGTTTAGCGATAAGTTGAGTGTATTCTTTATTATAATGAGATCTTTGAGTTAGTCGTATTAAACATAATTTGCTAGCGTTGAGTTCTATTTGGGATAAAGTTAATGTAGTAAGCCGTGGCTTATTTCTGAGTTTAGACAACGACTTATTATAAAACCGATAAATATAACCAACAGCATATAAAGCTTTTGAATAAGATGAAAATCGTTTTAATATTTCATCGTCGCTAGTAGGTTTCTCATCAATAATTTGAGTATTGAAAATATTTATTGTAGACTCTTCGAGATCATCTAAAAGAGACCTGGGTTCCAATTGTGACCAATTATGTTCAGGATCATTAATCCAAGGAGGACCATGCCACCAAAGCGAGTTGGATATAAGAGCAGAAGCTGACACGCCGCGTGAGGCCAAATCCGCTGGATTATGTTCCGAACGAATATGTCGCCATTGAACATCACCTGCGGCATTTAGAACTTTGGTAACCCTATTTGCTATGAAGGTTTTCCATTTTGCAGGTGATTTTTTGAGCCACGCGAGGACGATCGTTGAATCTGTCCATAAGAAAAACTTATAATTTTCAAGTTGTAATCCATCCATGATAGATTAGAGTAATTTAGCGAGTAAAACAGCACCGCTGAGCTCAAGTCGAGGTATGGAGATGGTTTTTACAGGAGCTACTTTAGTTTTGGAAGACACTAAATTCGTGGAGACCTGTCCATTCGAGTAAACAACACGTAAGTATATCGCCGCAGCTATAGCTGACTGTGACGCTTCACAGAAACCATGATATTGTACTTCGTATGTGGGATGATAATTGAGCCAACGTGGTATTTTAATTTGAGTTATATTAGGCAAATCCAAATAAAAAGTATTCCATTCAGATAATCTGATAGAGTTAACAACTTCGTCCCAATCCGTTTTATCTTTCTAAATATTTTGGACTATAATTTTTGCGATGATGACTACTGGTGACAACCATCCAGCAGGGTCAAATAATTTAGCAATATTTGAAAAGATTTTACGTTTTGTAAAAGTTGGATTATTAGAAAACTTCTGAAATTTAAATGTAAAGATATCTTCACTATTTTTCCAATAAATCCCTAGAGCTTTAATTGTATTGTCACAATTTAAAGACAAAAATTCTTCAGCGATTCGGTCTTCCACTGGTATTGGTTGTAAGAGTTCAGCATTATTAGCAGACCATTTTTTCAAAGCAAACCCACCAGATTTTAAAAGACTAATCAGCTGTCTTTCTATTTCGATAACCGAGTGGATATCATAACCACCAGACAAGACGTCATCCACATAGAAGTCGTTTTTCAGAACTTCAGCAGCCGATGCGAAATTATGTGCCTCATCATCGGCCAACTTAATAAGGGTGCGTATGGCTAACTAGGGGGCGCAGTTAACGCCGAATGTAACAGTCTCTAAACGATAATCGCACACTAGATCATTAGGAGACTTACGAAATAATATTCGCTGATAATCAGCATGCTTGGGATTGATACGAATTTGACGATACATTTTCATGATATCTGCTGTATAAACGAAAGGATATTTTCGCCACCGGAGAATAAGTATCATTAAATCTTTTTGTAAAGTGGGGCCGGTATATAACAGATCATTGAGACTGAAACCGTTAACAGATGGAGTGGATGCGTTGAATACAACTCGTAATTTTGTCGATAAACTTTCAGGCTTTACAACGCCATGGTGTGGTAAATAGAAACTATCGCATTTGTAGGGGAGATCGATATTACATTTCTCTACCGAATTTATGGGAGACATATGTCCTAGGGCGAGGTATTCTTCAACCACTTCATCATAGATTGGTTTCACATCTTGTTTCTTTTGGAGGGATTTCTCCAAACTAAAAAATTGTTTCAAAGCAATGTTCCTGGAGGAACCTAAAAAATATGTGTTCTGGGAAATTGGATTTAAATGGGAGTTGAACCGTATATGTTCCATCCGCATTTCTATACGTGGTTTCATTATAAAGCCTTTCACAATAGTGATCTTCCCAGGACAGAGGTTTTGAATCTAAGAGTTCTTCTGTTTCCCAGAATTTCTCAATTTGTTTGTCTAGTTCGATTTCATTAAAAAACCTATAATAATTATGTGAACTAATATGGGTTGTAGCGACTCGTGATACTAACCAGCCGAAGACTGAATTTTTCGCTACAAAATGATTATATTGATACCGTTTAATAGTATCTGGGAATATAAATCTGCGCCAATAACTAACTCTACTTTTCCTGACTTATTCAGGGTATAATCAGCTAATGGCAGGGCGAGTATTTCATCGATTGACGCACTGTCAATATGTTGTTTCGGTAAAATTCCTGTTAATTTAGGCAGTACTAAACTATCGGCTTTTATTTGTACCTTCGGGTAAATAAGTGACGAAATGATGAATGAACATCTGAGCTAGACCACCTTCCGCCGAATTCATACCTACAATTCGAGTGGCAGCAGCGATTGAGGGTATTCGGAGACGTTGAAGTGCGGATTCAGATAAAAATGTAATTTCTGACCCTGGATCCACAAGGGCTCTAACTATTTGAGTGCAGTTATCACTAATTATTTTTACCAGAGCGGTAGCTAGAATAACTGATTTATTGGGTAATGCTACGCTGTAAGCATGGTTCGCAGTATGATAAGCATGAGGTCGTGGGAGCAGGAGGTTGCACCACGGTCGAGTTGGCTGAAAAGCTTGGGGTATGTGGCGATAAGCCAGCATGATTTGGATTTGATTCCTTGGGTTTTGTAGAGGCCATATGAAGTAACGTATGATGGCGTCGGCCACAATGAGAACAATTAAATTTACTCAAACAGTTTTGAATTGAGTGAGACGACGCAAAACAATTTATACATAAATTATTTTGTCTGATTATTTTCTGACGTTCCTTAACAGGTTTTTCTAAAAATTTCGAGCATTGGCGAATGAAATGTTTTCCTTTACAAATAGGACAGAGAAAATTTGAATTAGTTTTAGAAGTAGTGTTAAAAACATGAACTGTGTTAGCTTTCTGATTTTTCAAAACTAAATTTGGTTTTGATTTAGAAATTTTTCCATCACCTATGGATTCTAAAGTAAGCACACGTGATTTAATAAATTGTTCCATTACTAACCATGTTGGTATTTCTCGGGATTGGTTAAACTTTGTTCAAATAAACTTCTAGTATCTGCGGGTAAATTTTGAGAGACTATATAAACTATAAGGGGGTCCCAATGTGAGACGTCAATATCGTAAGACTTTATATGTATCTATTTGCAAGGTTATGTTTAACGCCGCTAACTGAAATGCTTGATGTGAATTTTTAACTTCATATTCCAATCATTTGTTATTATAGTCTTCTGCGTTAGTATCGCTCCATGTGAGAGGCGACTGAAATCAGATGATTGTTCGCTAATCGCGTCTTGAAACGTTGCGAATGCAACCAGAAATACATTATATTCTGCCATTTCTTCAACAGAAATGAATTAGAATTTTGATCAAAGATAAAAATAAATACGAATTTTTCAGCTTAGTGTTATTTTGAGCTATCACTAGTGCAATGAGTACTAAATAACAAATATGAATTGTAAGTTTTTATATATGGCAATGAATTAAACAAAAAATATTCACCAAATAATTTCCCGCAATTTAAAAAAAAATCAACCAATAATTTCAGGGTAATTTAAAGAATATTACTAAATAACTTCAAGGATCAATCCAACAATTACGAAATATATAATATATAGTAAATAAAATATAATAAAAATAATATATTTAACAAAAACAATATATTGGCAATATAAAAAAATAAAAATATATTTAATAAATGTTAAAAAATATATATGTATATTAATTCAAAATATGTGTACGTAATTCGATTTATATGTGTACCAACGGAACTAAACAATAATTGTATGTATTACAAATATTTTCTGTTGGAACCAAAGTATACCGATTTTTCCTCACAGTGTATTGTTGAACGTTTACTTTTTATCGTGAAAAAAAAATCTTTTAATGTAATATTCAACACATTGTTACAAAATATTGTGTTTAAATCTAATTTAAATTTCCAAAATTAATAAAAAAAATTATTAAAACTCACGAATATTACAATGAAATAAAATTTACGATTTGGGGAAAAAAAATAAAATAATTGCATATATGTATGTAATATGTATATATAATTTTTCTTGATAAAATAAAAAAAAATTTATAAAAAAAATCTCGAAAAATAAATCAATTCTATAAACAATATAAATTTCTGGAATTCTTCTTGATAAATTCACAAAAAATTTGAAAAACTAAATTAATGCGTATACCATATAAATTTATCGAATTTTTCCATATAAAATCACGGAGAAAAAAAAATTATATACATATATTTTCCACAGTGTACGAAAATTAAAATTTTATGAACTGAGTAAAAAAAAATCGTACTAACGTAAGCTTGCACAGTTTTAATTAAAATTTTATGAACTGAGTAAAAAATTCGTACTAACGTAAGCTTGCACAGTTTTATAAACTTGTACAACACAGTCTAGTGCAAATCTAAAAATGATATATGTACTGATGTCGGATCAATATACTGATATCGGGATTTATTAATTGGGAATAAATTTTTGACGAAATTATCCAATTAATAAATAAAATTTATTAAACTGCAGGGCACAGTTTTAATATATAAATTATGCGAGTGTATATTTTTAAAAATATAAATTTTAATAAAAACCAAATGTCGCCTATACGATATATATAAAAAATATTAACTATATGAGGCAAAAATTAAATCACAACAAAAAGAGCGCGATCAAATGAATAGCAAAAAAAATATTTTGTATATGTTTTATACACACACACTATAAATTAAATTTTAATATGACGAGTGTTATGTACAAAATTTTCCGGCGATGATTTTCAACAAAATTTGTACCACCGTAAAAATGAAAAAACCGAAATCTTTCTAAATATTACACTTTTTAATTTCAGAATTTCATAAAAAAAAACAAATTCATCACTTTTCCAAATTAAATCCAATTTAAAAATTACGAAAAATAAATATATTTGAATTAAATATATTTGAGTAAATTGAATTTAAAATTAATACACGAACATCATCAATTTTTTATCAAAAATTTGATTATTTTATTTTTTATATAAGAACAAAAATTTATCACGAAATAATAGATTTAAGATTTTTGTTCAATTTCACCGCAATTAACGTTTTTTACACTTTGCGTCTTTACCGCTTTAACTATTTTAATTATGACAAAAAAAAACACTTCCGCTAGAATTTTAAATTTTTCAGGGCATAAATTTTTTGGATTTTTAATGAAAAAAAATGCACTTTCCTTAACCAAATTATAATAATATAAAACACCTGACCTTTTTATTTTCCTTGATTAATGATGTAAAAAACGGATGTAAAAAACGTTGTGCAAAAACTCTGTTATCACTGTGATGACGTATATATTCTGTGATGATGTATATATTCTGTGATGACGTATATATGATGAATTGTTGAATATGATGAAAAATGATTTTTTTTTCTGCTATCCAAAAGTAGCGTTGCCAGACGGGATTGTCCCGTTTTCAGAGATGTTTTCGAGTGTCCCCAAAAAACGTCTTGGGGACGGTGAAATGTCCCGATTTAGATTTATTATAAAAATCCAAATTAAATTTATGAAATCTTAATTTAAACTCCACAAAATATCTTACAAAAAAAAAAAAAAAAAAAATTTCATATAAAAAAAATATTTTCATATTATGTACGATATTTGGTCTGCCTACCCTATAAAATATACGTATTTTCATATAGTAATTAAATTATGTAATAGAAATGAAGGAAAAGAAAACGAAAAAATTCTTGCGGACTTAGTCCGAAAAATACATTAAATTTGCTTTGCAACTTTTTTTTATATGTATTGTTTTCTAATATACCGCGGTTGGGCTAAAAAATAGTAGCCCACTGCATATATGTTTCCTCTCTATAGAATAAAAATTTGAATATAAACATTTATTATATGTATTTATGTATACAAACATTTATTTTCCATATGCATGAATGACGATTTTATTTATATATGTTTTTTGTATTGAGAATTTTCTTATATGCATATTGCATATAGTAGGCGAGAATAATTTATATGGTAAATAAAAAATAAAAAAAAAAAATCTCTGAAAAAAATGCATGAACGACGATTTTTTTTTTTTTTTGTATTGAGAATTTTATTCTATAGGCGAGAATAAATTTATATAGTAAAGTAAAGCAAAACTAAAAAAAAAATTCTCTGAGAGAAATGATTTATTGGATTTTTTTTACAGCAAAAATGTTGTAAATATGTTTCTATACTGTTTGGCTTCTGTTACTTTAATGTTAGGGGCTATTTAACAGTAGCCCGTAGTACATAATATTTTTCCTGAAAAAAAATTAACAGCATAATGCTTATTTTTTTATACATTGTCTGTTAAAAAAAAATTAATGGAAAAAGCAATAGAAGAATATAGTCAAGTGCGTATCGTGTATGCGAATATGTATTTTACTATTGCTATACATACTTATGTATTATGGTATAGCATTGTTTTAAAGATTTGAATGCTTTTCATAATTCTAATTTCAATTTAATGGTGCGGTTGTCGGAAAATTAAAAAGTTAGTTTTTGATATAGAGTTTAGAATAAAATAATTTATAAAAAAAATTCATTTTAAGTGTTATTGCTAGTTCGATCCGCTGTTTTGCTGTTTTTACGGTGACCAGAAGTTTTCAGGCATTTATAGTATTTTGTATTTTTGTAGTTAAATTTTAAAACTATATATATTTTTATATTATACACGTATATATATGTATTATATTTATTTATAATTTTTATATTACATATAAATATAGTTTTCATATTATATA
Organism: Rhamphomyia laevipes; assembly: GCA_963920725.1. Lineage (NCBI taxonomy): Eukaryota > Metazoa > Arthropoda > Insecta > Diptera > Empididae > Rhamphomyia > Rhamphomyia laevipes. The sequence continues at coordinate 28,546,694 of OY987256.1, read as the reverse complement.
TAGCATTTTCCGGTCAAATTAGTCTTTTTACACATAAAATAGTCTTTCAAAATATATATCTTTTAAAAAATCAAAAATCAAATTAGTCTTTTTAAATTCAAGTTAGTCTTTTAAAATTTAAAATTAGTCTTTTTAAATTTCAAGTTAGTCTTTTTAAATTTCAAATTTAGTATTTTAAAAATAATATTTTTTATTTTAATTTTGTTCAAATTAAAATTTTATGAATAAGAAGCATTTATTAAATTCACCCAAAAATCTTAACGATATTTTTTAATTTTTTTTTCCAAAACATAAATGTTTTGTTCGGCAGCTGTTAAGTGTACCAAGAGACCATAACTTGGTAAATGCAATTGCACAAGGTGTTTCAACATTGACTGATCAGGATTGTCGAAATTATTTTTTAAATATGGCGCTAAAAATACCAGATGCTATTGCTGGCGAAGAATTACATTAAAATTATATTATCGCTTAATAAAATTTTAATTTGAACAAGATTAAAAAAAATAATATTATTTATTTGTACTTAAATAATATGTTTGAAACACATAGAAATTTTATTTTTAAAATACTAATTTGAAATTTAAAAAGACTAACTTAAAATTTAAAAAGACTAATTCGAACTGATTTTTTAAAAGACTATCTTGATGTGTAAAAAGCCTAATTTGATCGGAAAATGCTATATATTGTATATAATTCTCATGTTATTTTTTGCTAAATATATGAATTTTTAAATATATGCTCTAATGATAAGTGAAATAGATTACTTATTGGAGCATCCATTTAAATCTTCATCATTAGAGGTTAAAGTTAAAATTAAAGAATTAGGATTACATCAGCCAATCGATTTTGTTTTGTGTTGAGGAACCTGGACACTAAATTCCAGTTTACGCTTTGAGTGTAGTACCTCATGTTAAAGTGGAAACCTGCACAATGTCTTTTCTTAATTTTAAAAAAAATAATTAGCCCACCCAGAATTTTACAGCACGAACCGCCACTGGGTATCACACAGTAATACCAACTTTATTTTTAATAAATGGTAGCTGTCAAAATAAGTTTTAATATAATTGAAGTTGAAGTTGTGTCAGTATTTGTTTTAGGCACGTTGCGTTGATAGTTCGGATACTTAAATTGTTTATACTTTAGATCTGTAGTAAGTAGTAAGTATTTTAATTTAACATTTTGATATTATTTAATTATTTTTGCCATAACTTTAACTATAGTTTGAAAATGCCAAAAAGATCTTGCCAGTATTTGGAAAGATATACCAAAGAGTATCCGTTTATAAAGAAGGGAAAAACAAACACCGAAGTATATTGTTTACATTGCAAAGTTTATATCAGCATAAGCCATGGTGGTATTTCGGATATTAAAAAGCATATATTTCATCAAAAACATGTATCTGCTGTTCGTTCATCCAGCAATTATAATAATTTAAGTTCTTTTTTTGTCAAACCACAAAGCGATGAGAACGAAAAAATTATTACAAGTGAATTGTGTTTTGCTTATCATATCATTAAACACCACCAATCGTTTATGTCCAATGCCTGCACCAATAAATTATTTCCATTGTTATTTAGTGACTCAACAATTGCCGCAAAGTATGCTTCCTCGAGAACTAAGGCGACAAGAATGATAACACAGGTTTTGGCCCCACATTCTGTTAATGTCATTTGCAATGAACTGGACAAAGTTTCTTATTACAGTATAAGTACTGATGCAAGTAATCATAAGGCGGAAAAAATGTTTCCTCTCGTGGTACAATATTTTAATATGACCGGAATTCATATTAAATTATTAAAATTGGATAATTTAAAAGGTGAAAACTCTGATATAGTTGCTTCTTTTTGTATAAAATCTCTGAAAGATTTAAAAATAAATATGAAAAAGTGTAATGGATTTTGTGGTGATAATGCTAACGTTAATTTTGGAGGTCGAGAAAGAATGGGTAAAAATAACGTATTCACAAAATTAAAACTTGAATTCGGTGTAGATATAGAAGGCATAGGTTGTCCAGCACATATAGTACAAAATGCTATGCATACTGCTTCTGATCAATTATCATGTGACGTAGACCAAATTGTGGTAAAAATATTTAATTATTTTGCAATTTATACAGTTCGCACCGAACGTTTGAAGAACTTCTGTGATTTTGTAGGAATTGAATATAACAATCTTTTATCGCACTCCAAAACCAGATGGTTGTCTCTAATGCCAGCAGTTGAAAGAATATTGCAGCTTTTTGAAGCACTCAAATCATTTTTCTTGTCAGAGGAAAGATCGCCTAAAACTTTGTTGAATTTCTTTCAAAATCCATTGAGCGAAGCCTTTTTCTGGTTTATACACAGTGAGTCTAGTTCATTAAATTTTCAAATAATGCAAATTGAAAAAAAGAAACAATCTCTTATTGAAGTACTAGACATTTTGAAAGATATTCTTAAAGTAGCAACAACAAAACTAAATACTGGTTTTATTCCCGGAAGTGTTAAGACAATATTAAATAAAAAACAAAATTCTGGAGAATTATCCAAATCTGAGATTGATAAATTTAAAACTGAATTGGTAGAATTCCACCAAACTTTCGTCGAATACTTAACCCAGGGGGTTAAGCCATTAGAAGTGTACTCATTATTTTCTTGGATGCTTTTAAAAGTGAAACCAAAATGGGAGGAAGTTGAAATATGTTATAATTATCTGATAAGCAAAAATGTCACTTTAAACGAATCCCTTCCTTTTAACCAGCTAACAAAAGTACAAGAAATTGTTGAAGAGGAAATAAATAATAATTTGGAATGGCACAACAAAATAGCTTCTGATAAGTGGGTATGCGTATTTTCAAAAATGTCTAAGGAATTTCCTGAACAATATATTGATATATTTCGTATGTGTGAATATTTATTTTCGCTACCCGGACATAATGCCAATGTCGAAAGAATTTTTTCGCTTATGTCAATTCAGTGGACGGATGAACGGAGTAGACTTTTACCAGAAACAGTAGAAGCTATTTTACAGTGCTTGGTAAATTTAGATCAAAACTGCAGCGAAATGTACCATTATATTTCAAAAAATAAAAATATTTTAAAAGCTGCTAAAAGTAGCAATAAGTACTGATTTTGTACACTAACAAGCTTTAATATTCAATAATCTCTTAATAATATACTAATAATATTATATTCTCTTAATTTATTATTTTAATCATTCCATGTGATGTTAGATTAAATGATTTTTTATATAAAGTTAATGAAATGAATGTGATTTTTTGTGTTCCTATTAAATTTAGTTTATTTTTAAAGCATAATAAATTAAAATAAAATTAAAAAAAAAAAATTGTTTTACTGTCCCGATTTGAGTTTTGAAAATTCTGGCAAGCCTACAAAAGTTTAAAAACGCAAAATATATCCAATTTCTGTTGAATATTGAATTTCCTGCTTTCAGGATTTTGTGGTTTCGAAGGACCAAATGTTCCAGGATAAACACTAATTTAATGATTTTTCCGAATCAATACTATTTTAGGTTGGAACTTGAGGGTTCAATTATAAAATTATAAAAAAAAATACTTTTTTTTTGTTTTCGATTTAATATGCGCGTATATGCGACTTTACACTTTAATAATCTCTTTTACTAATAATTTTTATTACAGAAAAATATTGAATTTATAAATTAAAAATTTAACATTAAAAAGCTTTAATTACAGCTATTTCGAAAATATTAAATATAAAAATGAGAGATAAATTAAGTTAACTGATAATTATATACATTTGCTTGAGAATAAAAGATTTAATATAAAATTTAAGAAAATAAATGAGAATTAAGCATTTTGTATAATATTTCCTAAATTTAATACAAGAGCCGGTTGCTATCTCGAACACCAGCTAATTATTTTTATGAGAACAATTAATTATTTTCAATCCCACGATAATTTTATCATAATTTTAAATATCTTGGATTACGAGAACAAAATTTAAATTATGATTGCTGGAATTTGAACAGGCATATTTTATTTTAAATTAATTTAACACAATATTTGATATATTTAATTCACAATATTTAATAGAAATGGTTTTTTAACATCAACCAATATACGTTCAATGATTCAATGCGGCGAGTCTGTCTACACAAAGTCGAAACCAATGTCACCAGCGTTTTTGACATTCCAAACCGACAACGGCAACGGCACGAACGGCGAGACTGTCTGAAGCATTAGCTGAATTTATCCCACAAATAATTGCTGCGTTATTTTCTTCCATTATTATTTTTTGTTTACCCCTCAAACTCGACGGACGCAACGGAGACGGATTCAAATGCCGAAAAAAAGTTGAAATATATAGGAATATATGAAAGTGAGCAAAGTCACGACAGATGCGACGGACGCAACACGTAAAAGTTGAATCGATTTCAACTTTCGACGGATATATAATAAGTACTTTTAAAAATGTTGAATTAAAATAAATTTATTTTACTTCCAAAAAAATTTTGAGTGAATTATTAGTGTGAAAAATTAATTTAAATTATAAAAGTGCATAGTTTTGTTTACAAAAAAAATGTTTATAAACTGTCATCGAAGAATATATAGTCCGTCTCAACTGTCGAGTTTGCTCCATCGAAAATTCTTTTGCGTTTCTAATCCGTCCGTTGCGTCCGTGCGTCTGTCGAGCTTGTTTGAACCATTATGTTTAGAAAATCATCCACGAATTGTCATTTGAAATTTTTTTTTATTTTTTGTTATTATGTTGCCGAATTGTGCGAAGTAAAAATTCTGCACCGTCGGAAATTTAAATGTAGAGGCAGAAAGTGTTCAAACAAGCTCGACTGACGACGGACGCGACGGACGCAACGGACGGACAAGAAACGCATAATAATTTTCGATGGAGCAAACTCGACGGTTGAGACGAACTACATATTCTTCAATAACAGTTTATAAACATTTTTTTTTGTAATCAAAACTATCTACTTATACTTTAAATTAATTTTTCACACTAATAATTCACTCAAAATTTTTTTGAAATGTTAAATAAATTTATTTTAATTCAAAATTTTGAAAAGTACCTATTTTGTCGTGTCCGTCCAAAGTTGAAATCGATTGAACTTTTGCGTCTTGCGTCCGTCGTGAGTTTGCTCACTTTCATATATTCCTATACATTTTAACTTTTTTTCGACATTTGAATCCGTCTCCGTTGCGTCCGTCCCGTCGAGCTTGTTTGATGTTTGAGGGGTTACAGGCAGAATTTTTAAGAAACGAACACGAAATTATTTTCAGCTCAACATTTTTTCGAGAAACGAACGGAAAAAATGCTGACCTATGAAAAAAATGCAGAATGCGGGCACATTTTTTTAGAAACGAAACGAATTCACCATGAGTTTGATGAGATCCGAAATTATGTCATTATTGATCATTATCAATTATCCATATCTCATTGTCTATTTTTATGATGGAAAATGATGGAAATTACCAACAAATCATCTGACGGATTATTTATTATAAAAATAGAGAGTAGAGTAAAGGAATACAAATATAAATTACAAATTAACAAATATTTATATTTATTAGCTACGGCGTTGTGTTTATTGTTATAATTAAATTATGTTTCCACATTTAAATGGGCGACCAAATTATCCACCAAGAGTAAATATAGCTCTTCTTCAGGAACAAGCCAGCAAAGATTTCTTTGAATTAATTGAAAAATGTGAAGGAACAAAAGCTATTGTTTGGGATGATACACTTTCAGGACCAGTAGGATTGATAGCAAAGAGTACTTTACTCCAACAGCGAAACGTTGTTAAAAATATACCTTTGCGAGCTGGTCCGCTTGTAAAAATGGACGTGCAGAATATAATATTTATTACACGTCCAGAACTCAAATTAATGGATTATATTGCTGAAAACGTCATGAGTGAAAATAGTGATGATCGAAAATATCGTGGTATACGTAAAGATTATCATATTTATTTTGTCCCAAGACGATCGAAAACTTGTGAAAAACATCTTAAAATTTTATCTGTTCATGGTAGTTTTAGAAATATTGGTGAATTTCGTTGTGATTTTTTCCCAGTCGATCATGATATTATATCAATGGAATTGAAATCAGCGTACCGTGATTTAGTTATTGATGAAGATCCGACATGCTTATACCAGGCTGCTTCTGGTCTAGTAAGTTTACAAAAATTGTACGGTAGAATACCGAAAATTTGTGGAAAAGGTAATTTTGCTGAAAAAGTATGGGAATATGCCAGAACAATGGGTCGTGAAGAAAAGGCTATGTTTAATTCAGATAGAGGTGCTATTGATCAAATGATAATATTAGATAGAACAACAGATTTAATGAGTGTTTTAGCTACACAATTAACGTATGAAGGTTTAATTGATGAAATGTATGGTATAATAAATACAACAGCACATTTTCCTAGTCACAAATTTACTAAATCTAATGATGATACCTCAACATCTGATAAAAAATTAATTATATTAAATTCGGCAGATGAATTATTTGGGGAGTTACGTGATAAAAATTTTAATGAAGTCGGTCAAACATTATCCCGACATGCTAAATTAATTAGTTCAAAATTGGATGAACGACATAGTGATAAATCAGTTCAGGATATGAAAAAATTTGTCGAAAATTTGCCAGTAATGCTAGCAGAAAAACAATCTGTTGCAATACATACAACAATTGCTGAAATGATTAAAGAATTCACTGATACAAATGAATTTTTAGATGATTTAGCTGCTGAACAGGAATTTATGAGCTGTATGGATATAGATAAACCCAGTATTTACATTGAAGATTTAATTGGACAAAAAGCTAATTTTAAAAGAGTTATAAGATTAATTTGTATACAATGTGTAGCAGCATCAGGATTTAAACCAAAAGTAAATTTTGTATTTTTATATTGATATTATGTAACAAAAATTATTAATTTAGATTTTAGATTATTATAAACGAGAATTGATTCATGTTTACGGAATTGAAACACTTTTGATATTAAGTAATTTAGAAAAGGCTGGAATTTTAAAAACCCAAACTGAAACACGACAGTATGCAGTTTTAAGAAAAGTTAAGTAAATTTTAACCAAGAATTTATATTTAATTGTATTTTTAATTCTTTTTAGACGCTAAATTTGACTGTTGATGAAGTTATTGAAATTTCACCAAAAGATATAAGTTATGTGCATAGTTTTTATGCACCATTAACAATTCGTGTAGTTGAACAATGCTTAAAACCATTGGGTTGGCAATCATTAAAAAGTGTTTTAAATATTTTACCATCTGGTCAATCATTTGAAGATTATCAAGCACCTTTAATTGGTATTGGTGGCAGAAGAACATCATTTTCTAGTGAAATATCACAATCAGAAATACCACGAATAATATTAGTATTTTTTATTGGTGGTTGTACATTTGCAGAAATATCAGCATTACGTTTTGTAGCACAACAAGAAGAAAATAATGTGGAGTTTGTAATAGCAACAACCAAACTTATTAATAAAAATTCATTCCTTGATTGTTTTATAGAAAAAATGTAAACTTGTATTCTATATATTATACGGTTAATAAAGACATTTAATTATATATTTATTTAATAAACTCAAATTTATTATATTTCTTAAACATTTCTACTCTTTTTTAAACAATTATTACCTTAAGAACTGTCAAGTTTTTGAATTCTTAATAGTGGAAATCATGTACTACAATTCTAAATAATAAATGATACAATTTTAGATAATTAGGTATTGCTCTTCTTCAAGTTAGTTGCTAAACTTAGAACGTGACATTATATTGCATTAGTTGTTCTGAGCAATTTTAAATATTTATAAATAAATAATATAGGCATTGTTGCAGCTCAAGTAAAAATGGCAAACAAACTTGACATTATTATTTTTTATTTTGTTATATTGGCAGCTTGTAAGATTTTTTTTGTGTTCTAAAATATTCCAATTAGCTTTTCATTTTTTTATTGTTAACGTTTTTTTTTCAATCGTATAGACCTATTTGGCAAATTGTATTAAAGTTTGTTTTTCTTTATAATTTCAAAGGTACAGTTTCGTTACATTTTTTATAGTTAAACTTTGTATATTTTTTTTGGTAAAGTAAAACTAAAATGTAAGAAAATGCCAAGGTCCTAAAAAAAAAACATTATTAATTGAACGAAAAATATTAATTAAACGTGCTGTAAATAAATAACAAAAAATAACAATAAAAATTTTCATTTCAACAACAAATTGTGTCATATCTTTTATTTGGAAATTAAACATGGTCCTTCAAAACGGATATTAATTAAGTGAACATATGTAAAAAGTGTTAAAAATAGACAAAAAGTACATTAATTAAAAAATTTTAATTATATAAAAAAAAAAAAAGTGTAAAAAAAATTGGAAAAGAAATCCAAATCCAAATAAAAGATATAAGAATTTATTGTTGTTTGTTGGCATCCATATTTTTCCTGCAACAAAAAATCAACAAAGTACAGTCTCGCAGGTGTACAATATTAATATTGCGAAGAAAGTTGCAACGGAAAATATTGGTTTGGTTTTTTATTTATTAAACAATAAATTTTAAATATTTTAATAAATAATAAAAATTCATGTAATATTTTGAATCACAGTTGAAATAAAAAATATTTTTTGAATAAAATAAAATTGTTATTTAAACGGCGTTTTTTTTGTTCTTTCATTAATTTACTGAATATTATGCAATAAATATATATAAACATTTTATTAAAATAAATTGCTACATAATATAATAAACATCTAAACATATTTGCTACAAATAAATATATTGTTTTTTTATTAAAAAATAACTAAATAAATATTCTTTTAGAAAAACAAATAATATCATTGATTGGCGTTGTTTCTAAAATTTGTTGACGTCCATTTACAATATTTAGTATATAACTTTAAAATATCATTGGCGTCTATTTTTCAAATTTCAACATTGTTATTTTGAAATTTTAAAATTTGTTGGCGTCTATTTTCAAATTCAAAATCGATTATTGACGTCCATTTATAAATAATTTGAATTGATTGAGGGTAATTAACAAATCAAAATGTCTGAAGTTGTTGATCCAGTTCCATTAGTCAGAGGACGTGGCAGAGTTAAAGCATCTATTACAAAATATATAAAATTTGCGAATGAAATAACAGCAGATACAAATTTGTGTGATATTGAATTAAGATTATCGCGCATTGATAGTCTTCTTCATGAATTTATATCATATGATGATGTTCTTGGTGATTTAGTTGGCTATGAGCATGAATTCGATGATTTCGAAGATAAAGTCATGTCATTAAAAAGCATATTATCACAAGAAAAAAATAAAAGGTTACAACCATCATCACAAAATACAAATTTGTCAACTTCATCAACACGAGGAATTGATCATGAAGGAATTGAAAATCATTCAAATAGTGAAATTATCGATGCTCTAACAAGATTAACTGAAAGTCAACAATTAATTGTGAATGAATCAGCAAGAGTAAAATCATCATTCGAAACGATTTTACCAAAAATTAATATTAAATTATTTTCTGGTGATTATAAAGATTGGCCAACATTCAGTGACCAATTCGGAAAAATTCATCAAGATAATAAGTTAAGTGGAATTCAAAAATTTACATATTTGAGAAGTTTATTAGAGCCAGAGCCATTGCTTTTGATAGAAAAAATATTATTAACAAATGAAAATTATGAATTGGCCTGGAATAAACTTTCAAAACGTTATAACAACAAGCGCAAAATTGCTACTTCGTATATTGATACATTTTTTAGACAAAAACCAGTAAAAGAAGGTCAAGCTGAAGAAATAAGAGCAATCTGTGACAACGTTGAAAATTTATTATCAGGAATTGATTGTCTTGATCCAACTAAAAGTCGTGATATCTGGCTCATTCACATTTTATTAAATAAGCTAGATGATAATACAAAGAAAATGTGGGCAGAGAAAACAACTGAAATGTATGAAAAGAATGTTACAGACGGCAAACATTTTCCAACTATGAACGAGTTTATAAAATTTTTGGATGACAGAAGAATCACCCTAGAATCAATTCAAGATTACAATTCAACATACATCAAAAATCGTAATGCAAATAATTTCTCAAGAAACAACACTAATAATAATAATAATAAAGTAAGATGCAATTTCATAAACAAGAATCTATGTAAGAAATGTAATTTACCACATCCACTATCACGATGCTTTAAATTTAAACAATTGACAACGCAACAGAAACGTGAATTTGTTAGTAAAAATTCTTTATGTTTTAATTGTTTAAATGATGGTCATCGATCTTCACATTGTACATATGATAAAAGGTGTGAAGTATGCGATGCCAGTCATCATTCAATGCTCCATTTGGATAAAACTAGTTATGCAAATGCAAATAAATCGGTATCTGGTACATCAGATCCACTTATGGTAAATAATTTAGTAAAAAATAAAAATTTTGTACCTGGAAGAGGACAGAATGCGACGTCTTGCGCTATATCTGTTGACAATGGTGAAGGTTCATTATTGGTTCTGCCAGAAACCAATTTCAATAAAAATAAATTTAATGAACCATTGTCAGCTAATGTTCAACCATTCATTCCACAAGGGAACCAGAATATGGTTGAAAATAATAATAGCAATGATTCATTTATGAAAAATAATTTTGGTTTAAAATTGTTTGACTCACAGCCATCAATCCATACGGAGATTGAAAAGAACATAATGACATGTAAAGCATCAAGTGATCTATTGTCATTACTTCCTACTGCTCAGGTTGGAGTAGGCCATCCTGATGAAGAGAGTTCTATGCTGTGTAATATTTTGTTGGACTCTGGTTCACAAGTTTCATTTATTACCGAATCGTTGGTGAATAAATTAAGACTAAAGAGACAAAAATCTTCCTTAAAGGTTAATGGTTTATCTTCTGCTGGTAGTGTACACACAAAGGGTGTTGTCACACTTAAATTATCATCAAGGTATGATAATGATTCAATATTAATACAAGCTTTTATTTTACAGAATATTTGCTCACAATTGCCTGCTAAGTTTATCGATACTAGCAATTGGCAAAGTATGAATCATCTACAGTTAGCTGACAGAGACTTTAATTGTCCAAAGAAGTTGGACATATTACTGGGGGCTGATCAATTCTTTAATATTTTGAAGCCAGAGAGGTTGAATGTTGGATTAGGGATGCCAACAATTCAAAACACGATCTTCGGTTGGATTGTCGCTGGAAGTTTTGAAATTCAAGCACTATCATTTAAAACCGAAATTACTGATGAGGCTAGTCTGGATGAAACATTAAAACGATTTTGGGAGATAGAGGAGATTTCAAGCCAGCAGAACGCAACTGTTATGACCGATGAAGAAAGTCATTGCGAAAATCATTTTAAAGACAATTATTATATAAACGACGTGGGTAAGTTTGTTGTGAAATTACCATTTAATAGAAATTATTTAGATTTAGGCACGTCAATATGCTCTGCAACCAAGAGATTGTTGTCATTAGAGAGAAGACTATCCGGTGATGAAGAGCTTTCTAATCAATATAAACTGTTTATGGCCGAGTATATTAAAATGGGTCATATGAAATTAATTAAACAGAATGAAATTAAAAAAGAAAATAATATGTGTTATTATTTACCACATCATCCGGTACTAAAACCAGATAGTCAGACAACAAGGTGCAGAGTAGTATTTGATGGATCGGCCAAATCACAGACAGGAATTTCACTCAATGACAAACTTGCAGTAGGACCCACAATTCAGCAAGATTTACAATCGATTTTAATAAATTTTCGGCAATCGAAAATTGCTTTATGTGGAGACATCGAGAAAATGTATAGACAGATAGATGTTAATGTAACTGATCAAGATTTTCAACGAATTTTGTGGAGACAAAATCCGAATGAACCAATTCAACATTTCAAGTTATGTACTGTTACTTATGGAACTGCTAGTGCACCATTTCTAGCAACCAGATGCTTAAAACAATGCGGTTTAGATTGCAAAGATACTTATCCAATAGCATCAAATGCTATTTTAAATCATTTCTATGTAGATGACTTCATCTCAGGTGCTGACACAGTAAAAGAAGCTATCACTTTACGGTCACAAGTTTCATCAATTTTACAGGAAAGAGGTTTCATGTTAAGAAAATGGATTTCAAATTCATCAACAGTTTTAAATTCCATTCCAAACAAAGAGGCAGAAAATTCATTGGTCGATTTGAATGATAGATGTACTAATTCAGTTAAAATTCTTGGTCTGTTTTGGAAACCAATGGAAGATTATTTCACGTTTAAAGTAAATTTAAATTCAGATGTCATATGTACAAAACGAACTATCTTATCAGAAGCATCGAAGATTTTCGATCCAATGGGATTCTTATCACCTACGACTGTTGCAGTAAAAATAATTTTTCAACAACTATGGTTAGAAAAGTTTGGCTGGGATGATGTTTTACCATTGGAGATTTCCGAGAAGTGGTTAAAAATACATAATAATTTTAAGTATTTTGAACAATTACGAATTAATCGATGGGTTGGTACACCACAAAACAATGGTGAATTGATTGGATTTTCTGATGCATCAGAGTTAGCTTATTCAGCTGTGATTTATTTAAAAACAATGGATGAAGATTCAAATGTCCATATCAATTTATTAATTGCCAAAACAAAGGTTGCTCCTTTGAAACAAGTTTCGATTCCTCGACTTGAACTGTGTGGTGCTCATCTACTCACCAATATGTATAGCTACATCAGTTCATTAACAAACTTTAAAAACATCAAGATAACCGCATTCACTGATTCATCAGTGGTACTGTCATGGTTGACATCACATCCACGGCGATGGAAAACCTTCGTGGCTAATCGAACATCTCAGATCATCAATGTTATTGCAACACCTAATTGGAGGCACGTAAAATCTAAAGACAATCCTGCTGATTGTGCATCACGAGGTATTTCACCAGAGAATTTAGTAAATCATGAGTTGTGGTGGAAGGGACCACCTTGGTTAGTTCAACATTCATCAGCTTGGCCAGTTTCATCAGTTGTTACAGAAGGTGATGTTATTGAAAATGAAGCACGAAATAAAATTTATACATTTTTTAATCAAAAGAAAAATGTTATAGTAGAATCGTTGCTGCATAAATTTTCATCATTAAACAAAATACTCAGAATAATTTGCTATTGTTTACGAGTTTTCAAATTAAATCAAACCAAAGCTGAATTCTTAACATCAGAAGAACTCAATACAGCATTGAAGCTGTGTATTAAATTTGCTCAACAATCTACTTTTGCTGAGGAAATTAATTTATTAATGTCGAAGAAATGCATCCCAAAGAAAAGCGTTCTATCTAATCTTGATGCATTTGTTGACTCTGATGGTATTTTGCGAATTTTGGGACGACTAACAAATGCTACTTGTGGCTATGACACCAAACATCCATTCATCATCCCAAAAGATCACATCTTGGGTAAGTTAATTGTAAATCAAACTCATATAAAACATCTTCATGCAGGTCCATCATTAGTTTCAAACATCATCCGTTTGAAGTTTTGGTTAATTGGTGGAAGAAGTCTAGTTAAAAAAGAAATCAGCAAATGTATAATTTGCACAAGGTATCGAGGTGTCTCAAGTCAACAATTAATGGGTGATTTACCAAAGGAGCGTGTTACGCCAGGTCGAGCTTTCTTGTCAACGGGTCTTGATTATGCTGGACCTTTCATCATTAGGTGGAACAAAGGAAGAAATCCGAAAACTGATAAGGCATATCTTGCATTATTTGTGTGCCTTAGCACAAAAGCAGTACATTTAGAACTTGTCAGTGATTTGACTTCAGACGCTTTCATTGCAGCATTAAGACGGTTCATTGGTCGTCGTGGCTCTCCATTACATATATTTAGCGACAACGGAACAAACTTTGTTGGTGCAAAACGACAATTATCATCGTTATATTATTCTGCGTTTAAAGATCGAAACCAGGTACATGGGTTTTTGACAGATAATTTCATCACCTGGCACATGATCCCACCAGCGGCACCTCATTTTGGTGGCATTTGGGAATCTGGTGTAAAATCAGCTAAGTTCCATTTAAAGCGAATAATGGGCGATCATATTTTAACATTCGAAGAATTATCCACGCTATTTGTACAAATCGAGTCACAGCTGAACTCACGACCACTAACTCCAATGTATGAGAATGATGCTGAAAATTTAGATATACTTACGCCTGGTCATTTTCTGATAGGATGTCCAATTGTTTCATTACCAGAACCATGCTTGCTTAACAGAAAATTATATCCACGCGACAGATGGCATCTTATAACAAAACTACAACAAGATTTTTGGAATCGATGGAGCAGAGATTATCTAAACACTCTACAGCAACGAAATAAATGGCATATTGTAAAAGAAAATCTGAAGGTTGGCGATTTGGTTTTGTTGAAAGAAGACAATTTACCACCATCAACTTGGGCTACAGGTCGCATTCAAATAATACATCCAGGAGCTGATGAGCTTGTCAGAGTCGTTACTGTCAAAACTGCAAAAACTATATTAAAGCGTCCAATTGCGAAGCTTGTTAAACTACTAACAGATTAAGATGGTTAAGGATTGAATCCTTCACCGTGGGGAGAATGTTGCAGCTCAAGTAAAAATGGCAAACAAACTTGACATTATTATTTTTTATTTTGTTATATTGGCAGCTTGTAAGATTTTTTTTGTGTTCTAAAATATTCCAATTAGCTTTTCATTTTTTTATTGTTAACGTTTTTTTTTCAATCGTATAGACCTATTTGGCAAATTGTATTAAAGTTTGTTTTTCTTTATAATTTCAAAGGTACAGTTTCGTTACATTTTTTATAGTTAAACTTTGTATATTTTTTTTGGTAAAGTAAAACTAAAATGTAAGAAAATGCCAAGGTCCTAAAAAAAAAACATTATTAATTGAACGAAAAATATTAATTAAACGTGCTGTAAATAAATAACAAAAAATAACAATAAAAATTTTCATTTCAACAACAAATTGTGTCATATCTTTTATTTGGAAATTAAACAGGCATTCAATGTAGCCGTTATATATGCTGAGATTACCGACAATCTTTTTCTTTTCCATTTAATGTATATTTTTCACTTCTTCATCCTACAGTGTATTCATTTGACTTATAAAGTTATTATATTTTTTATATATATTTAATTTTAGAATTATCGTCTGTTTTTGTTGATATGAAATTAAATATATTGAGATTTTGATCAACAATATAAAAAAAGAAAACAACATAAATTAATTATTTTTTTCTTTTTCTGTTTTATTGATGTAACTACTATTATATAATTTTTATATATATTTCAAATTATACTTTTTTTTAAATGTTAAGATTTACTTTTAAATCTTTTAGAATTAGTTCGTTATGTTTGTTTGTTATTATAATATTATTTATATTAATATTCACAGTTACAAATTTTACTTCAAAAATAAATTGTTTTATAATTATTATAATAATCATAATTTTTGCTTTCAATTATAATTTAAAAACTCAAATTAAATTAAATTAATTATTTATGTTATCATATTAATGTATATATAATAAAATGTGTTATAATGAATTTATGTGTAATATTATTTTTAATAATTATATTATCTTCTTTTTGTATAATTATATAAAATAATTGGTTTGCTTACTAATTATATTTTATTTATATAAATTGTTTAATATTTATAGAATAATAATTTTATTTATAATAAAACAAAAATTGATTTAACTAATAATAATTTCCATTAAACATTTCCCATTATTTTCTTGTTTACATTATTTTATATCTTATTTCCATGTTTCATTACTCAATATCTATAGAAACTAAAAAAAATATAAAATGCTTTAAACAAATAATCAATAAAAAATACATTTAGCAAAATACATTAATTTTTTGAAAAAAATTAAAACAGAACAAATTAAAATTTAATTTAAATAAATAGTTGTTAATTGTTTTTATAAAAAATATCTAAAAAAATGAAATTTATTTTACGCTAAAGTTATGATAGTTTTTATATAATCAAATTTTTTTGGATAATTAATATTAAAGATACATATTTGAAAAATATCAGTGTTGTTGCATTTTATTAAATTATTTTTTACTGTGTTTATTAAGTATTTATATAGTTTAATAAAAACTAAATTATTATATTGAATTAATTTATTATATAAAGCTTCAATAAATATAATTTAAAATGTGATATACACACTCTAATTATATACACCAGAAGATTGAAAAATTATAATATAAAATTTATGAATACTCAGAACATATATTAAAACATACAACAATGTTAAAATTTTCTTATTTATGGAAACATAAAATATAAATTAATAATGCTTTTTTAATTTCGTTATTTTGAAATAATAGTTATTATAAAAATAACAAAAAAAGAAACGGTTACAATTGATCATAAATATTCAGTAAAATTTATTACTTATTAATTTTAATTTTTAAAATACTTAATGTAATGTAAAAAGTTGAACACTTATAACTGCAGTAAATAGAATTAAGAATTTAACTGTAGTCCAATAATATTATTAATTATTATAATTCTTGTTGTTGTTGTTGTAGCAACTCGAGGTCTGTAAGACCCGTTGTTGGATTGACCTGGTGTTCGTCGTTAGATTTACACCAGGGTCCCTCCGGTGCGGAGAACCGAACGTCGTCGTCGTGAAATGTTGTAGCAATTTTTGGTGTTAAAAGTTTTTGTTAATTAAAGTTTATTATTTAATATTTCGAATAAAATTTTAGTCGTATTTGACTGAAACCTTTTTTTTCTGGAAAAAAAAATCCTTATATCCGTGTTCAATCAAAATTATACTTTAAATTATTCAAAACGGCCAAGTTGCTTTACATATTTTGAAATAAAATAAGCTATGTATTTAATTATTTATTATAATTTTTTTATCGCATTTCTATTATATATTATCAAGTTAGTATAAACTATTTTATTGTAAATTACATTTATCATATTTAATTTATAAAAATATTTTAGTGAAATTTTATTTAGGTTTCATTTATTATACGGGTTTATTAAATTTATTGTATAAAAAATTTATTAATTTATAAGCTAAAAGCATTTTCTTTCACTATTTTTATAATTTATTTGTTATGTATTAGATATCAAAATAAAAATATTTCTTTAAATAATAAAATTAACAAAAATTAAATAATTTTAGAATATTAATTATGAAAATATTTCGGGAAGTAAATTTGTTTTGCGGTGAACATTATATTTTACAGTAGTAAACCGTTTTGTACAATTTACATTCCTTATTGAAAATACTAAAAAAATCCAAGAATAAATCTTTGGAAATTATAAACATTAAATATTATTGCAATACGCAAAGTATTTATATATTTAATCCACTTAATTATTTGGAAGTTTTGGAAACAAATAATATGGAAACTATGAGTTTGAAATTATAATTTTAGAAATAGCTATATCTAATAATTAATAAATAAATGTTATTAATATTTTATAATGAGTAATTTTATTAATGAATAATATTCAATATTTATAGTTGGAATAAATTATATTTAAAAAGTAATATTAAATAATTAATTGGTTTATATTATTTTTATTTAATTTGTTCTGTTGCAATTATATTTGAGTAATTTTATGATATATTTTATAAAAAAAATTAAATGCAAAATTTATGTCAAGTATTATTTAAAAAATATTATTGATTGATTTCTTAAAACATTAAATTTATAATTTTAAAAGGCTAATTAGAACGAGAAGAACGATATGATTCGAGCATAAAACATAATCTTTTTTTTAATAATTGGGTTTGCTATTGAATCATTTATTATGTTCTAATTCTTAAGGATAGTTTAGGTAGGAGGTAAAAACCGCATAAAACACAATGTAAATATTTCGGAATGAGTAACTTTTTTGGAATTTTACTTTATTTATTTTTTTGGTAAATTCAGACAACACAATTTTTATTTAATTGTAATTAGTTCGTGCATTAATTTCTTACATCCAAAATCCTTAAACTGAAATTAAAACTTCGAAAATTATAATTTTATCTACGATTTTTTATTTTTATACTTAAAATCTGTCATTATTTAAGATTATTTTTAATGCAATTTTGCAAAATACATCAAATTAAATATATCCACACTATTTACAGTATGAATGCAAAATTTAAATTTTTTAATTTACTGATTTTTTTAATACATATATTTTATTACTATTATTTTATTGTATAATTATGGTAGCAATATAAAAATGTTTTTTTTTTCAATATTTTTATTTTATTAGTTACTTTAACTTTGCTCTTTTTTTTTTTTTTGCATTTATACTAAAAAAAATATATGAAAATCTATGTACGTATTGTATATATTAATAGTTTAGTTATTTTTAGTAAATTAATAATATATAAATGATCTTTTTTCATGTTTACATTTATTAAATTTAATTTTACCTATTTTTTAATAATTATAGTAAATTTATTTTCTTTGCGCAATAATACATATTATTTTTTATTGATATTATAAGAGGATGTTATCTCATTTTGAAATTATTGTATTTTATTACGAAATTTTACCGCAGTACTACGACGGTTATTATTAATATTTATAATATAAATATACATATTATGGAATAGGGCGGGACAATGATTAATTCTACAAGTAAAAAAAAATCATTATTTTTTTTTAAAACAAACTTACTTCTACTTTTTCTTTTATTTTACCAGAAAATTTGTTTTAATTAATTTATAAATCTAGTCTTATATACCTTGTGGTAGTGACAATTTAAAATAAATATATTTATAAATATACTGATTTGAATTATCTTTGGATCAATTATTATTTATTGTAGGTATACATACAAACACCCACATAAACATAAAATATAATAACAAATTCACAAACAAATAAAATATACATTTTACGAATCATAATCAAAATAAAGCGGTAAAAAAGAATGATATTTTATTAATTAATAATTGAGCTACATATGAAATTTTTTTCAGGAATTTAAACATCTATATAAGACCTTCTCAAGCGATCAAATAACAATTGAATGCATATAAAATATCTCTGGGTAAGTACAATAATTAACTAATTTGCATGATATAAGATATTATGCCCTTTTTTATTTAATTATTTGTCGTTTCTATAAATTTTTGAGGCAAGAACTGTTTTATAATGTCTATAAATAAACATGATTTAAATTTTAACGCCATCTACTTTTGGACTATTAATAAAACGTGTAAATGTAAATAACTATATATTACTAATTACAAAAAAAAAGTTATATTATTGTATCTATTTTGATATTTTTTAAACTTTACTTTATAATTACTATTATATCTGTTACTACATATTTTTTGTATATAATGCATAAATGAATGTGTATGTATAAAAATGTTTATATAAATAAATTTAAAATTGTGAAATATAATTTAGTTAAAATTAATGTTTCTTTTTAGAGAAAATCATATTAATCTGCTTTTTTTATTATGGTAATTATCTAAAATTTTCTTCCTTTTTTATAAGTTGTATATTCTGTGATATATTATGGATGTTAGTATTTCCTTTTCACATAAAAATGAACAAACTTTACCCTACAACACACTTGGTCAGCTGAAGAATATAAAGAAATATTCACAAAAAATAATTTTAAAGTTTCGTTAGTAATTTCAATTAAAATTAATATTGTTTTGCACCTGACAAAGGTTTTGATGATATTCAAACTGCGCAAGGTGTAATAAAAATATAATTTTGATTTACAACTCCTTTTTTGCACGTACACTTATATAGGTTTTTCACTTCTAATTCAAGTTTTTTCATTTCAAATTCGATTTTTTTCATTTCAAATTCAAATTGATATTTATTTTTAAATTTTTTAAACTGAAGAAAATAACTATTTTTAAACAAAACAAGAAATATAAAATGTTAACGTTAATTTATGTTTTTAATTTTTGGCAATAGCCAGTTTTTGTTTAAAAATACTTAGTGTCTTCAGTTTAAATTTTTTTTAAATAAATTTCAATTTATTTTCAAATTTTGAATTTGAAATGAAAAAAATTGAATATGAAATGAAAAACATTGAATTTGAAATGAAAAAAATTGAATATGAAATGAAAAAAATTGAATTTGAAATGAAAAAACTTGAATTAGAAGTGAAGAACCTATAATATGTGGTATAAAGCGTGTAATAAAAAGAAAATATTTATTTTATATTTTTGGTAACTGTCTAGTTGATTTAACTACTTTTTTCAATTAATTTCTAGAAATATTAGGTATTTAAATTATTTTTTTGTGTTTAATTAATCTTTACTACATTGAAGAAATAGACACTCGTCTTTCATTTTCTTTTGTGTCGTCATTTAAATGTCTCCGTTCACTACTATCATCTTCTTCTGTTAGTAACTGATGATGATTATGATGATGATAATTATTATATTTCTGTTGTTGCGTAATTGTTACTGTCGGTGTTATTGTTGATAATGACCGTTTACTAATATAGCTATGCTATAGAGAACCAGCCGGAAAACTTGTAGAACTATTACTGTGCGCTAAGCTAATCATAGAACCAGAAAGACTTCCCTCTTCATCTGGGTATGTTTCTTTAGATGCTTCAGCTAATGCAAGAGTGCTAAAATGTTTATAGTTAAAAAAGAATAAATATATATCAATATTTTGTTTTTATTCTTTACTCGGTAATAACAAAATTAAATAAAATGTTAAACAAAGAAAAATAAAATTACCTGAATCCCATAGCTAAAGATTCTTCATCAAATGCTTCCAATTCTTTAGCATGTTTCTCATGTTTAACTCTAATTCTCTCAGCACGTTCTTGATTGAATTGTTGAAGTTCACCTTCCATCTATCCAGAAATAATAATCAATAAATTAATAAATATTCCTTTTTTGAAATTCCTTAATAAATTATTTAACCTTAGTTTCCAGTAGTGCTCTTCTAACACTTACACGATCTTCTAATTCTTTACGTTCTCGATCACGTTGTGCCTGTGCTTGTAATTTATTTCTAGTTTGATAAGACATTAAAATATTTAATTCATATTCTAATAAATCTTTTAATTGTTGGCATTCAATTTCTTGACTTTCATCTAAACGGAGACTATGCTTTTGTAGCATATCAGCAATACTTTGTTCGTACTGTAATTGTAAAATTATAAATTGAATTTAATATTTAAATTTATAGTAAAATAATATAGTCAACATTCAATACCTGATCACCCAGTAGCGTTAATTTACGTTGTTTTTCTTCTTTTAATTGTTTTATCACAGCCTTTTGTTGTTCCTTCGGTGTACTTTGAAGTATTTGAGACTTTAATGCTTTGTATTGTTTAGTTTGAGTTTTACATGTTTCACGAAATTGTTTACGAATTTGTAATTCTTTTTGCTATTATAAAAAATATACAATTTACAATCGTTTACTTTATTTAAAAAAAATACCTTTAAGCTCTTTGGATGTTGTCTGATTTCAAGTGCATGTTTTCTAAGTAACTCTTTTTGGGCTCTTTCCATATAATCAGTTTGATTTTGCAATTCTGAACAATGTTGTTTAAGAATCTGTAAAAAATAATTACAAATATTAGATACAAGAGATAAAACGACGGTTTGGTTTCATATCTATAATATATTGTATATTATATGTAACCTTGTCGGGAAATCGACGTTGTCCGTTGCAAGTAAAGCAAGAACGAAACTCATTTTATTAGAAGTTAATTTGAAATGCTGACAATATTTCAGGAATGATCTTGTAAGTTGTATATATTGTAGGTTGAGTTCTTAATACCAAATATACCACCATTTTATGAGAAGTTAATTTGAAATGCTGACAATATTTGAGGTAAGATTTTATAACTTGTATATAGAGTAGGTTGAGTTCTTAATACCAAATATAAATCGGCGAACATCCCATACAGAGGGTAGGAAGTCGGAAGTGATACTAAACGAATAAGTAGGGTAGCAACTAGCAACCAATTAGTTCTTTACCAGGGGCACTTAGTAATATTCCCAAAAATTAAATTGGAATCCATTATAAAGCTGGGATAGTGATACTCCTCAAAACTTGCACAAGTCTGGAAATTACAGACCCTTCAAATCTGTGCGCATCAATTCCATCCTCCAGGTTTTAAATAGTGGTAACTTGTGATTGCAAAAAAGAATGATGAAGTGAATACGCATTTGTAAATGCAGAGGCAATTATGCTTCCTACCGCATATTTGCAAAAATACCATCGGGGATGCGATTGTAAAGCATTTTATTGCTGTAAAAGCCCGATAATTTGATTCACGGATAATTCGATATATGTACCTCTTTGATTAGATCTATTGAAAGTCTATTGAAAATTATATTTATATAAATTTCCCCGTTAATTCGATTAAATTTTTCGGTCTCTCGCAGCATCGAATTCTCGGGGTTGTACTAGTATATAAATTATAAAACTATTGTTTTGTATTTACTTATTCTGAATGTAAATCATAACTAAACAATGCCTTTGAAAACAATCAGAATTATTCAATAACATCTGCGAATGCTCATAACTAATGTAAATTGAGTCATGCAAATTGTCTGTATATTGTCTTCGAAAAAAAATAACTCAATATTAACCCAAAACTTTTAGATTAACCGAAAAAAACGGGAATAATCGTATTTGGGAAATTATATTTTTAAGTGTGTTTCGATCAATCGTACCTTAAAGGTGAATTCATTGTTTCGTCCGACTTACTCATGTCCGCGCATATTTTTTATATGAAAATTTGAATTTCTCTCATTTTTTAGTTTTTATTTTCGAATTTTTTTGTCTCTCTGAAAAAGTTGGTTCAATTTCTACTTTAGTGCGGCGCATTTTTGAAAATTCAAAAATAAACTTCAATCGAATAAAAAACAAAAATAAATATAATTTTTTGCTTTTCATGTCATATCTAATAGAAAAAATATTTAAAAATTATTATTTATATACGCTCTATTATCTCGTTCACGTGGTGCGGAGTGGAGTGGACTGGATGTGTAAATCCACCACGTGAACACCGAAAAATGTAGTAGGGAGTGGATTATCAACTCCACTCAAAATGTGAGGAGTGATGTGTAGTGGATTTGGAAATCCGCATCACGTGAACGTGGAGAGAGTGGATTTTGACATGTTTTATTGTTTCAAATTGAAATTGCAAACGAACAGCACAAAAACGATTTTTTAATTAAAAAATACTTCACAAAAACGATTTTTTAATTAATTTAAACAATTTCAGAAAAAAAGGATATGTAAAAAAAATAGTTCAACATGTCTTCACTAGATGCGTTATGGTAGATTTACTACGATCCACACCAAGGTGAACACTCATACCACGACCGGATTTACAAATCCAGTCCACTCCACTCCGCACCACGTGAACAAGATATATGATTATTTTTTTGATAGATTGTCATAAAATACGCGTCACGAAACGATGAACTGCATTGAGGGAAATCAGTTCGATTTAAAAGCGACGAAACAATGAATCCACCTTAAGTGCCTCAGCCAATGGTTTTAGATCAATTATGCGAATACCGGAATACCGTAAAATACATATATAATTATATTTAAATCAGGAAGGGAAGCAAGAGTGGAGATATCGGGATCATTTATATTATTTGGAATTGTTCAGAAAAATCAAAATATGAATGTCAATTTTACTTTTTTTATAATATTTATATAGTATTTCTTATTATTCATTCACATTATGATTATCAACATAGATAAAGATAATGTATACATAGATAGATAGCCAACGTTGGTTAATAGCGTTTTTTTTTTAATTATTTGACAGTAAAGGAAATTATTCCAGCTAGTAAAAACTTGATCGATTACTCAAAAATACCTAAACGATTCCATTCTATTTCGTTCTATTCGATTCAAGTACTACCATATTTTTAAAATAGTAATAAAGTCATTAATAGTAAGGAATTAAGGGCCCGGTACAAAATGGCCAATTTTAGCTTTTAAAAACAGAATAGGATATAAAATGTATTTATGTAGAGGTGCAATAGAGAGAGCAATGTCGTCCAAAAAAAATTTCCCCACGATTACTCCGATCGATTACTCAAAAATACCTAAACGATTGCATTCTATTTCGTTCTATTCGATTCAAGTACTACCATATTTTTAAAATAGTAATAAAGTCATTAATAGTAACGAATTAAGGGCCCGGTTCAAAATGGCCAATTTTAGCTTTTAAAAACAGAATAGGATATAAAATGTATTTATGTAGAGGTGCAATAGAGAGAGCAATGTCGTCCAAAAAAAATTTCCCCAGACGTCCAAATTCCGAAATTGGATTCAAGACGTCCAATTATAGACATCCGAAAATTATATTTCATACTTGGGGAATATATAAAATATTTTTTATGGCAATTGACATTTGAAAATATTATTTTTATTTTATTTAAAGGCCTGTACGGAAGTCGAGTGAAATGAAATTTTAACGCGATCTCCAAAGTCTCCGGTGAAATAGTCGTGATAAAGTTGTGAAAAATAGACAGGTTAATTTGACATTTTGATAATTCAAATATTTTGATAATATTTTGATAATTCAAATGTTTGTTTATGTTTATAAATTTTTTAAAATTTAAATTTGACTTAAAAATCAAATTTAGCAAATTTAAAAATCAAATTTAAATTATTGAAAAAAAAAATGTAAATGTCACAATTTCATCGTGAAATAATGTTCAGAACATTATTTCGCTATGAAAAATAATTGTAGACTTTTTGTGCTCCATCTGTTGTAAAAAAAAAAAATCATTTTTTATCACAACTTTTTCACGCGACCTGCGTACGACCAGAGCGAAATCATAAGCATAAATTTTCATTTCTGATTTCACGATGTAAAATTTGTATGAAAATTTCATTTCACTCGACTTCCGTACAGGTCTTAAAAAGTAAAAAGTTTTTATTTTATTTTTGTGTATGAAGATAAAATATATTTTTATTAAATATAAAAAAGGGTGAGAAAAAAATTAAAAACAGTTCTTTATATCATAACAGCGCTGCGTTCTACATCAGGATCGTTTTGAAAAAGTATGTTTATTGTTCATTCCTTGTGTAAGAATAACGGGACAGGCAATACAATTAGAATTTTGCAACAGGCGTAAATTATTAGAACAGCAGTCATAATGGTTCAAACAAGCTCGACTGACGACAGACGCATAATAATTTTCGATGGAGCAAACTCGACGGTTGAGACGGACTATATATTCTTCAATGACAGTTTATAATTATTTTTTTTTTGTAAACAAAACTGTACTTTTATAATTATTCACACTAATAATTCACTCAAAAATTTTTTGGAATGTCAAATAAATTTATTTTAATTCAAAATTTTGAAAAGTACTTATTTTATATCCGTCGTGTCCGTCGAAAGTTGAAATCGATTCAACTTTTGCATGTTGCGTCCGTCGTGACTTTGCTTACTTTCATATATTCCTATACATTTCAACTTTTTTTCGACATTTGAATCCGTCTCCGTTGCGTCCGTCGCGTCGAACTTGTTTGGGGGGTAAGTATTGAGGAAGGAGAAGAATTCATTCGTTAATTGTTCGTCGAATTGAATAGTCATTTGTCTTGTAATGTTGTAATGTAAATCGTAATTTAGAATTATTTGTAAAATAATAAAATAGTGAAAAGTTTAATATTGAAAGTTGTTTTTTTAGTGTTGGATTGAGTTGATAAAGATTGTCAGAAAAGTTAAATAAGATAACGTTACGTACTTTCTGACCTCCATGAACCATTAATTAATTTGCCATTGTTATCAAAATCAACAAGACCAGGAGAGACATATGATATATTATTGTCCATCATTAACCAATTATGTAAACAAACATATGATTATATAATGGATTCAACTAATTCCACTTAAAATAATATAATAGAAAATCCAAACAAATTTTATATTTTTGTAGGTTAGGATTTTTTCGGAGTTTTCAGAATGTCAAATAGTTCCTATAATTTTTATAGTTCCCACCTAAAAATTAAGGATTTTCTATCTCATTCTTTCGTAAACAAATGTTTTACTTGCTATCTCTTTTTATTTTTACTAAAATAAAAAAATTTGCCATTGTGTACGTCGTCCTTTATACGTTTTTTATCATTATTATAATATGAAATTATAATATATAATATTTTTTAGATTAGAATTACTTTTGAGTACTCACTTTTTTTTATTTATTTTTTAAATTTAATAATTTCTAACTATCAACTAAATGGCGTATGCATCAAACAATTTGCTAGCTGACGAATTAGCATTGATAGTTTTGTAAATTATTAAAACAATTTTCCATGAAAAAAAAACTTTAAATGTCAAATGGAATTAGGTCAAAATTAAATTACAGCAATTTAAAATTATGTTTGGAACTTAATACATTATAATGTGAACGTGCTATTATTTTATATTCAGCATGTTTTTCAAATAAAAAAATATACAATTGATAATTGTATTAAGCCATAGTCGGCTATGGTCAAATTAAACTTTAAATCCATTTCTGTTTTAATATTTAAAATTTCAAAAATGACATTTACTTCTCACAAATGTACTAAATATCATTTTGAAAATTACGTTGATTCCGATAGTGTACTATGATCGCATATAAAATCTAAATCTCTTCTCCAGAGTTACAATATACGATATCTCTACTTTAACTGTGTAAATTACTTTTATCCATTTTGTTAAATGTCTGTTAGTTATAATATACTAAATTATGTATAGATTGCAGATATTGTTAAAGGTTTTTTAGATCTTTATATCAGCTAGTCAGCCTGTAAGAAATAATTATATATACATAACCACAGACAATAAATATAACAGACCGCCAAACTGATATAAAATAAATTTATATTTCTAATGGCTCCACCTTTCAATGTATTTGTTTTGTTTGCACTAGCTGCAGTACAAGAAAGTAAAAAATGAGAAACAGATTTTTCTCATTATTAGATTTTTCTTTATTTTTTAAATTTTATTTTTCGTTTTCTTTATGCTTTATGGTGTTCTTTTTGTTGTTTTGCTTGGGCATATCATATTCATATATAAATAAGAAAATTTTAAATTCATAGTGAATTTTCAAAAATTATAAAATTTGAAACAACTAAAAACATAAAACATAAAACTTATAATAATAAAATTTAAACAATAAAAAAATTAAGATTTTTTGTCAGTTTAAATATTTATTTAGTAAAAACATAATTATTGCTTATTCCACTAGCTATCCAACAAAAAAAAATATTTTCATAAAATGAGGGCCTCAGAACCATAGTGGACCAACCCACATAAACAACTCTTCGAAATAAATGCAAATTAAAAAATACGAATTTTTATATTATACAGCTTTGGTTTTCGAACAAGAGCTCATTATATTTACTTTTTTCGTAATTTTATGAGCTGTATATTATTTTGCCCCAGCTGCTATTAAAAGCACTTTTTTTGTGGGTTGGTCCACTTTGGTTTTTACATGAACGAATTTCCGAGCCAAAACAATTTTATATAAAAAAAATTATAAAATAAACTATTTTTATTAAATTCTAGAGATTATTTACAACAGATGTAACAAAAAAAACAAAAAACAAATTTTTGTGGGTTGGTCCACTATGGTTCTGAGGCCCTCATTTGTCCTTTGCTTATGATGCTTTACTGCTTAGAAAGAAAAAGAATAACATAAAACAAAAAAACTCGCTCATAAAATAATTTCAATTTCTCTCGTATCACTCTTTGCGGTTGTCGTGTAAATATATCACATTTGAATGTATTAGAATGGAGCTATTAGAAATTTGCATTTTATATGGGGGAAAAAATCGACCTTTTATTTGTTCAGGTTTGTTCCTCTGTTATATTATTGCTCTGTGACATGACTCTAGTTTTAGTTCATAACATGACACACATTATTGAAATTTTTCAAATTTGGTGGTTTACAAATTATGTTCATTAAAACATAATTTTAGGAAAATAATAAATTATATTACAAATTCATGACTTAAAAAGAAACTAAATTATAAATCTCATTTCTTAAGTTCAAAATATTACTGATATAAAGCTGTGATGGGTATGGGCTACAGATGACAACAAAATAAATTATATTTTTGAATATTTGAAAATTATTTTTAATAATTTGCTAAATTTCAAAATAGTGCTCCGTATTCGAAAAGAACTGTATATCTAACCTTTTTTAGTTAAGATTTATATTTGTAGTTCAAGAAGAGCTAGTGGTAACTGATTAACGTCAGTTAAAAGAAATTAAAAAATCATTCATATTAGTAAGTTAGAGTAAATTAAACATCAATATTTCATGCAAAAAAAAAAATCTAAATTTTATATTTTACCTGATCTTGTCTTAAAATATGAACACTTTTTTGTTGCCTATATTCTAATTCTTGAGTTTTTTCGTGATGTTTTAAAAGCATCGAATGTGCTTGTTCCAGCTGTTGTTGCTTCTTGCTAAGTTCCTAAGAAATATATAACATTTTGATTGTAAATATTTTCTAAAAAAAAAACTTTAATCATAATTCAAATTCTTACATCTCTTAAAAATTGATTTTCTATTTCATGTAACATTATTAAACGTTTTCGTTTAAACTTTCTCATTTCCAAATCAATATATTCTTTTTGTACACGTAACAAACGTTGTTCCTCCTGCGCTTCAGCTTGTTTCATATTATCCTTTTGTGATTGTAATGTTAAATCACGTTGTCGTTTTGGTGTTGACTCATCCATTGATAATTCACGTTTCCATCTTTCTTTATTTGCTTTGTACTCTTTCTTCCTTGTTATATCAAATGCTTTTCGATCACTTTCTTGTTTTAATGATATTTCTTTATATAATTTCTTCTCTGCAACAGCATTTTGTTTAATACGTCTCTCTTGTTCCTGTTGATGTTTTGTCTGTTTTTTTTATTTATTTAGATAAGAAAATATAAAAATATTTTAATATATTTCATTGAATATTATTATAAAATTTATTTTACCGCTAATCTTTCTGATTCTCTTGTGAAATTATTTAAAAGCATATCATATTCTTTATCTAAACAAGTTTTATGCGCTTCCATTTCAACTTTACATTTTTCTTCTAATTTCAATAAACCAGCTTGATGTTCACGACGCATTCGCTTGTATCCAGACATTTGCTCGTGCATCTCCTCCTTGAAAAAAATTGAACAAAAATTCTTACTCCAATTTTCTGATTCAAAAATGATAAAAAAAAACTATAAATTAATTAAATTACGCATAGAATAAGATTTTTTATTAAAATTATTATTAAAATGATAATTTTATGAGAGGGAACACAATATGGCATGTAATTTTTTGTGATTGAAAGGACAACCAGTGGCGGTTGGTAATCAAATATTCTGGATTTACACTTTACCTTGAGGTACAACACTTAAAGCGTTCACTAGTATTTGGTATTGTTTTTGCGGGTGTGTATTTAGCTATTACATCATATTTTACTATAAAAATTTTTTTTGAATAAAAGTAAAATACCAATGAAATAGTAAAATAGTAAAAAAAAAATCATTGCTTTCCTGAAATTTCTAAAGATCACTGTAAAAGTTATTGGGAAACTCTGGCTATCTAAATAGCTCTAAAATAGTAGGCAGTGAGTTTTCGTCAAAAAAAAAATGCTATTTTCGGCAGTGATTTTTGTAATTATAACAGCAAGCACACGCCTACTATGCAACACATAAACATTATATTTAAAAAAATATTATTTGAAAATTATGTATTAGTTTAATTTTAAATATGAACAACTAATATGCTTTCTGAAGTTTATATTTGCCTATAATTTTATATTATTATATGCCTTAAAAAAAACCCAATCATATGAAAAAGTCATATAAATAATGGATTTTTTATTTGTAATTATGTTCGCTTATTATTTTAAATTAAATAACTTTTTACAGAAGTCATATAAATAATGGATTTTTTATTTGTAATTATGTTCGCTTATTATTTTAAATTAAATAACTTTTTACAGACAAATATTAATCTTTTCATTTGATATCCATTTTTCATTATAATTTTACAGAATATCGTAAATTTTTCTTTCATATTATATTTAAAAACAAATACAAAAAAATAATGTATAAAAATATGTGTAAACCTAAAACTTGTAAGAAAATTGAGCATTTTTATTTTATTTGTAGCTTATATAAATAAAATTGTTTATAGAAAAATTTACATACAAAATATGTGCGATCATGATCAATCATGCAGTTTAAAATTCAAATATTCTCCTAATGAGCTATAATTAAAAGAATAGTCAACCGCCATATAAGTAAATTGTATATGGAAAAAATTAATGTAATAAGATGGACTGCACCTCTGTACCCGTACGTTAATTTTATTTTAAATTATGTTTTATATTGTTATACATAGATATAATATTTTTCATGGCCGTCGTTGATTAATTGTAATAAGAAAATTGCAATTAAAAATAGAAATGTAATTAAATTTTTCTCATTTTCCTATGGTGGACTCAGACCACCTAGTCCATTAAGACGAGCCCTTGAGGACAATGAAATTAATCTTAAAAATGAAATAACAATTATATTAATCTAATTTAAATTACCACAACTAATAAAAACAATATCAGTATGAGTTATTAATTTTAAAACTAATTGCTTTACAGAGATAAACACAATATAATTATTCAATTAATAAAAATCCTGATTTTTTTTTTCTATAAAAAGTGAAATGATATTCTGGCAAATAAATTAAATATATTATATAAATTGTAATTTATCAACATTTCAATAATTTATAAAATGTGAAATATATGAAAAAATAAAACTAATATAAAACGTTTTTTTAAATGTATAACTATAGTTAAATTTCGAAATGATAAAAATATCTTACTTTAGTTTTTCTCTGCAAAGTTGGTTTTATCACCAGAAATTATTTAAAAGTTTTTTTGGCAATGCACCACAACAAATTATTAATAAAATTTTGCACGATGACATAACAATTACCAAAAAATTTTTTTTTTAATAATTATTGCTATGATATTGAACAGTAACTAGTATTTCCGCATAGCGCTGAACAAAGGTAATATTCCTATGTATGTTATAACAACGGTGATTTTAGAATTAAAATTAAAGTGGACTTTAATAAAATCAATATTAATTTAAATATTCATTCAGTAATTTCACTAAGTATACAAAAATCATTTTTTTTTGTAATATGTTTAGAAAAATTACTTTAAAAATTTTTGTTTTAAAAAATTAAAATATAATAGTACAATTAAATACAATAATTTTTTAATTATAAATGCAAATAAATTCCAACCTGCATATGTTCTTTTTGTTGTTTTGTTACAATACTGGTGGTTCGAATTGTTGCAAAATTATTTGTTCCGTGTTCTTTAACAGCATTTGATATAGCTTGTTGTGCAGCAGTATTATGATGATTACTATGTTGACCACCACCTGATGTTGAAGCATAAACAGCCGCTTGTGCAGCTGGTGATGCCAAATAACCAGGATGACTAACAAAATTATGTCCAACACTACTACTACTATTTCTATCTCCACTTCCGCTACCACAAACATTATTACCGGTACTATTGATTTGTTGATGTTGATGATGTTGAATATTATTTGTCATTATTTGTGGAGCTGGTACAATTGATGTTGAATTTGTTGGTGTCACATTATTGTTCATATTATGCATAACATTGGGTAATGGTGGTAAATTTCGGTGTCTTGAAGAATTTCGTGATATAGCACCACTACCGCCGCCACTACCACTATGACAACCACCAACAGATATCATATTTGATGGATGATGATAATTTCCAGTTTGTTGCGCTATATGATGACCATGTATCATATTAACAGCATTTATTCCATGCGGTATTGAGTTTGATGAAGAACTCTTAAAATTAAAAAAAAAGGAAAATAATACGTTTATATATTTCATTTTAAATATAAATTATTTGTACTACTTGACTACTAGCCGCAGAAACAACATGTATATTATTCGAATGTATCGAATGTTCAGATGTAATACTATTACTTTTACTACTATCACCACCAGTTTGTTCATCTTGTGTATCATCAATATCGCCAATTGCACTTTCAGTCTCACATGATTCATTCATAAGAATCTTTTTCATTTTTTTATAATTAGCATTATCAACTTCACGTACAGCTGTTTTAGTACGTGCTATCAATTCAACTAATGCATTGCCAGAACGTTGTCGAGTTACATAAGTATGATTTAATAATTTCTCAGAAGTGGGACGATCATTTGGTGATTTTTTTAAACATGAATCAACGAAACTACGAAATGTATCTGACCATTCACCGTCCTATAAAAAAATATTTATGTACCATCAAATTTAAATTATTATTAAATTTACCACTAGCATTGGTGATACATTTTGAGCGATATGATAAAGTGCTGACATTGCATTCATATTAAAATATGGTGGCTTACGTTCAGCTAATTCAATACATGTTATGCCCAATGACCAGACATCCACTTTACCATCATATTGCCCTTCGTCCATAGCTAATATAACTTCTGGAGCCATCCAATATGGTGTACCAACAAAACTATTAGCTGGACATTTAATAGCAGCACTACCAAAATCAGCTAACTTAACATTACCCAGTTCAGTTAATAATATATTACCAGCTTTAATGTCACGATGTATTCGACCTAAACTATGTATATAACTGAGACCAGATAGTACACCTTCACATATCGCAGAAATTTCTTCTTCATGTAATGGCATTTTATGTACTTCAATTATATCAGATGCTGAACCAACACAATATTCCATAACAAGCCATGCTGTACTTTCACGTAAATAACAACCTTTATATTCAACTGTATTTGGATGATCTAATTGACGTAGAAACCTTTTAATAATATTTATTAATTTGTATAGTGAATTTTACTTTTTTTTAAATTTAAATTAAAATATTTTAGTTAGAAACAAGTTATTAAAATTAAAAAAAAATCTTATGTACTTTTATTATTAATAAGAATTTTAATTATTAACTTTTACATTTTAGAAAAATTTTACTGAATAAAAAAAACACTTGTAAGATATAATACAAATTCTATATAAGTTTTCACACAAACTTGTTATTAAAAATGGTCTTAATTAATATTTAATAAAGTATAAATATCGTCCGGACCGGATTTATGATAACTTAGTTATTAAGATTTAATCTTAAAAGTTTCGCGAACGTATTTATTCATCAGCAAACAAACGGCACTTACTTTATTCTGTTTAATATCAAAGTCGTAGAATATATATATATATATTTTTGAAATTTTTCCTAATTTGTGATTAAATATTGAAACACCCAAATTTCTGATTAACTTAATCACTGAAAATATCAATAATTAATTTTATTTTAAAAACAAATAAATTAAATAGATATATACAATTAAATATGAATGCATTTATATGCATTAAATTTGTTTTTTAATTGTATTTATTTATTTTGATGTTCTATGTTTATTAATCATCCAATATGCTTTACACAGAGTGCCATAAATTAAAAGTGATGTTTTTGTTCACCTTTTCTATAACTATGTTGTATTTTCGTACACATTGTGTGAAATAATTTTTTTATGTGGCACGTTAATAAGTGTTTAGAATACTCGCTTTGTACATATATATATATATATATTGTATATATTAATTTTATCAAAACTTTGAAATATTTATAACAAGTATAACTTAATAACGACACAATATAAATTATAAATTTATATTAATTTTTTTTTTTGTAATTATTATGTACCTGATTTCTTTTAAAATATCCTGCCATTTTTCCAAACTCTGTTTACCAGCATATGACATTTTTTTAATGGCCACAATTTCTTTGGTAAGATTACATCGGGCATAATAAACAGCACCAAATGACCCGTGTCCAATTTCACGCAAATCTTCAAATACTTTTTCAGGATCATGTTTATTAAATAGTTCAGCTATTTCTGGATCTTTTAGACTACCAGGACGTCCAGGAGGCATTTCTTATTATATTTTTTTTAACAAATTATCTCTACCTGTTTATAGGTAGAAATAAATTTTATTTTCTGTTTGTTGTTTGCAATCAATTTACTATTTTTTCACACTATTCAGTTATTTTTACTATAAATAATGGTTAAGTTAATTCTTTATAATTATTCTAATTTGCTCAGAGAATCCGAAAAAATACTAAATTAGGAGAAACCGGAATACCAATATAATAATATTTATAAAACTAGTAACATTTTACTTGATACAATAAAACATTTATTAATTTTAATGAAATTTTTTTAAATCCTTACCAATATTTCTTTTACACTTAACATTAAAATTATTATGAATTTTCAAAACTTTTTTTTAACAATTATGACATTTTATTATTATTCTTCCCTTTAATTTTTTTCTGTATATTTTTGTTGTTTATCTGTAAAAAAAAAATGTAGAAAAGAATTGAAAAAATATTGATTGATTGGATTTTTTAATATTTTTCATTCAAACCTTAAAGATGATTTTTAATTATAAATTTAATGATGTTTTTAAATTTGACTCAATAAGAATTTTCTATAAATGAAATTTACAGAAGAAAAATAAAAATGAAGAATAAAAAAATCTTTAAATTTATATTAAAATTTTTAAAAAAAATGGCGAAACCCAACCCATTACCCAAATAATGTAGTACTTATATATTTTTTTTATTTAAGTAATACTTACATTTCAACTAATCAAATTTCTTATTACGTTTTGTCCATTTATCCACATCACATTTAATTAATTGTTTTAATTTTATATTTATATATTAATTAAGTTATCAATAAAATATATAAATTAATGTAAATGTACCTATTTTAAAAAATCACTTTCTTTTTTCGGACTGTGGTCTGTTCTTTTTTTCTGTCTTTCTTCTTTCTATCCACCAAAAACTAATCAGTTTTCGGTTTTCATTTAACGATTTTAACATTCTTTTTAACATGCATACAAACTAATTTTATCAGCTTTAGAGAATTTTTTAATTATAATTTAATTTATGGAAAAAAAATTAAATAATTTTCTAAAAATGAAAAAAAAAACTTTATTCACGATGAAAAATAATTAATATATATTATATTTTATATTATATATAAATATATATATATATATATATATATATAAATATATATATATATATATATATATATATATTTATATATATATATATATGTGTGTGTTTCAAGATGGCATTATCATTTTGTCAAATAGATATATGATATGGGTCCGTATTCTCAAAATGTAGACAGTGGCGCCCTACAATAAATTTCATATATGACAAATATGTGACGTATATAACAACATTGGACCAATTGTCAAACAAAAGTTCAGTGGTAAAGATGTTAAGATATCACTCGATTGTCGAAGCGTTTGCAATTATCGATTCGAATGGTTTTGAACCATTCGAATCGAGTATAACTTCGACAATCGAGTGATATCTTAACATCTTGCCACTGGTCTACGAAATGTCAAGTGTAAACCAGACAGAACTTCTGTTTGGACAGAAAAATCACGATTTTTCTCTAGACAACTTTTCAGATTTTTTTGTAGTATTTTTTTAACATTTGTTAATTTGCAAATGGCGATATATGAAAAAATGTAAGATTTGCTTCTGAAATTTAAAATTTAATTACTTTGCGGTGATTATTTGAGCGAAAAAATTAGTTTACAGCTAAATAAATAAAAGATATATATTATTGATGTGTGAACAACTATATTATTCAAAATATTTTTATTTTAATATTTTTATAGCTAATTGCTTTCTTGTTGAGGACAAGATTACAAATGAATTGTTAGACAGAAATGTCTGACATCAAGTAGCCAGCGTGACATTTCTGTGTAACATTTCATTTGAAATCATGTTGTCACCAAGAAAGCAATTAGCTATAAAAATATTTTGAATAATATAGTTGTTCGCACCTCAATAATATACATATATCTTTTATTTATTTAGTAGTAAACTAATTTTTACACTCAAATAATCACCGCAAAGTAATTAAATTTTAAATTTCAGGAGAAAATCTTACATTTTTATCAAATATCGTACAAATCTTACATTTTTATCAAATATTTGCAAATTAACAAATGTCAAAAAAAATCTACAAAAAAATCTGAAAAGTTGTCTATTCTCTCACAAATGGAATTAACTTTTTTATAATAATACAATATACATATAAATATCCACCACATATTTTGTTGTACAAAATTTAATTTTTTTAAATTATTTCTATTAATTCTACAACAAATCCCATTTTTAAAAAATGATTTTTCATAAATAAAAAAAAAAATCAACAAAACAATATTTTTGTGTCACAGAACAATTTTCATATCAATTAGATATTTGGAAACGGCAACGACTTCGAAAGTTGAAATTGATTGAACTTTCTTACCCCAGAGATAGTCTCGCCGTTGAAGAAGTCTGCGCTGTTGCCATTGAAGGTTTGGAATGTCAAACAAAAGTTAAAATATATACGCTGTGATTACACTAGCCATAAATGCCTGATAGAAATATTAGACATTTCTATCTGATATTTTTTTATGACAGGTTAAAAAAACACGCTGGCTATTTGATGTCAGACATTTCTGTCTAACATTTCATTTTAATCATATCGTCAACAAGAAAACAATTAGCTATAAAAATATTTTGAATAATATAGTTGTTCACACCTCAATAATATGTATTTTTTATTTATTTAGTAGTAAACTATTTTTTTTCCGCCAAATAATCACCCCAAAGTTATTAAATTTTAAATTTCAGGATCAAATATTACATTTTTATCAAATATCGCCATTTGCAAATTAACAAATGTCAAAAAAAATCTACAAAAAAATCTGAAAAGTTGTCTAGAGAAAAATGGTGTCGGGACAGATAGAAATATATGAAAGCAGACAAACTCGCCGCCGTCATGACGCCGGGGACGCTCGTGCCGTAAGAAAATTCAATCGATTTCAACTTTTGAAGTCGTTGCCGTTTCCAAATGTCTAATTGATATGAAAATTGTTGTATGACATAAAAATATTGTTTTCTTGATTTTTTTTTATTTATGAAAAATCATTTTTTAAAAATGGGATTTGTTGTAGAATTAATAGAAATAATTTAAAAAATTAAATTTTGTACAACAAAAAATGTGGTGGATATTTATATGTTATTTACATTATGCTGGCAATTAAGTCAAATAATGATATATTAAAAGATTTTGGTAATGTTAACCTAGGTTCTCAACACACGGTCTATTAAAGGTAACGGCTTTGATAATTCTCAACAGTTCACTAAAACCGTTAACTTGCTTAATAATATTGACTCCTCCTTGCAGGATGTTGTCAATAAGAAAATTTTAGAACTGGAATCAAAACTTTCAAAAACAACAGCGGATATTAAACAAATTAACGAAACTTTGTCAGCTAACAAGGTTAGCTTCTCTAATTTTGAA
Organism: Rhamphomyia laevipes; assembly: GCA_963920725.1. Classification (NCBI taxonomy): domain Eukaryota; kingdom Metazoa; phylum Arthropoda; class Insecta; order Diptera; family Empididae; genus Rhamphomyia; species Rhamphomyia laevipes. The sequence continues at coordinate 28,509,220 of OY987256.1, read as the reverse complement.
GATAAATTTTGTCAAGGGTCCGTTGAACTTTCGCGATCGATCTCCAAGTTGCTAAACAATTTCGATTGCCTCAGTTCAATATGCGAAAAAAACCTCATAAATACTTCTTCTGGGTTGTCAAGTTTCAACAAAGCCATTCGCACGGAAAGTATCGTTGATCCACCGCGCGTATCATTTAGCGGCGACAATGTAGCGTCTGAGATAGCTTTAATTAGGGAACCCGGCACTAATGTTAATTCGCTTCTGGATGAGCTAACTGAAAGTGACGGTCGAACTCATGCAATATCAACGGTTGAGAACCCATTAATTAGGGCCGCACCTAGAAATAAGTCAATTTTTGTATCTCGGCTTAATATTTCAACCTCAAATTCGGATGTTCTTAACTTTATTAAATCTAAGCTCATTGCGGTAAATATAACTGAGGACCTCAACTTAATAAAGGTTAAAAATATTTCGATTTCTAATCGAATAGTTGCTTCATTCAAAATTTGTGTGCCTGAAGCTATGTTTCATCTATTGATGTTACCCAATACCTGGCCGACCAACACCTTCGTGCAGGAATTTGTTGAAAAGCAGAAAACTAGGGTAGCCGTTAATTTAAATTCAGTTCCAAAAAACTAAAGTGCTTGTCCCTTTACTATCAAAATGTAAGGGGACTTCGTACCAAAGTTCGCGACGTATATTTAAAAACACAAGAACTTTCTTATGATGTTTTTGTGCTAACGGAGACCAATTTGAACGCTAGTTTTAATAATAATGAAATTTTTACTTCTGAATTTAATGTTTTTCGAAAAGATTGTTTAATTGATGGTTTAGATTCTTCTGGTCGCGGTGTTCTTATAGCAGTACGCATGGATTATGACTGTTCGTTTTTAGCATTCCTAATACCGAAAATATTGAATTAATTTGTGTCAAAATTAATCTTGGTAAGCGCTCTATTTATATTCTATTCTGCTATATACGCCCATGTAATCCGATCGAGACATACCAACTTCTCATCGACGCAGTTGATTTCTTGTCCTATACCATGGCTATGGTTGACGATATGTTGGTCTTGGGTGATTTCAATCTACCTGTTCTGTTATGGTTGCGGTCAGATGATGATTCTCACTTTGTTGCTGTAAATGCAAGTACTCAAAAGGAAATTTTATTTATTGATAATCTCTCTGACAACGGTCTATGCCGGATCAGTGATATTAAAAATAATCTAAACAGGCAACTCGATTTTATTTTCTCTACTAATAACGTAAATTGCATTGTAGTGGAAAGTAGCTTCACTCTCTCCAATATTGATCCGTATCACCCTCCTTTAGCTTTAACTTTTTCGTACGAGAACGGTATTATTAACGTAGATTCTGAAAAAACTTATTCTTTTAACTTCCATAAAGCTGATTTTGATAAACTTAATCATTTACTTTTTAATTTAAATTTTGATGAAATTTTTAATAACCTAGACAATAAGATTGATTTATTAACTGCAAACTTTTACTCAGCTCTTTTCGAATATTTCGTTTTGTCTGTTCCGATTTCGCCGGGGACCGGGATATAATCATCCCCACCATGGTATAATAAGGAACTTTGCTCAATCCGTAATCGTAGAAACAAATTATGGCAAAAAATTTTAAAGTCTAAAACAGACTCCGACTACATTGAGTATCTTTGCGTTTACGTAGAATTCTCGGATTTATCTCAACTATTATATGATGAATATTTGAATAAAATACAAACGGAGTTTCTATCAAATCCTAAAATTTTTTGGCAATTTATCAATATTAAAAACAAATCAGATGGTTATCCTTCTACATTAAAGTATTTAGATAACTCATCTAATGAATCTAAGATAATCACTAATATGTTTGCTAACTTTTTCAGTCAAGCTTTTAATGACAACCAATTTCAGCCTGATGAAAATACTCATCCGGTCCCGATGGTTTGCCTGCTATATTTTTAAAAAAATGCTGTAACTCATTGGCGTACCCGTTAACATTTCTCTTTCAAATATCACTTTCTGAAGGAATATTTCCCGCTTTGTGGAAGGATTCTTTCATAATTTCGATACACAAAAAGGGTTGTAAAACGGATATTTCGAATTATAGGCCAATCGCAAAGTTATCTAGTATTCCAAAACTGTTTGAAAGTATAATTTACGATTCTTTATATTTTCATTGCAAATCGTTGTTTTCTTCAAAGGTAGATCCACCACTACGAATCTAACTGATTTTGTTTCTAATACTTTAATCAATATGGAAAAAGGGAAAGAAATTGACGTAATCACCACAGATTTCTCCAAAGCGTTTGATAAGATTTCACACAAATTAATTTTGTTCAAACTTAAGGCCCTGGGTTTTCCTTCGGGGATCATTCGCTGGCTAGAATCATATCTAAGTGATCGTCAATACCGTGTTTTATTTAGGTCCTCTACTTCTGACCCTTTTATTGCAAAATCCGATGTTCCACAGGGCAGCCATCTTGGCCCACTGATTTGTGTATTGGCAATAAATGATGTTGATTATATTATAGTTGATTCGAGTGTTTCAGTATACGCCGATGATATGAAAATATACAGAGAAATTTTATTTAATCCTGATTGTAATATTCTTCAAAATGACCTTAACAAATTTGTTACTTGGTGTGCTAAAAACCGCTTAGAACTTAATGTAAGCAAATGTCAGACAATTACATATTCTCGTAAACGTTCTCGTTCCTTTTCACGGGATTACTTCATCAATCATGAGATCGTTTGTCGAGTTCCGACCCTTCGGGATTTAGGTGTTATCTGCGATGGTGAGCTTAATTTCAGATCCCACTACGATAGTATTGTAAATAGGGCTAACTCAGCGCTAGGTTTTGTAAAGCGGTGGTCCAAAGAATTCCGCGACCCGTATGTCACAAAATCCCTTTACATAACCATAGTAAGACCTCTGCTTGAATATGCTAGTCAAGTATGGTCACCATACCATGCAGTTCATATTAATCGAATCGAAGCAGTTCAGCGTAGATTTATCCGTTTTGCTTTACGGGGCCTACCCTGGGTAGATACTTACAACTTACCCCCATACCGCGATCGTCTTAAGCTCATCAACATGCAATCCCTTGAAAAACATCGTGAAGTCGCTGACATTTTATTTGTGCAACAGGTCATTTCGGGATTTATAGAGTGCCCAGCATTGTTAGATAACATTAATATAAACGTCAATGCGCGCTCTCTAAGATCTATCCCTCTTTTTCGATTAAATAATCATCGCACGGTTATAATGAGCCGTTCACAAGAATGCTAGGTGAAGTTAATGCTATTGCAAACCACTTCGATTATAACTGTAGCAAGCTCACTCTGAAAAGATTGTTGTATAGTTACACGTAAATGCAAGCCTAGTGTGTCGTTATTATGTCAGTTGAATGACTATAGCATGTTGAATAATTGCTAAAAATTATCATGCTTTCGTTTTATTTGATTTTTAATTTTAATATTATTTTTTTCATTTTTATGAACTCGAATCGAATTTCCAGGTCCCTGTGGGGGTTACCGTTCTTTTCAGAACAGCTGAACCTGCGATGGCCTGGGTTATTCTGTTTCTTTTGTATATTGTTTTTGCGACAATTACATTTTGCATGATTTCATTAATATTTTTTTAATATTAAATTATATTGTTATATTTTTAATTTATACCTTTGTATATATTTTTATACCATATTTATTGTAAAATGAATTAATTGATTTGGAAGTAAATCCTGTTGCATTGTCGCTTATTATTATTTTTGGTGGACCGTATCGAAAAATTATTTCATTTTCGATTATTTTTATAATGTGACGTAGCTGGTATCTTTTAGTGCTTTTGCTGTGATGTATCTAGTGGTGTGATCTATTAATATTAAAACTTGTTTCTTAACTTTGGAATCTTTTGGAAAACTGCAGTGATCCATTGATATATTATCAAATGGTCTTTCTGTAATTGATCGATGTTTGAGAAATCCTGATCTTTTTGTTGTTCTTCGGTTTAACTGTTGGCATAGATGACACTTTACGATATGTTCTTTACAGTCATTTGTCATTGATGACCAGAAATACCTGCGATTTAATTTTGAATAACTTTTGTAGTAGTCCATGTGGCCACTGTCATCATGAACCATTTCTAATACAGCGTTTTGTAATGATTTTGGAACGACTATTCTTGAAAAAAAATTTTGGTTTTTATACAATAGTATGTCGTTTTTTATGTAAAATTGATCTATTATTTTTGTGTCACTTTTTGTGTTTTTGTTATTACCGTTTAATACTTGTATAATGTTGCAACAATCCGGATCTTTTCTTTGTGCCATTGACATTCTTGATTCATGATTTGATCTCAATATCAACATTGCTATGGCTTTCTCATCCACGATTCTGGATATGCAATCTGCTTGTATGTTTGTTTTTCCGGATCTATGTTGTATTTTGAAGTTGTATGGTTGTAAATCTAGTGTCCATCTAGCGAATTTCCGATTATGTTTACCATTTTTCAGTATACAGGCTGTTGTCCAATTAGCTGTTAATATGGTAAATGATTTAAGACCGTATAAATAAATATGAAATTTTATTGTTATTGCCCAGTGAACAGCTAAACTTTCGATTTCGTTGATATGCATATTTTGCTCGCTGGTGGCTAATGCTCTACTGGCATACGATATTACAACTTGAGAATTATTTTGTGTTTGAATAAGTACTGCTCCTAGCCCAAGTAATGATGCATCTACTTGTAGTTCTGTTGGACAATCATGACGGAAATGTGCTAATATTGGTGGTGATTTCAATTTTTCTTTTAAAATTTCGGCAGCTTGTATTGCTTCTTTATCCCATATAAAATTTGTTGAATTGAATGCTTTTCTGATGGGTAACGATATTTTTGAGAAGTCTTTTATAAATTTACGATGATGTGATACAAAAGTGTGAAACGATTTAGCATCTTTTTTTGTTTTGAACGATTTGTATCTGTCTATGGCCTTTGTACGTTCTGGATCTGGACGAATTCCGTGTGCGGATATTCCATAACCTAAAAAAAAGATTTCTTTTTTAAATAATTGACATTTTTTTAATGAAATACGAAGACCAGATGATATAAATCGATTGAGTGCAATTTCGAAGTTTTCTAAAGCTGTTTCTATATCAATTGATGATTGTGCTACATCATCCATATATGTAATTGAATTTTTTGTGTTGTTGAACGTTTTTTTCATGATGCGTTCCATAGTTTTTGGTGCTGAAGAGATTCCAAATGGCATACGTAAAAATTCATAAATTCCGTCTTGTGTGATGAAGGCTGTTTTGTGTATATCTGATTCTTTGACACTGACAGTCATGAATGCTGTTTTGATGTCCATAACTGTAAAGAACTTTGACTCTGGTGTTACGAGTATGTCGATAACGTCATCAATATGTGGTGCAGGAAAAGTGTCTTTCTTTAATTTTTTGTTTAGATCGGTGTAATCGATGGTAAGTCTTCTTGGAGTACTCGGATGTTGTGGTTGATTTACAATGACAACCGGTGATGCATACTCTGAGTGAGAATCTCGTGCTATTTTTAATTTTTTCCATTCTACAACTGTGTTGTTTATGAATTTTCGATCTGAAAATGAATATCTGTATGGTTTTTTTTGTGTTGGTATGTCGTCTGCCAAATCAATTGCATGTTCGGTAATTGTGCAGTGACCAATGATGTTATCTTCTGTAGAAAATGCTTCAATATTGTTTGTGACGATTGTGTTGAATTTTTCTATGTGATGTTGAAGAATGTTGTCATCAAAGTTTTCTATTTGATATTCAATTTCATCTCTAATGGATTTTGGATACGATTTTATTATGCACGTATTTATATTGTAAGCAAAATGACAGCTAAACCGAATTGTAGTATGTTGCAATGTAAGTAAATTGTAGTAGCCTGTGTGGCATTTGAAAGTTGTAAAAGAAAACCTTTGTGGTACATTATATTAGCTGCGTTCCTTTCGGTCCGGAGGAGTAGATAAGAGTAGAAAAGAGTAGATAGGAGTAGTTGGTGAATGGAACGCATTTTTTTGTGAATAATATAAACTTTTTGTATATCAGCTGTTAAATGTCATTAAATTGACTGGTAAAATCTGAAATTCAAAAAATATAATTATTTATTATTAATTTCCCCTTCAATAAATTAGTTATTTATACAACATACCGTATTAATATCATCCATATTAAAAAATTTTAGTTTGAATATTTATCCAGAAAAATAAAATTGGAAATGTCAAAAATAATGTAAATTATAAACAAAATCATAACCTTAAAATCCTTTAAGACATCTTTCGGATTTTATGGAACTAAAAAACTCTATCGGAAATATTTTGTGTATCTCCTCTCAACTACTCCTGTACCGGGATTTAGCTATTTTTGGGAGTTACTCCCATTTAAATTTCTTCTCCCAAACTGAAACTCCCTAGTCGAGAAAAAACGATTTTGCTAAAAATGGGAGAAAAGTTGTTTCGAAAATAAATTTCGAAACTTGAAAGAGAGAATTTGACAACTAAAAAATGTATTTTTTTTTTTTAAATTATTATTATTTAATAATTTTTGATATGATTACATATTTTTATGTTTTGGAAATTTTTTTTAAACCAAAACTTTCTGTTTTTTTTTTATTTTCCTAAATCTAAAAGTTAAAACTACTATTTACAGAACTTAAATCTACAAACCTAAAACTATTATTTACATAACTTAATATTATAATATAACTTTAAATATTTTTTATAATGTTTTTTATTATAACCACCAATAAATTTCCCCTTCATATCCCTTCTCGTTTGATAAATATCAAATATTATATTTAAATTATTTTGAACATTTATTTCCTTATTATATAATATTCTTTTATTTGATGAATTTCTATTTACATGGTATATAATTGGTATTTGATCTTTATTCATTATAATAATTATTTTGGTCTAAAACTAAATAGACAAACCCTTCTTACAATTCTATATCAAATGTATATTAATCAATTTACTATCAACATTTATATTGGTGGCTTTCCGATGAAAAAAATCAAAGATAGATTCATTCATCTATACTCAATTTTTGTACTATGATTTATATCCTTTGTGTTACCGTCCACCTAGTTAGTTTATTTATGTATTTTATTTAATTAATAAAAATAAAAGTTGTGTTTTTTTTCATTTTCCACAATGTTTAGAAACTAATGTTTTTAGTTTACTAAATTCAAATTTTGTTATAAATCCTAACTAAAAAAAATTATTAATATGTAGCATTGGCAAGATCTTGTTATTAATCAAATTGTACTAAATTTTATCCTATTTTTTCAATATTCTTTAAGGATTATTATAATTAAGAACTTTTTTTGGAAAATAAAGAAATATTAAATTAAAAAAAAAAATTGTATATTAATTCCCACTACCAAAATTTCTCGACAAGAAAAACATTGTCGAGTAAATTTTGGGAGTGGGAATGGGAAAAAATGTTAGCAAAATCGTTTTTCTCTCTTTTCGCACTCTCTCACAACTCTCCTCCCAAAATTTGATTAGCTAAATCCCGGTACTGTGCAAGTACTCCTTTCTATAATGAGGAGTAGATAGGAGTAGGAGTAACTACGTCTAGCTACTCTTTACTACTCTTATCTACTCCTCCGGACCGAAAGGAACGCAGCTAGTAAAACCTTTGTGGAAATTTTACTAGAAAGAAAGCCTTTGTGGCTTATAGTCGTGTTAATTTTATTTTGTTAAAAGAAACGTTTGTGGAAAATTGTTGTAAAATATAAAGAAAATTAAAACAGTACAATAATTGTAAATATTTATAATATTAAAAAATATATTTGCATAATAATAAATACATTTTAAAAAACCAAGATTTATTGCGTTTTCTTTTTTTTTTTAAATTAATCCCTACAATAATCAGATGTGGGGTATATAAAAAAAAATAACAGTGAGATTAATTTTGAAAAAAAACGCGTTGATTTTTGCAAATATAACTAAATTTGGTGATATAATTTATTAATTTCCCACTAATTGGTCGTGAAAAGTTAATTTAGTGGTGATTTAAAAAAAAAAAATCTGAAAATTTATATACATTATATTTTAATTGTTATTCAATTGAAATGTTGTATCCACAAAAATCTTATAAAAGGGATGAAATAGTGGAAATGTTAAGAAGTAAAAATCTTAACACAAATGGAAATAAAACCATTTTGTATAAGCGGTTAAAAGACGCCATGTTGGTTGAAGCAAATCGTATTGAAGTCGAATATTTAAATGAAGAAGAGGAGAATGAAAGTGAAATAGATGATAATACCGTTATATTTAATGAACGAGCACAAACACACATGCATTCTAGTTTACTACAACCTATTGAAGAGAACAACAGCGTCAATGCAACAAGCCGTGCAGAAACAAGTCGTATAGAATTGGAAGCTCGTGACAGAATTCTGAAAGAAAAGGAAATTGAAATGTTAAATCGAGAAGTTGATTTATTAAGAAGAGAAAAGAAATTATTAGAAAGTGAATCCGGTGTTGTTCATCATAATAATGTAAAATTAAAAGAAGTTTCAGAATTATTAAGCTGTTTTTCGGGAAATTCTAATTTTATGGTATGGTATAATCAAATAAATAATATAAAAGTTGTATATCCACAGTTAAAAGATGATGAAATAAAATTGCTAGTAGTAGGAAAATTAAAAGATAAAGCCATTAAATGGTTCCATTCAAAAGCGGACCATATTAAATTATCTTTATCAGAGTTGATGGAGCAACTAAAAATAAATTTTGACAACCGTCCAAATAAATTATATTTACGGAAGTTATTAGAAAGTCGTATTTGGAAATATGGAGAAATGTTTTCAACTTATTACAATGATAAAATTTGTCTTGCAAATCAACTAAACGTGTCTGATGAAGAATTAATTGATGTTTTAATCGATGGAATCAACAATACCAATTTACGAAATCAAGCACGAATACAAAATTACGATTCGAAGGAGGAGCTGTTAAAATCGTTTTCGAAGCTCAGTTTGCGAGATGTTAATTATAGTACAGTACCAAATCGTTCATCAATTAAACCTGTTGCTGAGTCAATAAGTGGATCAGACTGTAAAGAGCCAAAAAAATTAAAAGGTGTCTGTTTTAAATGTGGAGAAATGGGCCACATTTCTAGGAATTGCACATCAAAACCGCATACATCTACCGTAAACGTGATCGCTGGATCAAGTACTAGTAATCAAGAAATTCATGTAAGCAATTTTTTGATAAATACAAAACTTATGATAACAAATGAAAATCGCGAATTAAAAAATGTTAATTTAAAATGTTTAATCAATACTGGTAGTTGTCCCAATCTTGTTAAAGAAAATTTTATAAAAAATAAAAATGTCATGTCTGAATTTTCAAGTAGTAAGGAATATTTTGGTGTTAATGGTAGTCAAGTTCATATTTTGGGAAAGTTTGAAACCGTTATTGAAATTTTTAATAAAATGTACCAAATAGATTTGTTGGTAGTAAATAACAGTACTATGGATTATGATTTAATAATTGGTCGTAAATGTTTGAACTCTATTAAAACCAAAATAGTTTTTACTCCTGAAGATGAAGATTTTAATAATGATTTAATGAATATTGATGTTTCTGAAAATATAACAGATATAGATTTAAATTTTGAACAAAACGGAAAATTCGAAAATGGAAAAGTTGTTAAAAATATGTATTTTAAGTATATTGATAAATTGAAAATTATTGATAGACCAAAGATCGAGTATAGTATGAAAATCGATGTAAAATCCGAATCTGAATTTCACAATAGTCCAAGACGGTTATCTATAGTTGAAAGATCCGCGTTATATAAAATTATTGATGAATTATTACAAAATAAAATAATTCAAGCTAGCAATTCACCATTTTGTTCACCGGTTGTACTCATTAAAAATAAAAATAAAAATGATTTTAGACTTTGCGTAGATTATCGTAATTTAAATAGACATACACTTCGAGATAATTATCCTCTCCCAGTGATAGAAGATTTACTTGATAAATTAAATAAAAAGAAAATGTTTACGCTTTTAGACTTGAAGAGTGGTTTTCACCAAATTAATGTTGAACCAGATTCCATAAAATATACAAGTTTTGTTACTCAGTTTGGACAATTTGAATATTTAAAAATGCCCTTTGGTTTGCGAAATGCACCATCCGTATTTTAACGGTATGTTGATTTGTTATTTAGGGATTTAATTAATAAAGATGTTTTAGCAGTTTATATAGATTATATTTTAATTGCAACTGAAACGTTGGAAGAACACTTTCAGATATTACAATTAGTTTTTGACATTTTAGCCGAAAATAAATTAGAAATTAATGTTTCGAAATGTAAATTTTTATTCAGAGCAATAATTTTTTTGGGTTATACTGTAAACGAAGATGGAGTAAGTCCAAATGAAAGTAATGTGAAAGCAATATCTGATTTTCCGATTCCTAAAAATGTCCGCGAGTTACAACGGTTAATCAACTAAGTACTAGTTATATAAATTATAATGACAATAAATTTAAAACAAATAGTAAAATATATCTTTAAAAGTTTTAGTTTGAAATTTAAAAGAATTTAAAATTACATATTTTTCATTATATATTTTAAACATACGAGACAAAGAACAAAAAGCACCATAATTAGACAAATGATTCTTTATTACTAAAGGTTGAAAACCCGGACTACACGTGATGGAACTCTAAATTTAACTTTGGACAGTAAAGTACATGAGTCAATCTCGCCAATCAACAGTTTATGCATAAAGCTAAATGTCAAATAGTCACGTCTGTTCTCTAATGATGGCAAATCAATAAGGCGTATTCTTTGAGTGTACGGTGGTAAATTGAAACGATCCCTCCAATTTAGATCTCTAAGAGCAAAACGAAGGAATCTTTTCTGTACACCTTCCAGACGACTTTTGTGAACGTCATAATACGGGCACCATACTTGACATGCATACTCTAAAATAGGACGGACAAAGGTTATGAAAAGAAGCTTTACAACATATGGATCATTCAATTCACGAGATTGGCGTTTCACAAAACCTAACATAGAATTCGCTTTTTTAATTATAATGTTGATATGTTCTACAAAAGAGAGTTTTGTATCAAGACATACACCCAAATCAACTAAAGAATTAGTTCTTTTAAGAATTGCTTCATCAATGTTGTAAATAAATGTTTCATATTTTAATTTACGTGTAAAAGTCATCGCAAAGCATTTTTCAATGTTTAAAATTAGGCGATTTCTTTTACACCAGTCATAAAAATTATTTAAATCTGCTTGTAATTCCAACGAGTCAGTAATTGATTTAATAGCTTTGAAAATTTTCACATCATCAGCATAAGCTAATATTTCAGAATTTATGATCACAGATGGTAGATCATTCATAAATAGTATGAACAATAGTGGGCCTAGATGGCTACCTTGGGGAACACCACTATGCACATTAAAGCTTTCAGATATGATATTATTAAAAATAACTTTATATGATCTACCACTGAGGTATGATTGAAGCCAGTGTAAAAAAATTTCATTGAAGCCCATTTTTGTTAATTTTATTAAAAGTATTTCATGTGAAAGCTTGTCAAATGCCTTACTAAAGTCAGTAAATATACAGTCAACACTAAGACGTTTCTCAAAACATTCTACACCAGCAGTAACAAATTCCATCTGGTTCGTAGTAGTAGATCTACTTTTTACAAAAACCATGTTGTTCTTTAGAAATGATTGATTTAACCTGAAAATACAGACAATTTGTTATCATAGCTTCAAACATTTTAGGAATACAAGAGAGTCTAGCAACTGGACGATAGTTAGCAATATATCCTCTAGGACCTTTTTTATGAAGAGGTACAATAAAAGACGATTTCCAAATCGATGGAAAACAATTACTTGACATAGAACAATTAAACAAGAATGATAATGGTCTACATAAATTAAAACCACATCTTTTTAGAATAATAGATGGAACTCCATCAGGACCAGAAATAGAAGTTTCTGTCAAATTATTAATTTCTTTTAAAATAGATTCCTCTGATATGTCAAAAGTCAAGTTATTTAAATATGAAAATGATTCAACATTTTCAGTAATTTTCTTAGGACAATCTAGGAGAGAAACATCACTTAAATGACAGAAAGAGTTTTTAAAAAAGTCAACAAATAAATTACTAACCACAAAAGGATCTGTAGATGTTATGCATTTATAAGAGAGAAAAGACGGATACCCAACGCATTTTCTCTTTTGGTTTATAAATTGCACTCTTTGGATTTAGCTATAATTTATTTTGTATATCTGACAGATTATTTTGTATATCTGAATTCATGTACGTATCAAGATTGTTACAGTTTTCTATATCAGACCAATCTATATTTTGTATTGTAAATCAAAGTTTAAATCATGAAAATTTGTTTTTTTGAAATTAAATTTTAAATTATTCTTACATATAAAACTAGTTGGTTTGTTAATATTTACTGATATTTGTAGAGCTGGATGATGACATTCTTCTAAAACTATCGGATTATCCGACCGTGTTACTGCCAGATCATAAATGTTCGATGAAAATACCAAATCAAGTAAACGGCCATTATCATTAAAAATATCACTATGCTGCTCTAGATTCAAATCAGCAAATTGGTCAACAATATTAGCATCTACTGTAGCACTACATATAGGAACCAGAGTATTATCATCTGTAGATCTAATCCACTTAATTTTAGGTAGATTGAAGTCTCCTACACAAACAATTTCATCATTTTCTTTCAATATTGATGATATGTATTCCAAGCATTTGAAATAATTGTTATATATTTCAGCGGAGCTGTTCGGTGGAATATAAACATTAACTAAAAATAACGATGATCCTCCCACACACACAATTGTGCACACAAAATTTCAAGATTATAAGTATCTGGAAAATCAATTAATGTGCAATTCAAATTGGAGCGAACAGCTATTAAAATTCCTCCACCAACAGTATCAATATCGGTAAGAGAATGGCGATCATTTCTGAAGAGTTGAAACGAAGAGTGAAATAACTCTGAGTCAAAAAATCTTGAATTTAACGATGTTTCGGTCAGAACTTTTAAAAGATAAACTTTTACAAAAACCAGTTTTAGCAATTTTTTCGCCAAGTGACGATACCGAATTGCATTGTGATGGCAGTTCTATTGGTTATGGGGGAATTCTTATGCAAAGAAAAGATGATAAAAGATTTCATCCAATTTTCTATTTTTCGAAACGAACCACTCAACAAGAAACTAAATACCACTCATACGAGCTAGAAACGTTAGCTATAATTTACTCGTTAAGACGATTTAGAATTTATTTGTTAGGCAGACCGTTCAAGATAATAACTGATTGTAATGCTCTAAATTTAACTCTGAAAAAACAGATTTTGAATCCCAGAATTGCGAGATGGGCTCTAGAAATGCAAAATTTCGATTATAGTGTTGAACATAGAGAAGGTTGTAAAATGCAACATGTTGATGCTCTTAGTCGGTCCGAATTGATTTTAGTATTAGAAGAAAATACATTTGAAGAAAATATGTCAAAACCAAGATTTAGAATTACAAAAATTGAAATTACAATTAAAAGAAAAACATCATAATTTGTATGAATTACGTGATGGTTTAATATATAGAAAGATAGACAAAAATAAAATTAGATTTTGTCTTCCTTCTGTTATGATATTCCAAATTTTAAGAAATTGTCATGATGTTCTTGGTCATCTAGGTGTAGATAAAACAGTTGAAGCCGTAAAAAGAACTTATTGGTTTCCAAATCTAACTGAAAAGATAAAAACTTATATAAAAAACTGTCCTAAATGCCTTACTTTTAATAAACATTCCGGTAAACCCGAAGGATTTTTACATTCAATACCGTAAGGTGATAAATCTTTTCAAACTATTCACATTGATTTTTATGGACCATTAGAAACTAGTCGTTATAAACGTAAATATATTCTTGTCATTGTTGATGCTTTTACTAAATATGTAAAATTATTACCTACTAAATCCGTTACCACTAATGACGTAATCAAATGTTTAACAAGTTATTTCGTACAATTTAGTCGTCGGATTAGAATAATTTCAGATCGTGGTAGTTGTTTCACCTCTGATGATTTTAAAAATTTCGTAGTTGTTAATAATGTCCAACATGTGTTAGTGGCTAGTGGTTCCCCTAGAGCAGATGGTCAGGTAGAGCGAGTAAATAGAACTATAAATCCAATGATTTCTAAATTGATAGATAAAGATCAAAAAATATATTGGGATGACGTTTTCGATTTAGTTGCATTTGGTTATAATAATACGGTTTGTAGAAGTACTAATAATACTCCTTCTATGTTATTATTTGGTGTACATAAAAGAGGTGAGGTACATAACAAAATAAAGGAATACTTAGAACAGTTTATATACGTAGAAAATAATCGTAGTCTATCTGAACTTAGAAATTCAGCTGCAATATCAATAAAGAAAAATCAAGAGTATAACGAATTACATTATAATAAAAAACGAAAACCTGCTCATAAGTATAACGTAGGAGATTTGGTTCTGGTCACGAACGTAGATAATACCGTAGGTGAAAATAAAAAGACTATTCCTAAAAATCGAGGTCCATATGTTGTTGATAAAGTATTTAATAATGATCGATATTTATTGAAAGATGTTGAAGGTGTGCAAATTACACAAAAACCGTTTATTGGTGTATATGATGTTGCTCGTATGACTCCTTGGTCTATTAATCAAAATTAATCAAAATATATATATAAAAAAAAAAAAACTCGTATTTCAATTAATCAAAATATAAAAAATCGTATTCCATTTTAAATGAAGACTTGAAAATGTAAATATTGTATTTCATTATATGCAAATGAAAAATTAAAAAAAAAAAAAAAAGTTTTTGAAAAATGTATTTCATTATAATTGTGAGTTTAATTAAGTATTGTAATTGTTGAATTTAGTTTTATAACTAAAAAAATGTATTTTGGCAAAGCTTAAGATTGTTAAATTCGAGGTCGAATTTTAGTCACGGTAGTTCAACTTCGAAGAAAATAAGAAAATGGTTTATAAAATTGACATTATTTCCGATTTCAATTTCAGGGAGCGCTAGTGTCGTTTTTAGTGTCATTTTAGCAATTTTTTTATCAATTTTATATTTGAGGTTATGTTTATGATTACAAACATTTAAAATTAAAAACGTTTGTGTGTTTGTATTGTGATATGTTTTGATATTTGATCAGTGTTTAGCGTGTTTAAAAAATATATTTGTGAATTTGTGAATTTAAACACTATCTCTAAATTTATAAATTATAGTATAAAACTACTTATACATAATTATTGTTATGGTCTGAACAGGAAACTTTGCGGTTCCTCCAGGATGCAGCTACCAACTGATGACCCAGTACAAAAAAAAGCCTTCAAGTACTATCAAAAAAATTTTTGTAAAAAAAGGAAAATAAATAAAATAAAAAATTTGCTATAAATTATTTTCTTTATTTATTTTTATTTATAATTTTATAATTAAAAAAAAAAAAAAAAAAGGGTTATGGGCATTATGGGAGAAAAAAAAATAAAAGAATAGGGTTGGGAGTGAAAAAAATAATAATAGGGTAATGAAAAATTTAGTTCCCATTTCAATTTCTATGTAAGAGTGGCGCTGTTATTTTTATTTGAGAGTTGGCGATCTAAGTCAGATTGGTCGAACTGTAAGCAAAATGACAGCTAAACCGAATTGTAGTATGTTGCAATGTAAGTAAATAGTAGTAGCCTGTGTGGCATTTGAAAGTTGTAAAAGAAAACCTTTGTGGTACATTATATTGTAGTAAAACCTTTGTGGAAATTTTATGCTTCAGCCAGTCTCACCGCTCGTGCCGTTGCCGTTGTCGGTTTGGAATGCCAAAAGACGCTGGTGACGTTGGCGACGACTTTGTGTAGACAGACTCGCCGCATTGAATCATTTAAATAAAAATATATTGGTTGATGTTAAAAAACCATTTCTATAAAATATTGTGAATTAAATATATCAAATATTGTGTTAAAAATAATTTACAATAAAATATGCCTTCAGATTATTATTATATTTTTAACTTTAATTACATGTTATTTAGTTCAAAATTACATTTTTTCTCACAAATGGAATTAACTTTTTTATAATAATACAATATACATATAAATAATTATATAAATAACATATAAATATCCACCACATTTTTTGTTGTACAAAATTTCATTTTTATAGTCGTGTTGATTTTATTTTGTTAAAAGAAATGTTTGTGGAAAATTGTTGTAAAATATAAAGAAAATTAAAACAGTACAATAATTGTAAAAATTTATAATATTAAAAGATATATTTGCATAATAATAAATACATTTTAAAAAACCAAGATTTATTACGTTTTCTTTTTCATTTTTTAAATTAATTCCTACAATATTTTTGTTGAATTCATATTCCGGTTTTTTTATCAATTGTATATCGCCGTTCGTTTCGACCAGTAGATTAATGTTTGTGGCTTGTCGCCAATCACAACCTAATATTAATGGGATAGGTGGATTTCTTAGAACAGCAACTGGACCAAATGTGCATGTTATTTCACCAACATTTACGAATAAATCTATTTGTCCAATAGGTTTACATTCATTTTCAACCATTGTTAGTGAATTACCTTCAAATTTGTGAATTTTTATGTATGTAGTTTACATCTATTATTGATTGTTCTGCTCCACTGTCGATTAATGTAAAATAATGTTAGCATCAAAAATAAGTGCGTCAACAATAGGAAGTCCTCGTTTGTTTGATTTAGATTTGATGGCACAATTAGCTTGTTTGTTGGTATTTGATGGTTTTAAATTTGTTTAAATGTTCTATTATTTTAACATTATTTAAGATTATTATATCAATATATTCTTCTTTTTTTGTGATACCTGTTAATTCAAATCCTCTTTTTTCGCATTCTATTTGAATTGCAGCTACTGTGAATTGTTCAAAAACTTCTACATCAACCAATATACTTTTATTTAAATGATTCAATGCGGCGAGTCTGTCTACACAAAGTCGTCACCAGCGT
Organism: Rhamphomyia laevipes; assembly: GCA_963920725.1. Lineage (NCBI taxonomy): Eukaryota > Metazoa > Arthropoda > Insecta > Diptera > Empididae > Rhamphomyia > Rhamphomyia laevipes. The sequence goes on along the minus strand of OY987256.1, from coordinate 28,492,135 downwards.
CTTTTTTGACATTCCAAACCGACAACGACAACGGCACGACTGGCGAGACTGTCGGAAGCATAACGGCACGAGCGTCCCCGGCGTCATGACGGCGGCGAGTTTCTTGCGGTTTACACTAGACTTTTTCTTAGACAGAACATATGTTCTGTCTACGAAATGTCAAGTGTAAACCAGACAGGATTTCTGTCCCGACAGAAAAATCACGATTTTTCTCTAGACAACTTTTCAGATTTTTTTGTAGATTTTTTTTGACATTTGTTATTTTGCAAATGGCGATATTTGATAAAAATGTAATATTTGATCCTGAAATTTAAAATTTAATAACTTTGGGGTGATTATTTGGCGGAAAAAAAATAGTTTACTACTAAATAAATAAAAGATACATATTATTGAGGTGTGAACAACTATATTATTAAAAATATTTTTATTTTAATATTTTTATAGCTAATTGTTTTCTTGGTGACGACATGATTAAAATGAAATGTTAGACAGAAATATCTGACATCAAATAGCCAGCGTGTTTTTTTTACCTGTCAAAAAAAAATATCAGATAGAAATGTCTAACATTTCTATCAGGAATTTATGGCAAGTGTAATCACAGCGTTTGTCTGCTTTCTTATATTTCTATATATTTTAACTTTTGTTTGACATTCCAAACCTTCAACGGCAACGGCGCAGACTTCTTCAACGGCGAGACTATCTCTGGAGTTACGGCACGAGCGTCCCTGGCGTCATGACGGCGGCGAGTTTGTCTGCTTTCATATATTTCTATATATTTTAACTTTTGTTTGACATTCCAAACCTTCAACGGCAACGGCGCAGCTTCTTCAACGGCGAGACTATTTCTGGGGTAAGATGAAACGTAAATATGGGCGCACAATATTTAAGTATCTATTCGATAAGTTTTTGAAATTGAAATACATATTTTATATGGGTGGTGGATTCGAAAATATTGAATCGATTCTCATAACATACGAAGACAAAATTGCTAATTTAACTTAACGAATCGACTTAAATGTTCCTGCATCCTAGACAATTTTACTCTAAATGAAGAAATTCATAGTGACAATATTATAATGATTAAACATAAACTCTTATGAATTCATAAGAAAAGATTTTGGATTTGAGATTTGGGAGACTTTTAACTCGTATTCTCTGGAATCGGACATTTAATATATGCCCTTTATATGGATAAAATACAGTTATACACTTTAAGTATGATTTTCATGCAACCGATATCGGTCAAACAGAGCGAGCACGGTATACTAGTTATCAGTAAGGAAACAGCAAAAGATAAAATTTTACATTTTATAGTAAATTTATAGTTAAATTTTTGACTTTTGGGAATTTTAACCTAAAATTTTTGAATTCTTTCTGTTTTGTTTACTTCGTACAGGTGTATAAACTAAAAAATAAAATTAATAATACTGTGTATAAAAATAATTTAATATATTTTAAAAAATTTTGAATTTTAAAAATTATAATTTATTAAACAGTCAAAATTCATATATGACATAAAAAAAAATATTATTTCTGCTATAAAAGTCGGCCGACTTTATAGGAAAATATCTCGAACAACAACTTTCACCGATATTTTTCACCGACTTTATGGCCGACTTTACCGACTTTAAAGTCGGCGATGATTCGTCTCCCTTTCGCACTAATGCAAATTTGTATTTGCTCGCTACCCTCTAAAAGTTGGAAAAATATATCGGTTTCATGTAGCTTCATCATCCTTTAATATATTTTTAAATATTTGAAATTAACATAAAAATATTACTATACAAAATCCAGCTTATGTTAATAAACACCTTTAGCAATACTACATCGCAAAACTAAATAAATATATTTTGGCAGCACTGATGTTATTTTTTACTACAACTTCTACTGTCAGTGTCAGTGTCAGTCTATTTTAGTAACGAAAATGGCGAAGGTGTTAATTCCATTGTTATTTTTAATAATAAATTTAATAAATTTAATTTCGGCTGACTTTGATAAAAGTAAGTGTTACAACAAAAATCAAGAATAATATATAATCGAAATGTATATAGTGTATTAGATAACATTTATAATGCACCAAAAACTTAATTAGGATATAAATAATAAATCGAATTGTCAAATATACGTCGCAAAATAAGATGATTCGATTTAAATCATTAAATTATTAAAAATATTATTTTTATATTGATTTAGGAAAAAACATATTTCTTAAAAAAAAAAATTATTGATACAAAATTATATAAAAACTGTGTTAAATTTTCTTAAAAAATTTTCTCGAATGTTTTGACTTTTTGATTTGTACATCACAGAAACTGGTCAACCGTAATAGATAAATAATTATACTAGCTATATAAAAAAAATAGAAGTAGAATATTATTAAGTTTTTTTTATGTGGTGTTGGATTGGAACTATTTGTTATTTATGAACATGTAAATATACATTATATTATACACCTGACCAACCAGCTCAAAAGCCAACATAACAAGTAATTTTGGATTTTTTTATGAACATGTTTCATAATTCATACTAAAAAATAAAATTAAATTTGTAAAGTGATATTATTTAATACAGAGTTTAACATAGTGTGTAATATCTATATACAATATATAAAATATTCTTAAATCTTATAAAAAAAATTAATAAAAATTCACTGCAAATTTTAAAAGATTTAATAATTAATTTATTCATAGATAGTATTGTAATTTCTTTTTTACTGATATCATTTTTTTTAACAATTTTAAAAGAGCTAGAAAATTATCAATTAATTTTATTTTATTTTGTTACAAAAATAAAATATAATAATTATTACTCTCACTAGCTTTTTTAAAATTTTATGAATAGAAATTGATTATAAATAAAAATAACTTATTTACTACCTTTTATAAACTTAATTTAATGAAATGAAATTCCATGCAATAATAATTTAATAAAAATTATTATTAATCATCCAGAATTGTTAATTCAAATTATAATATTAATATATGTATACCACAGTAAACTGGTCTAAAAGTATAGTATAGTTATATATATATATATTTATATATATATATATATAAATGAAAATTTAAAATAAAAATTAGTTTTATTAAAATTTGTAAATACCTTTTTCCTTAAATTTAAATATTTTTGGAGAGTTTTGAAAATTTGTAAATAACCGTATTAAAACAAAGCGTTCTGTATAACGTTTTTCCTAGGAAAATCAATTTTCGGCTTTTTAGGGATTCGCGGCATTTTTCAAGGAATTTAAATATTTTTTAAGACCAACATTTTATTATTATTCATATTAAAACAAAGCACTATCCATTGCAAATTCCCAGCATATTTTTCAAAGAAATTTAAATATATTTAGGAGAATATAAAATCATCTATTTGTGATAAATTACTGGTTGTATAATATGTAATATTTAAAGCAGCAGGAGGAATCTATTTTTAATTTAGCGATTACATACTTTATCTCGTAAAAATTCAACAATATAGTATTTGATAATTAGCGGTATATATATTATATACTTTTTTATTTTGCAGTTTTTGTAGCATTATGATAAAATTATGATTACAGGGCAGTATACCATGCAATTGTTATCGTGTTCATTTTATCACGAATAATTATCGTGGGAACTTCTTATATCGCGCACTTATTAATCAATATGAAAAAGTTTATCAAAATAATATGAAGCACGATAAAATGTTTCCGCGATTAAAATAAACGTTATAAAAATGCGCAATGAAATATGTGCGATAAACTTGTTGCAGAACATTGTACGTTGATGCTTTTATTAGAGATAGCTTTAGCAGCTTTTGTGGAAATTATCAAAGGTATCAATAAATAAAAATTGTTTGTAAACAAACATAACACAATAGAATGTTTGGTAGTTTTTTTTATATTTAAGTTTTTATAAGTTATGGAAAAAATTTCATCTTCATCAAGTTAAAAAATATATATATTTATAGTAATTATTGTAATTTTTAATAAATATATTTCTAAGGAAAAAATACTATAGAATTCAAAATAAATTAATTATAATTTATTACGAATTATATAAAATTAGAATAATGGAACCGCGATACTTGCTCGCTACCACACAGACCGTTTTAGTGCTAATGAATAATTATTATGTTATATATATATAGTTGGTTTGGTTATTATAATTCATAGAATATTCTAATTTATTTGATTATTGAAATTTTTTACAATGCAATGTTTTTTACAAAGTGCTATATATCTTACAAAGTTCTATATAACTGAGTTTCTAGTTATCCCTAGATTAGAATTTAATCTCTTCATATATCACACTATAAAAATATTTATTAATATATATTTATTTATTTCTGTATATATATTACATAAAGTTTTATTAACTTAAAATAAATAAATACAGAGTTTAGGTTAAATTTATCCCTTACAAACTGTGATATTACTAATATAAAAAAAAATTAAAGCAAGAACTGTAAAAATAATTTATATTTTTGTTGAGGGAAATTTGCAAAACCTCACTTTGTTCATTAATTATTTATAATGTATGACGAAAATTTATATTTAACATACAAACAAATTTATATGAATGTTGAAGAACTAATTGCGAAAAATAATAATAATAATTTCATAAATATTTATTATGAAATTTATATCTTAAAGATTTTGATAGTTCAATTTAAAACATTGTACAATATAAACTCTAATAATAAATAGGTCACTGTTTTTAATATATACATATTGGTTATTTATATATACATACATATATATTTATTGTTTGATTTGTGATAGATATATCAATTTGCATTATTTGTAGCTAGTTTTCTATTCTAATAAAAAAAGCACTTTAAATTTCATTCATTAATGATAAATATTATAGGTTATTCTTTATATAAAACATTGCTCTTTGATCGATGTAATTAATTGGAAAACTTTGAACAATTACTTAAATTGTTTGGACAAATTGACTTTTAATTCTGAGTAGAATACTATAGTTGTTGCTTACTGTTTTATTGTTCTATAATTCCATCAATTCAATCTATGCTCCAGTCAGTGTTACTACTTTCGAATCTGAAATGTACCTAATCTGGTACATTTTTTTCTTCAAATAAATGTACAAAATAGTGCCGAAATGCTGAAAATACTTATAACCGAAATGCTGAAAATACAATATTTCCTTTTTAATGTAATGTTTATTATATTATGGTTTTTGTTTAGTTCGGTACCACAAAATTATTATAAAAAAAAATTAAACAAAAAATAACAAATTATATGTATGTATATCGAATAGGTAGTTATTTAAAATATATACATATATACAGGGTTGATACGAAATAGTTGAACGACGGTATACCACGCTTGTGATAGTATTTAAAGCAAAACAAAATAACTGTTTTTTTTTTATAAAAAGTTGCGAACTTTTACTAATTAATTTACATGTCCCGTGACGCCGATATTTGATTTTTACTATAAATCAGGCTATGATAAATAAAATTCACCACAAATACCGTGGTATACCGTGGATCAACTATCATGTATATTAATTAAAAATGTGTTCATATACACCATTTTTAAGTTAAAATTTAGTTAAATTATCTTCTGGCTTATATATTTCATCATCAGTAAGAAAATTGAACATAACAAATGACATTATATAAAGTCATAAATTTATTATGGAATCTATTAATTGAATTTTGATGAAATATTTTTTTATGTAGTAATACAAAAACTGCGTACCCAATTTTTAGGGAACCAAAAATGTACTAAATCTGGTACAACTGTACGAAACTGGTAACTGTTCAGCACTAATATATATTCAGCTCATCATTTCTCTTTCTTTCTTTTTTTTTTTTTTTTTTTTTTTTTTTTTTTTTTTTTTTCCATTACCCCTCTTGGGAGCATATGGCTTCCACAAAGCATCTCCATCTTACTCGGTTTGCTGCTGTTGATTTTGCGCTTTCCCATGTAAGGTTACATCTTCCTAGGTCTTGGAGTATCGTGCGTCGCCAGGTGTTCTTTGGGCGACCACGGCTTCTTGATCCTTGAGGATTCCACTCTAGCGACATTCTTGTAGTGCTATCGGGCTTTTTCCTGATGGTATGGCCGATCCACCTCCATTTCCTACGTCTTATCTGTTTCAGTATGGGTTCTTCGTTGGTTAAGTTCCAGAGATCCGTGTTGCTGATGGTGTTGGGCCAGAATATTCTGCATATGATTCTGAGGCACTTGTTGATGAAAACTTGTAGCTTCTGTGTAATGATGTTCGATATAAGCCATGTTTCACTGCCATACAACAGAGTTGACTTTACACATGCGTTGAATATTCTAAGCTTGGTTCGTCTGGATATCTGTGAGTTTCTCCATACTGGGTGCAGTCGTCCGAATGCCGATCTCGCCTTGTTGAGCCTGTTGTTTGCGTCTGTTTCTGCGCCGCCATCCGTTGTCATTGTACTGCCTAGATAGCAGAAACTATCTACGTATTCGACTGGTTGGCCTTGTAGCATGATGTTCTCTGTGCTAACGTTGTTGATTCTCATGGCTTTAGTTTTCTTGATATTTATCTCAAGTCCAACTTTGCGAGCTGATCTTTCCAGGTCGTCTACTTTTGCTTGCATGTTGGAGATCTTGTGCGAGAGTACACAAATATCATCCGCATAATCCAAATCCTCGAGTTGGCGTGAGAGACTCCATGTTATTCCTCGTCTCTTTGAACAGACTTTGCTCATGATGTCATCTAGGACGATTGTGAATAGTTGCGGTGATAGAGGGCATCCTTGTTTTACTCCAGCGTTGGTATGGAATGGATCACTGATGTTTCCGTTGTGAAGAACTGAGAGTTCTGCATCCTCGTACATAGCTCTGATGATTCGAATTACTTTCTCTTTCTATGATGTGATAAATTTTTTCATGATTAAGTTTTTTTTTTCAGGCACCTATTATAGCTAAGATTTATTTTGTGATTAATATTTCTAGATGAATCGTTTTATACGAACGACTTAGATTAATATTTTTTCCAATTTTCTAATTCCAGCTGCGTAGTTAGAAAACGGGATGTAATTTATATGGTTTAGTTTCTAATAGTTTTAAATATGTAACTAATGTGGATAATTATTATTATTTTTTGAAAGAAAACAGCAGTTTTTGAAAATATAATAAAAACTTACTTTCAACAAAAAATATGATAATTCCATTAATTATTAATTAATTCATTATTACACAGATCTATTTGTAAGGCATTACAACAAAAAATTTGAGCAACACGAAAAAAATGTTAAGGCAGATTTTACAATATTATTTTCAAACAAGTTTTTTTCTTGCTTGAGCTCGCTTTCCAATATACACTTCAGTGCTTCTCCCGAGGTATAGTAAAAAATGTGGGTATTTGGATATTATTTATTCAATTATATAACCCAACCCAACTAGATGTCGCGGTGTGCCATGTGCGCTTTTATTGACTGGGGCTTGTGCCAATAGTTAAAATCAATTATTAAATTAATATTAAAAATTGGTTTAAAAGAATTATAAATTATTATTAATATTCCAATTATCGAAAGGCTCGTGAGAAGCACTTATAATTTATTAATATTTTCTTGCAAATGATGTCATAATTTGTATTTTGTTGAATAAAAAAAATGATCAAAATTTTCATAATAATTGCATTTTTATACAAAATTCAAAGCAAATTTAATTATCTCTTATAATATGTTTAAATGTGCTGGGCATAAATTACTCAAAGGGCAAAGTTTAAAAAATTTATATTTAAGTATTTATTAAAAAAAAAAAAAATAAGACGTATATATATATATATATATATTGAGCATTCGGAAATCTTAAAATTTTTTTTTTTTTAAAACTAAAAATTTATCCTTGCGTAAACCCCAAAATTTTTGAGAGTTATATGGGGAAACTCCCGAAACAAATTTGCATATTTCAGTAATTTTATGTTGACAAAATTTCTTTCTCATAAAAAGGGAGTTCTATAGTTTTGGCCAGAAATAACTACTATTTTATTTATTTATATTAACAATTTATTAAGTTACTGAAATACGACAAAAAATATTATACCTTACATAATAGGTAAATAATAAATTAGCTATAATCAACTTATTTTACAATTCGGTAATATTTATCAACAAATTACTATTTTTAATTATATTTTTAACCATTTTACCATTATATTTTTAATGGTAACATTAATTTAATTGTTAAACTGTTTAATTCAAGTGACTAATAGTTAAAAATTCAATTTTATACGACAAAGTCTAGCTTTACGCTGTAATAAAAAAATTGCGGAATGTAATATTTCAGATTTGAATAAAAAATTTAAAATCCAAATTTACATTTTTTATAATAAATATTAAAGTCGGCAACAATTTTTAAAATATTATTTTTTACCACGAATATTAGTATAAAAACGACAAAAGCGAATTTATATTTAATGATTTTGAAATTCAGTGTTATTTTCACCTTTTCCATATTATAATTTTTGATATTGGAAGTAGTTTTGTAGACCATACGCAATTTGAAAATTCCTCTCATATATTCCTTAATTAAAAGCGCTGTACATTCTTCTACACTAGGAAATGAAATAAAATTTCTTATATGTATATAAGTATATTTACAATTTTATTTATAATTAATATACATTTAACTTTGCTGTAAAAAAAACTATTACCAAATATAAATCAATAATTTAATTTTCCTTCCTTATTTAACAAAAAAAAATATAGTTCATGGCTTTAAAGTTGGGGTTTTTTTACAAAAGCAAAAATTAAAATTAAATTTTTATAAGGAGTTATGAAATAACTTTTAACTGTTGTGATTGAAAGGCCTCTAAAAAAATTATATTTGGCTCAAATTAATTTTTCTTTTCGTTTTCAAGGGTGGAGAAACCAAAAATGGAAAAATGTCTGTGATATATGTGCGCAGCTATTATATTTGACACGGTTATTTAAATATCTGACATTCATTAAATAAATTTTGTAAAATATGAGGTCAATAACCAGTGGGTTCAGACTAAACCTTCCGAATTATACAACTTTCTTTCGTAATCTAGTTCTAGTTGATGTTCGTAAATTTTGGATCAATAAGTTCATTGAATTCTTATCAGATTTTCCCAATTGCATAAAACTACATTCCAGAAGTTTTAAGAGATCAATATCCTACAGTTTTATAATTATCACGCGATTATTTAACGTCATTGTGATAAAGTAGTCACCGCCTTCTTTTTCTGTAACTTGATACGTGAGTAAATTTAGCCGTGACGTTATTAACCTCATTTCAATCAGTCGTCCGTCCGTCGAGTTTAACTCCACTATAAAGCTGCAGAACTCTAGAATTTTTTTTAAGTTCCTAGAATTTTTTCCCAAGTGGTTAACAAACTCAAAATTTTGGGGTACCCCTAGGTTTTATTTATCCAATATATAAATATGATTCACGGAGTGAAAATTACTTTATACAATTAATTGAACTAAAAGGTCATGACTTACAATATATTTTGTTAATTGTTACAAATTTTTTATATACGGTATTTTATTTTACATAAATAATTTAACCAATATTTAACAAAATGACGAAGTTAAAAAGTCTTAACCGAAGTCAAGGTAATTTTTATGGCAAATATACAATTTTTGAAATATGGTATAGAAGACTATAGATAGAGCATTTTATATATTTATTTCTATATAGAGATAAAACTTGTTTATTTTCTGGTTTACTTTTTTTATATATATTTATTTGGCTATTAAATTTATTTATTACTTAAAATTTATATTATATTTTCAACTCCATTTATAATAGTATATACGATTTAGTTTAAGTGGCGCTTAAAATTTGTTTTTTAAGTACTTGAATAAAATATATACATTATTTTTTATTTTATTTGTGTACTTGATAATATATTTAACCTTAAAATTATTAAAAAGAAAATTGTCGAGAATATAATTGAATTGTAAATAAAAGAAATAAAAAAATTCAACTTAGCAATGATTAAATAAACATAGTTCATTTTTACGACAACAAAAACTCAAAGAAAAATTATTTCATATTTAGCTTTTTTCCACGGTATTATATACTTATACTATTACATTATATGTTAATGTAAATATCTTTTAATTTTACTTATTAAACTATAACCAGGAATCAAGTTAATCAAAATTTATACAGGGAATAATAAATATAATGATATAAAGAATTATTATATTTTGAACTTTTTACAAAATTAAGTTGAAATAGAATTGTTTAGTAGATTATACAGTTAAAATTTTATGCTTAATTACACAAAAACTTCTAGCGATTTAGAAAGAACAATGAAAGTATGAGTTAATTAATAATGATAATATAGTGAGATTTTCGAGTAAAAATATTTAGCTTTTAAAAAAAAAAAACTAATTTTATTATTTTTATAATCGATATTGATTCATACGATTAGTGACATCGACAGACTTTAGTATTTTTTTATAACAAAATATAGGTTAGAAATTTCGGTCGAATGTATTATAATATAATTTTAAACTTTTCAACTTAAATACTTTTACAAGAGCCTTCCTCTATTAAATACGCTTCTGAAATTTTAAGGGACAAGTCACAAATTTTTGAATTCCTGTAGATAGAAATCAATTATTAATTTAATTCTTTGAACTATGTATATATATAATCTAGGGTGGCGCTGGTGTAGTAATAGTGTGTTATGGTGTGCTGCATTAGGTGAGTTTCTTGGTTCAACTCGAGACGAAGCCATCGATATAGCTCTAAGTTGAATTCAATTGCTTGAAAACTTGCAATTAAAATTTTTTTTTTCACGATAAAGAAACTTATGGTTCGGAATCCATATAAAATTAATAAATAAATCCAAATTGCAATAAAATGTTACAAACTTCTTTGAGGAGGCCAAGGCTAGATTTGTGTTGCAACTTCATAGCAAATATATATGTAATCTATGTACTTAATTTAAAATATTAATTAATATTTTAATTAATAAATGATTTAAAATATTTAAGGCGGCTTCATGGCCTGATTTTACTAAAAGATTAGAGATCTGTCAATCAATTTCCTCCAAACACAAACCCCGCATCATCTTACATGATTTTCTCATCTTCAGCACACAAGTCGTTATTTCAGCCAAATCTGATGGACAATGACTTAGTCACAAAACATCATTTCAGTGGCTCTTAGAGTCTTATAAACTGCCTACATTCAGGACAAAAGGTCCGAGATGTGTTGGCCGTTTAACCCTATGAGCCTTTTGTCTATGTCAGCATTTTGCCCGTTGGTCTTTTGCCCATGATTAATACTTTAAGCTTTCGAATGCTCTGTTAGTTTGAAGTTTTTAGTCGGACGGACAAATCAATCTAGAATATGACTCGAGTTATTTTGAATCCTTAGGCATTTTGTCCTAGAGCCTAAAAATATGTCCTGGAAAATTTAATTAAATTACTCAATTAAAGCTTCTTATTGTTATAAATGTTTATTGACTATAATATAATAATTAATCACTAATTAAATAATTAACTGTTAATAGTAAATATTTTGTGTTAATGATATTGCCCATGAATTATCTAATTATTTATTATTGCAATAATTAAATTCATAGATAAGCTATGTTCTGCTCGTATAAAAAAAAATATTTTTACTATTTATTCTACTAAAAAATATACTGTTTATAAAAATGTTCCATTCAAATTATTAATGGATCGAAAAAATATTCTAATTTTCTAATCCACATTATGTAAGAAATAAATTTATATAAAAAAGCAAAAAAAAATTATACAATATTTTTAATCTTAATATATATTCCATTGGATAATCTATTTTTTATTTATATATCATGGAAATTATTTTTTTTTAGTTCAGATTATAATAAAAATAATTAATTCAAAAATAATAAGTAGTAAAAAAAAACAAATGCCTTTATTTTAAGTACAGACAAGAGACAGAGTTTCATAGAGTTTTTGTATGTTATGTGCTGTATTTCGTATTAGAGTAAGGTTTATAATTATAATTTAAAAATAGTCTTTTATAATTCTCGTAATATAATTATACTTATTATTACTATTTTGAATAATTCCAATCGTTCGAAACCGGACATATAGGTCGAACCGGATGAGATTTCGTATACTCAATCAATTTTCTATACAAAATATATGAAGACGTCAAATTTGAACTTTACTAAACTGAACGGATCGAAACTATGTAATGTAGCCCACACTTAAATCCTCAACTTTCTTTTAGATTTCAATGTCCCCCCGAATGAGGGATTCGTCTTCTTATAAATAGTTTTTGTTAAGGTAATCCGTTCTTCTATTAGTACTTGTTTTTATCAATCGTCGCCAGTATTGAAGAATTTGCAATAAATAACATTTGAACTAATTATTTTAATTATTATTTCTGTTTATTGTTGATATTTTTATAATGTTTAAATTTGTTGATATAGGATGTTCATTTTTTTATTATTCTTTATTGATAATTTTATATCAAAATGTTGGTAAAAATCGACCAAAAAAAGTTTTGAGTTTTGGTTAAATGTTGCATGTTTTAGATCTTATGTTATTTATTAATTTAAGAAATTCTCAAAAAATAAAATATTTATATAACAAAAGAAAACAAAATAATAATAATGTAATTTAAAAATCACGTTTAGTATTATCCACATTATAAATTCATGGTAAAGAAACCTTATTTTTGACTTTCATAAATAAAATATGTAAAAAAAATGTTGTGCTTGAAAAATATTACTTTTCACACGAAATAAATAAATCAATAAAGAAAATAAAACTAAAAATATTGGTATTATAATATTTGAACAGACCGAATAAATAAAATAAATATAAAAAATGTTTCGTACCATTCTTTAGTATTTTTTTTTTCATCTGGAACAATTTTTCTCTTTGATATTATAAAAAGAAATTGTTAAAATTACTCCATTTACTTAACCGAAATTTTTCTATTTTTATCCAAGTAAATGATTTTAAAAATTTCAGATTTGCAGAATATTGTCCAATTTGATGGAGAAATTATTTGAGTATGTAAATAAATTTTGAAGAAATTAATAAATTTTTCCTTGCTTATCGTTTGCAAAATAATTTTACAAATTAAAAATATTTGTAAGAAAAATTCGAGATTTTCAAATTGATTTTACATTTAAATCTATTTTATTAGAAAAAATAAATAAACATTTATATTATAATCAATTAACAATATTCAAATTGTTATTTTCGCTATATTATGTTCTAAGAAAAATATTAATTTTATACCACAATTATTAATTTGTAATTATGTATTTGTAATTTCTTTTCTTAGGGTAAAATCAATTTTTTCAAAAGGCTGATGATGGTTGAGTCACGATAGAAAATTAAGTTATTGTAAATTTTAGTTGGTTTTTAAAATAAAGAGATATTTTGATTATCCTAAATTTTTTACTTTTTTCCAATTAAAATTAGTCATTTTGCAAATCAAAATAGTCATTTTACAAATAAAAATAGTCTTTTGTGTTAGGTGATTCTTGGATATGGAGTTTTAGTTTCTGAATTATATATAATTATACGTTTTATAGCACGTAGTTTTTATCCGATTTCAATGAAATTTGGTACACATATTAGTGTTGTTATCTAGTTGATGCCTATAAAACTTAGGGTTGGCAGTTTCCGTGGGTCCTTATCTAAATTTCAATTTTATAAAATACATTATAGGTGTCTTAAGATATGTAAAATTTTTAATAAAGTACTGTTAAAGTACTGCTACAAACATACTGTTAATTATAAACCACTGTTGAAAATCTAACAGGTTTTTTTTTCTAAAGACCATTGTAAAAATTGCTTTACACAGAGGTTTTATGAAAAGTACTACAAATATATATTATATTCAACAACTTTATATATTATACGTAATCATTATCTAAAATCTCTGCTTTTTTTATAATTTTAAATGCAATAGTTTAAAAAATTTATATTATTTATCAGTTTTCAAACTGTTATAAATTTTTTATGACAATAATACTGAACTGAGCGCGGTAAATGATCTAAAAAACAAACAATGTTTAACGTAATCATTTTTAAAATAAAAGCAATTCATGTTTAGGTTTACAAAATAAAATTCATCATTTACGCATGGTTTCCTACTTATTAACAAAGTAATGTTAATGCCCTACTTGGTTTTGAATTAATATAGTATATATACACTATATTTAAATAGTCTAGATTTTACTAATGTAAAAATTGTAAAATTTATATAAGAATCAATTTTAAACACAATTATTAATAAACTGTTTTTTCTTTTTAAAATTTCAGGTGATATTTTTGAACCATTCACAAGTTATCATATTAAACAACTAGGTTCCTCGTCATTAGTAAATTTAAGAGAAAAACGTCAAACAAGCAGCAATAGTGATTTATCAACACAATACAAAAGTTTTTCAAAAAATGAACCAAACATACCATCATCATTGTCTCCTTCAATACCAACTGAAACACCAGCTTTAGAACATTTACCATCACCAACAATTATTAATCTTACATCAACAGTAACTGAGAAACAATCAATTGTAAAATCAATTAAATTGGATGATAAACAACAGCAACAAAATAAACAATTATTAGGTGTTAATGGCACTGGACAACATAAAGAATATTTAACAACTACACGACCACCAATTGTATCAGATCCAATAAACATAAATCCGACAAAAAAAGGTACAACTATAAAAAAAGTGCAATCTACAGTTAAAGATGCACCACCGCCAGTATTGGCATCAGATCCTTTAGAAACAATTGGTGATTTCTTTGGTAATATTGATATATCAGAAGATGAAGTTGAACAAAATTTAAAAGATAAAAATTATACATTAAATTATACAGAAGTAAGTAAATTGCTGGCTGTAAAAGTACAATTTATATTAAAATAATTATTATTCTGGTTTGTGCATAAAAGTATCAATAATATATAACAAAAAATTAAATAATTTTTATGTTTGGACAGGAACATCATGTTTACTACAACAGTACAATATTTATGGACAAATCAATGGTTGAAAGTTATTGGGAATCTTTTAAAAATATTAGTTCCAATAATATGCTGTCTACATCACATCGAAGAGCAATGGTAATATAACATTGCTTAATAATTTTCTTTTCAAATTACTGATCTTATTTTTGTACAATATTTTCAGACAGTACAATTGTCATTTGATTTTCCATTTTATGGTAATCCAGTACGCAATGTAACAGTAGCAACTGGTGGATTTTTATATACAGGCGAATATGTACATTCTTGGTTGGCAGCTACACAATATATTGCACCATTAATGGCTAATTTTGATTCAAGTTTGTCAAACGATTCGTTCGTACGCTACAGTGACAATGGTACATAACATTATTTTTTGGTACAGACTACAGAATAATTTTATTTGTCTTATTAGGAACTGCTTTTACTGTTATCTGGGAGAATGTTCATTTGCAAGATAAACGTGAAGTTGGTACATATACGTTTAGTACAACATTACATAAAAATGGTGATATCGTTTTTGTATATTTCAATGTACCAATGCCAATCGAAGCAATTCAAGATGATAAACATCCTGTTAAAGTTGGTCTTTCTGATGCTTATATTATTGATAAAGTTATATTCTGTAAGTGGATAATTGTGATTTATTGTGGTTTTTAACAATCATTTTAAAAAAGCTTAAAATTTTATTTTTTATGTAATGTTTTCCAATAAAAATAATATATTTTTTTCTAGTTGCACGGAGGAAAACTATTTACGAATATCATCGTGTAAATTTTGCTGGCACTGATATCCAAAGTAATACAATCATATATATTAAAGCTTTGCAAACTTGTTTGGGTTTCTCTTCTTGTCAGTCTTGTTTAGAACATAATACAAATTTTGATGTAAGTTTTTTGAAAAATAATCAAGGATACAGTTTCTTCCATTTCACTCTTATTAATATCATTTTTTTAGTGTGCTTGGTGTCCAACTTTGAATAAATGCTCAATTGGTACTGATAGAAAACGACAAGATTGGTTACAGAAAGGTTTGTTTAGTCAATTTTAAGTTTAATTTAAATAAACATTAATTGATTATATTTTTATAGGATGTGATCGGACACAAATTAAAAATCTTGAAATATGCCCTGCAATTGGAACTAAAGGTAATGATTCTGGTTCAATGCGAAATGATTCAAGTGAACATACAGATACTGCCAATCATGACAATATAACTGGTGGTAATAATGATAATAATTCAAAATCAAATGATCGTTCCGGGCGAAAGGATACTTCAGCTGAAGTTACAGTTGAGGCAAAATCAATTGATACAAATAAAATGGCAGTATCTGCTCCAAGTGATACACCTAAAAGTGGTGTTGGATTAGCTATTGGTTTGATGATACCAATTTGTATTGTAATGTCTATATTAGTATGGGTTTTCTATGCATACAGAAATCCACATACAAAAAGTGGACAATTATTAATACAGGTAAGCAATTAAAATTCATAATCAATATAAATATTATTAATTAATTAAAATTTATAAATAAATTTTCTTACATGCAGACCAAAAATTTAAAGGTTTGTTGAAAATTGTATTTATTTAGATTTATTTATCTTAAAATTAGATTATAAATTTCAATATGGTTTCTGGTTGATTTTATCGAATGTCTTAAATGTCTATTTTTAAATTTGTCGAATGTAAATTTAGCGAATACTTTATTTACCAAATTCACAATTCATAAAAGATGTTGAATTATATTTTAAAATTTATACATATTAATATTTTTTATTTTTACTACATTTTTTTCAGTATCGTCCAACTCATTGGTCCTGGAGACGAGGTGAAGCTAGATATACAGCAGCAACGATACACATGTAAATTATAAATTTAAAAAATCAAACTGAAAAAATAAAAATTAGGGGAAAAATTTAACAATGAATAAAAAACAGCTTAAATATAACTATTTAATGTATAAAGCTAAAAAAACGAATTTGAAATTTTTTTAAAGAGAAGTACTAATATAATTTTAAATATAATATATATTTTGAATAGCAAAAGAATTAAGCAAGAGATATAATTATAATTTAAATTTTGCACGAGATATTTTTAAAACATATCAAAATGGTTCTTTTATTGAGAATTTTTTTTTCTAATTGGTATTTATACTAAAAAATCAGTGTTTTTTTATTTCTCTTTTGAAATTTGTAAAATAATTTAATAATAATAATTTTCTGTAGAATATTATGTGTTTTTTTATATTTTTTTTTTATTTATGATATCACTAAATAACTTTTCTGAAATTTCATACATTTTATACTTAACAATAATTAACTTTAATAAGAAATATTTGTGTAGTTTTAAATGAAAGAAAAAATAGATTTACTAATTGTATAAATATAAATTAATTAAGAAAAAAGAACAGTTTTTATATAATATAACAAGTAAACAGGTGAAAAATATAACTGAGCCTGCTATAGAAAAAAAAACTACAGCATATAAATACAATAAAAAACTATTATGTACAAAATTTTCTACATTTCAGAATTTAATTTTAAAATATTGAAATTTTATAAATAATTTTATACAAATAAAAAGAGTAAACTAATACAATTTACAGTATGCAATACACTTTTAAATATTACTTTAAAAACAATTTTAAAATTACAAACCTACCAAATATTTATTGGAAGTTGACTTTATTCTTAACAATTTTATTTTGAATATTAATTACTACTTTTGAACATATTTTTGTGCTGTTATATAAATTATTGATAGTTTTTTATGATGTAATCTTATCGGTAATTTGTAATTCACTGCGGCATCACAAATTATGTTCAAAAAAAATATTTCTTGTCTTTGCGAATATATTATGTAAATTTAAATAAATACCGTATATATATGTAATGAAGTCTTATACTTAAATTTAAAAATCAACAATGAAAAACAATAAAACCTTAAACCCTTAAAAAATAAATAAACAAAATCGTGATCAAAAATCAGTGATTTTTCAGGCCTTATAAAATTTATAAATAAATAATGTTTAATATAAATAAATTCCAATTAAAAATTACAAATTATAAATTTTTTACACAGTTTTAGAAATTAGATATTTGCGTGCATTATTCATTAGATATTTGCGGGCTAAAAAATTTTTTTGGTGTTTTTAAACAAAAAATCAAACTTATAAAAATATAAAAAATTGTAAAAATAATTAACAATAAATGTTTATATTGGTTTTAAATTAATTGTACACAAAATTATTAAAATTTTATTTATCCTCTTACGTTAAAAGTGAGTTATTTCATATTATTTGGAAAAGATGATTCTTTTTTATACATTTTTATCTGTGTGGTAACATTTTATTTAAATGAAATTTGAATTGAATTTAAAAGGTATATAATTTAATTTTTCAAAAATATATATATATATTATGAGTAATTTCTTTTTGTATATTAATACAAATATTTATGTTTTTGCCAAAAAGAAAAAAATAATAAAGATTTCATATTACGAGTCGTATGAAATACTATGAGGTCTGATGATGGGTTGGATGGTCGAAAAAAAAAAGTTCGCTCAAAATTTTTTTCTAGGCGTTTCCGAGGTCGGGGAGTCCGAACATCTCCTAGAACCGCTCGTCCGATTTTAATGAAATTTGGCACACATGCTCTAACAGACTTCACCCCGGTGCCTTTACAAGATGAGATCGATTCTTTCAGTGGGACCATGTTAGATTTCCCCATTTATGTGGAAACCTATGTGTTTTTGTTCTACGGAAAAATGTAAAAAAAAATGCATGTCTCAGATTTGGATGAAATTTAAAACATAGGTTGGTATCATGATTGTCCACAAGCCTACCTAGATACAAGTCTGTAACTTCAGGGGGTCCATGGTAAAACTTCCGATTAAAATTTCGTATGCTCTTGACTTGAGCATATAGTAATTATTATCTAATTAGCATAAATTTTGATACATATGATAGTTTCCGTATGTACTTGGCGCCTGAAAAATTTAAAGTCGATACTTCAGTGGGTCCATGTAAAAATCCGTAATTATTTTTCATAAGTTCAACTCTATCTATATCTATACAGTAACTTTCACCCAATTTCAATGATATTGCATACACAGTTTCATTTAGTTATCTAGTTGATACTCCAGAAATTTGTAGTTGGTAGTAGGTAGGTATAGTACGTTCATGAGCAACTTAGTTTCCAAAGAAAATTTTATATGTTCTCAGTCTACACCATATAGTAATTATTATCAGTTTTCAATGAAATTTGGTACATAGGCGTTAGACCAGCCAACCAGATTCGTGATTACGCATGTGTAGACTAAGGTAGAAGTTAAGTGTCAATCCCACCAAAAACAGAAACAGAAACTTTTTTTTTTTTATTTTTTAAACTTACGATATTTTCCAATTTACAGGGTTTTTCAGCTAAAAATATTTGTAAAATAATATAAAATAACAAACAATATTTGTCTAATTTATTTTTATTGCTTGAAATCGCTTTATTTTTATAAAAAACGATTTTATATTTTTTATGTTCCAGAATTCGAATATTTTTTTTTCTGTTTTTCAATTTATCGGACAGAAAATGAAAGTTTTTTTTTCAAAGTTTCAATTTCTGTTTGCAGAAGTTTGCAGACGCACATTTCTATCAAATTTCGTTTGCAGCCATGACATTATGAAAAAAATTAGCTGTTTTGGTTGTCAAAAAAGATAGTTTTTCTGTTTCTGTTTCGGTTTTTGGTGGGTGTGCAATGAAAACTTGAACAGAAAAGTAAAAAAAACAAAAAAAAGTTTCTGTTTCTGTTTTTGGTGGGATTGACACTTAAGTAGCCTGAGGGGGTCCATGCTAAAATTTCTGATTAATATTTCATATGTTCTAGATCTAGATCATATGGTAAATATTATCCAATTGCAATGAAATTTTGTACACAGGTTGGATTCGTAATTACGTATATTTATACTTATTATAGTTATTTTAATGATATTATTTATTATTAAAGAAATAAAAATATAAAATTATCAATTTTTAAATCAATAAATAATAAAGATGAGCAATTTTGAACAAAGCACTGTTTGTTACAAAGGTAATGTTAATTACAAAAAACTTGGACATAAATCACTGTTAAATATACTACGAATTATTTGCTCCCCCTAGTTAGCAGCTTTTTTTTTGTTTTTATAATAAAGTTTGGTTGATATATTTTTTTCTCTTAATAAAAATTAAGTAAAAATAATGGGCATATAATCTAAAGAAAATTTTAGTACATTTTTTTATTGTATGATAAAATTAAGTTGTTTCATGGACTATAATAAAAAAAAAAAATATTTCTCGTTAACGAAGTAACGTTCGTTGGTTCACGATAAATGTATAACAGAAGGAAAATATGTATACATATTTTAAATTATTTCAAATTATTGAATATGGAAATATTTTCCAATTTTGGATTATTTGAAATTGAAATATCGATGTAAATTTGAAATTTGATATTTTTTATTTTTGTTACAAAACTGGCAACATAGAATATATTTCTGGGATACTTTTTGTAAAAGAAGCTAAGAAGCTGCACTTCTCATCTGTGGTCTTTGAGATTGCAAATATGAAAAATTAATTTCATAATAATTTTATTATAAAAATAGTATATGTGTATAGATTGTACCATAGACAAAGTATAAGATAATTCAATCGTATAAGAAAAGAAAGTTAATGAGATTTTCTATTTTATGTGAGAGACATTATATATATATATCATGGGTGAGAGATGGGTGCCTAACCCCAGAGATAGTCTCAACATGGTCTCAACATACGCAACGACAACGGGCCACAGCGCACTGTCAGAAATTTATTCAACCTATATAAAATATAAAATATGTATGGGACTAGTTAATCTCAACGCAAACGCAGAAGTTCGAAAAATTGAACTTTCAACGCGCGTAAAGTTGCCAACGCAGGAATTTGACAACTAATTTCATTATCAAATAATTTCAAAAATTGATGCTGCTCAAAACCTACACTATTTTACAAGCCGGGAAATGATATCTCACACTAACACATGCGCGCAAAATTTAGTCAGACTTTTTTACAAAATGTTTATATGTTGATATGAAAATTTTGTATTGAAATGAAATAAAAACTCATGTTATTTATATTTTATAACAAATATATATCTTTTTTATTTACAATTTTTGTTAACAATATTATAATAATATAAAATATAATAATAATAATATCCCGCGCCACCTTTCCCACATTTTAAATGTGATACGTTTAAAATGTTCATTAAGTATCTGAAAATAAAATTATATATTAAATTTTAATAAGTTATCAATTCAATTGCTGAAATACAGCCCCTTTTACCAAACCTAATTGGCAGTGTGAAATTTGTGTCAATATCCTACAAATATAACCAATATTCTCTTGTGAAGTATCCTGAAAATATGTTTAATTTTAATTTGCTGTTCCTGAGAAAAAATGAAAAATCAGTGCTGCGATCTGCGAATAAGGCACACAATTTGCTTTTTAAAGTAGATAAAGTGTAATTTGTTTAAAAAGAATTATTTGTTTAAACAAAATACTTAATCTACTCTATATAATTTTTTAATTAAATTCCTTCAATATTTTCTGCAGAATATTTTTTTATTAAATAATTTTCATTTTTCTCATTAATAATTTTTAAAATTGTATATATTTTTTGTTTCTGATTAATTGATTTAATTAATTCATCAAAATAAATTAATTGTAAAATAGATTTTTTAGATTGAAAACATTCACTTAAATTTTAATTTCTAAAACTTCATGATTTTCTAGAAAAATAATCAAATCTTTTACATCATTGTTCTTAATACTATCCAAAATAATCAATTCACAAATTTCATATTTTTGTTGCCTTGCTAAATATTTGATTAATCAATTATTTGTAGGATCTAGAAAATATGATTTGATCTGTTCAGTATCATCCATAGTATTTGTTAATAAGAAATTCTTTATATTTAATTGATTATTTTTATCTTCATGCAGTAAATCTGGTTGTTGAAATATCAATTTCGTTTTAGTTTGTTGTAAAAATATACGATTCATATTTATTTTACATTCTTTTTACCGAAATTTACAATTCTCTGTTCAATTAAAATCCATTCTTCTGCTGTCAAATAATTATTAATAGATTTTGTGGAAAATTGTGAATGATCAATTTTTAATGAATCTGGTGAATAATACCATAAAATTAAATCAAAATATCCACTATAATATGAAATTTCTAAAAACGCATTCATAATACGTTTATTATGCTCCAAATTTAAATTAGTTTGTCCAAAAGTTTTTAATAAATTTGATGTTAATGTACGATTTTCATTTTTTTCATTTGTAAATTTATCAGCTTGTTCAATTAAATTTGTTCCAAAGAAATATTGACACAATAATGATGCATTAAAATCAATTTAATTAAACAATCCACTGAATTAAATGAATTTTCATTTAATTCAGTGGATTGTTTAATAAATGTTTGTAAAGTTTCAATATGTTCCATCATAGTATAAATTAAGGTTTTCCAAAGAACTAATGATGGTTTCGACATTAAAGTTGATATAAATTAGGAAAATGCTCTACCAATATTTTTTGAATTGCAAATGTGATATAAGATAAGGAAAGTTTATTACATTTTTTGAATTAATTACGTTCTCTTCAGCAAATATTTGTGTATTTATATTTAAGTTATGTAACATAATTTTTAAATATAAATTAATTTCATCATCTGTATTTACAATTTTAAGTATTTAATTTTAAATACCTCATTTGCATATTCACAGATCCATCAAAAAAAACTTATAATAAAAAAATGCACTTAATTATGTACACCTAGGTAATTTAAATTGCTTTCAGCACACTTATTGATTATTAAAAATTAAATTATTATTAAAAACTATCAAAATATGTATATAGTTTGTTTTTATTTACAAAAAAAAAAATATGAATAACATTTTTTTTTTTGAGGTTAGAAGTTGTGCTAATTTTTATCACACAAATTACACTAGAAATACACAATGCCCGCACAATTTTTTTAGATTAATTTAATTTACTATTATTAAATAACACTTTTAACTACTTTTAGGTATTTAACAATTATTATTTACCTATTATATTTCACTTTTTCTTCCGAACTTTTAGCGTTTGGTATTACCGGTACCGGCATTTAATTTTGACGTATAATATTATAATTTCTGTGACTACAAATTTTTGCGCATGTATTGTAATGACATCGCTTTTAGTAGTGTAGGTTTGGTGCTGCTACAAATTTTAATAATAAGTAATTATTTAATAATAAATTTTAATAATTTTAATAATAAGTTTTAAAGTATAATGTCGTCATTTGATGATAAAAATAATTATTAAATTTTTTCAACAATATAAAACAGCTGATTAAAATCAGCTGTGTTATGTCATTTACGCAATAACCTAATTTTAAGATTATCTGTTACGCCGTTGTGAATGTTGCGCTGTAGCGCGTTGTCGTTGCGTATGTTGAGACTCTCTCCACCATAATAGCCCGAGCAGAATCAAATTCGTACGCAGCCAACGTACGCAGCCAACATAGAAAAAATATTTACCGAACACAATCAAAAGTAGTTTTGCTGCGAAAAACCTACCAATTTACACTAACAATATTTTTCTACCTGATATTAATGTGACATTTACCAGCGTACTTACGGAAAAAGTTAAAAGTTGGTTAACTTTTTTCTCGATTCTGCGACGAGGCTGCGTAAGCTGCGTTTGTTATAATCGGTTTCATATATTTTCATACATTTTAACTTTTTTTTTTGCATTTCTTATGTAGGCTGCGTATGTATTCTGCGTTGATTCTGCTCGGGCTATAAGGAATATATTTTGTAGGCACCACAATCACAAAACGATCATTATTTGTTCTTTATTAACTCGTCTCTATGCGTAGTTATAATGGTTTTTGATGTTTTTGATTAAACACTTAAATCTAATCCTTAAACTCCAACACTTAAAATAACATGGACCCTCATACCCTCAAATAGGTGCACCAACTACAACGCAATACTAACG
The DNA here is from genome assembly GCA_963920725.1 of Rhamphomyia laevipes. Classification (NCBI taxonomy): domain Eukaryota; kingdom Metazoa; phylum Arthropoda; class Insecta; order Diptera; family Empididae; genus Rhamphomyia; species Rhamphomyia laevipes. Next base: position 28,468,108 of record OY987256.1, on the reverse strand, counting down.
TGCCAAATTCCGTCGGATAATATTACTGACCGATGTGCAAGAGCATCTGGTAAGTACGCTTATGATGAGATTTTTTGTATTTATGAAATATCTATAGCCTCGAAAACATAAAAAAAATGATTTGCACATAATCTCTTTTCGAACATTATTCCATACCTACTAGTACGCAAAGAATTAAATAAGCATATCTAAAATCATAAGGTATAAAAAACAGGTAAGTTTATGTTCTTTTATCATTATTTATTTAAATAATATTCTAATTTGAAAAACTATTTTAAATTGATTTTAGTTGCACTTACGTCACTTACGACATAATTTAATATTATACTTAAAAATGACTAGGAAAGTAAAAGGCAATTAGTATTTTTCTACAATAATATATTCAAATTATATATGTATAACTAAATTTTAAAACAATTTATTATTAAGAAAACAAATAAACTCATATAAATTACAACAAATTATTTAAATTTCGCAATAAAAAATAAATTATCATTGGTTTTTTTATAAACAAATATACTTCCCAAAATTTAAAATTATGTGTATTTAAATTAATATATTTTATTGCAAAATATAATTTTAATATATATTTATATTTTTTGTTTTTCTTTGTTGTTTTTTATTCGTTCTTCGGAGCATTTTTAACTACTACTGCTTGTCTTAACAATGTTATCAATTTGTTTTAATATAGTTATTTTCAAATATTTCCAATTCATTTTGTATATAATTTGCTTTATTTCTAAGTAATTTGATTTGTTTTTGATTTGTTTCCAATACGTTAAGCGCATTTTCGATTTCTTTCAATTCGTCATTCATATCGGTAGTTGCATTATCAACAACACGACAAAGGCGAGCAAATGTACTGGAGAGTTCCCTGAAAATAAAGAATTTTGTTTAATGAATTATGTAATTCATATTAATTATTATTGCGAAGTAGTAATATTTACTGTTGAACTTGATGACTACAATTTGCAGATGTTAAATCGACAATCATTTTGAGTTTTTTCGTTGCGTGTCGTACATATTGACTCTTAAATGATCGTTCTTTAGCTGAATTTGTCCAAGATAAACGTTCGTACATATAAACGCAACCATATAATGCACCTACACCGACCAAAACGCGCCATCCAATTGTTTTCAACATCTAGATTTTTATTGATTAACAAAAAAAAAATTAAAATTATAATTTAATTTTTTAAATATTATGGTTTTGATATTACAAGTCCTGCCACCAAAAGTCCTCCCATTGTTCCTTGTGATCCAATTGAAGCAACAGCAAGACGTGATACAATTGATAGTTGTTCTTGTGTTAAAACACCAGGTTGTTGTGATGGCATAGCACATAATGCATTTTCTGATGCATTAGGACTTATAGGTGATAGCATATTTTGCACCTAAAATAAAGAAAAAACATTTTTAAAAGCATATATGAATTTCAATGATATTTATTAAAAATATGAAATGCTCAAATAATTTAACTAAATATACAATATTATTTTCGGCTTATATGCAAAGTTCACAGAATACAAAATTAATCAAATGAATAATTAATCCCGAAGTAAATTTGTGTTCAAATAAATTACATTTTTACAAATCAGTTCAAATATTTTTTTTGTTAATATTTACGCATGAGATTTTCGTAAAATTGTGGATTCGGTAAATTTATATCCAGATACAATTCCGAATTTCCACTCACTTAAATAAATATATTATTACTTACACTATTTTGTCGGGCATATGTTAGAGCGACATGTTTTTTATTTTTAACTTTACCAGTAAATCTTTGTATCATAGCTGTAATACCCCAAGAGAATTTAAATTCTAAATCTTCTTGGAAATCAGCACAAAGATTTTGACAATTTAAGGAGTAAAGTATTTCAAATGGTTGTGCTCTTGTTACAATTTGTTGTTGTTTTGATTGAACAACTAATTTTTCCGATGGTATTAATGCATGCATTCGATCTGAAAAAAAATATATTTTAAAAATGAAAATTTATTCAAAAATAAATTGATTTTTTTGTCTTGAAAGTTACCTGTCATTTCTCTCTGTGCTGTTTCAACATTCATTGCTAATGCCATTGATAATCTAGCTCTTAAATTTGAACCTAAACCAGATTCAATATGTCCGTTTAATTCTTTTTTATAGATATTCAATACTAATGGCTCAGTATGAAAAGGCATATTAAATTCATCAACTAAAACGCCTAAACGCCATATTTCTTCATTTAATGCTTTAGAAACTTTTTGTTCAACCTCTTCAACCATATTACGAATTTTTAATTTCATTTCTCTAGTAACAGTCATTAGTTGATTTTCGGTACCTTGTATACGATCAGTTAATATTTTTTTTGTTTCCAAATTTCGATTACGTAATGTATTGGCACGTTCAAATATATTGTCTAACATTAGACGCATATCGCCAGCGATATTTTTACCACGTGAACTATGTTTTTCGAATTTCGTTTTAACAGCGCTTTTTGAAATACATTCTTCGAATTTACGTTCAAAATCTTGAAATTCAAAGTAACGATTCTGAAAACCATCTGCTATAGCACCCATATGACTAGGATTTCCTTTAGCTTCTTCAACGCGTGCCTAAAATTTAAATTTTTACGTATAATTTGAAATAATTACACATTTATATACCTGTAAAGTTTCACGAGCTGAAACAAAAAATACTCTTTCACCTGCTTCTTTTTCAGTGCAAACTTTTAATTCTTTAACAAGAAAATCTACACATCTTTCTTGATGTTGTGATTTTACCTAAAAATATGAAAGAAAAACAAAGATTCAAAATTAATAAAAAAAATCAATAGAAATTTAATTCTTCGAAGATAGTTTAATAAACATTTTAGCTATTTCAAATATTGCTTGAAAAAATTATACATATTATGAACATACCTTTTCAAGGTCCTTGAATGCAATCAATTAAAAAGAAGAAAAAAACACACAATAGGGAGTTTTCAAAAATTTACAAAAGGAGGACAAACAGATTCCTACATTTATCAATAAAAATAAATACTAACCGATTCTTGAAATTCTGGTTCATTAGCTGATGCATCCCATCGATTGTTTAAAACAAAAATATTTGGTTTTGATAATTTTTGTGATACAGTATGAAAAAATGATTTTTCAGCCAATGTCATTGTTGATTCAGCATTCAATACTAATACAAATACATCAGAATTATGGCAGTGATTATCGATCCAATCATCTAAATTTGGTGATACATCAACACCAGGTGAATCCAAAAATACAACATCATCACGTAATAAATTGCAACGTTCACGTGGCCAATAAATTTTAACAAGTGAACTTTCACTTAATTTTTCTTGACATAATGCATTTGCAAGTTGTTTTATATTCTGAATTTTTTTTTAATGAAATGTATATTTTTTAATTTTTTAATTATATACTTACAACTACATTTAACTTTTCATCAGAACCTTCTTTAACTAAATAAGCTTCATGACCATCAATACCTTCAACTTGACAAAAACAATTTGTTGTATGACCAATACCGCTTGGTAATATTTTTTCACGTAACATCGCATTTATAACAGAACTTTTACCATTTGATGTTCTACCAAAAAATGCAACTTTCATATGATCACGACTGAGAACTTCACGTATTCCTAAAACTTTGTGTACATAACTTTGGAATAATTCTTGTTCCGGTTTATCAACAATCTCAATTTCTTTTGGTAATCCTATAAACAAATAGTTTTTTTAATAGAATTATACTTTATATATAAAAAAAACATTTGATTGAATTTACAATTGATCGAAATAAATAATTAAATTCAACAAACTTTCCTGAAGTTCAGTTTAGTAATGTTATTTTAATATTTCAATTTATTGCTGTGGTGGCACTATTTCTAATCGAACCAAATTTTAATAAAATAGCAAAGAGAAAAAATTCAACATTTTATACTTTTTTCATGTTTCCTATATTGAATTGTAAACAATTTTATAAATTGTACGAATAAAATATTTTTTGTCTATATTTTATACTTTTAACATGTTTATTCTCATGCACCATTCAGGATTAGATTTTTTTTCATTATTTTAATAGTATTTCATTACAAACACTTAAAAAGCTACTGAGAATTAAATGATTTTATAATTAATTTACTGACCCACTCTAAAATGAATTATTACTTTTATTAAAATAATTATTTTTATTAAATTTTTAGAAAACTGGTATAAACTGTAGACTGAAAATCAATTTTTTTTTTTTTTTAAAAATAAAAGATATAACTTAGTTTCTAACTTAATCAATTGTACATTCGGAGAACAAGTAATTGACCGAATTCACAATACAAATGTGCTTTCATGAAGTCGTTCAACTAAGCTGAATTCAAACTAAAAGATTTAATATTTATAAATTTACCATCAATAAATTGTGTTGTTTCGAGAACATATTCTTCAATTTCCGTATAAATATGATTAATTTTCTTTTTTGATCTTACAAAAATCTGTAATGGTGATTTATCCATACCATTGTATTGTAATGATCGATGATGATCGGCATCAGTTAAAGCATTTGCCGTATCAAATGATGTTGTACCAGTCCCACCATTATCAGTTTTAGTATTACCATTACCAGTTACCATCGATATTGTTCGATTTAAATAGGCCGACATTATTAAATTGGTTTTTTTTTATTATGTTATATGGTATGTTTAAAATTCTTAATTAATGATGCAAATATTAACTTTAATGTATTATTTAAAAAGAAAAGCAAAAAAAAAATAAAAAAAAAATTAAATGAAAATAAAATTATCTCCAAAAAAATAATATTAAATTTTCAATATCTATCACATAAAAATATTTATACAGTTAAATATTTTTGTTTTTGAATAATATTTTAACAAAATTAAGATGCAATATATTTTTATTATTAAATATAAAATGAGAATATTTTAATAATTATTCTGGGATAGGAAACAGCTGGTTAACTGAAAATAAATAAAAAAAGGAAAAAAATAATTAAAAATAAAATTAAATATAACAAAATATATATTTATTATTAAAGTGAAAAATGGATTAATAAAAATTATATTCTTATTTTTGTATAGTAAATTAACATTTTATTTGGTTGCTATTAATCCATATGAAAACGATGTAGTAACTGTTACGAATTATAGATTGATATAAAAAAACTAATGTTTGTTTAGCTTTATTCGCTTAATTAATAATTAAATTGAATAGTATTGTTAGATGATCAGAAATTACTGATAAATTGTATTAGATTCAATATTTGTAAATACATAGTTTAAAAATTTTGTCCTTGATAATTTAACTCAAAGTATTTAGGAGACATAAATAAATTGAATAAATAAATAAATTTTCATAAATTATGGAATTGGATCCACATTTAGTAAGTACGAGTATTACTTCCATATTTAAATATGTGAGCTTGTAAACCTAAACAGTCTTAAGGGATAAATAATAAATCTAAAATCTGGATCTACGACAGAGAGAATGATTAAAATTTATGGATGAAAATCTTGAAATGTTCTTATGATTGATTTGATATTGCTATGGAAATTCAAATAAGACTTGACTTTTGAAACGATTAGTTTTCTGATTTACTAGACAAATATGGTTCTGATTATAATAATTTTATATTTAATTTTTTATATTAAATAAAATACCTTTCAAGGTTACCAATTTATATAAAAATGGACTACAAATGTAAAAATTTGTTGTAAATTGGATCATTTACAAATTTTATTGAGCCAATCAAAAATTTAAAAATTTAAACAATTTCAATCAATTTTGCGGATAAATATCGAGTGGTGATAACAATTTTAATTTCTTTAAAATTCAGTTTCTCAGAAAAATTTAATGTAACGCAAAAATAAAGGAAAATATTTCTATAAATAAAATAATTATATATAGAAAAAAATTAAATAACTAAAACAAAACATACTTATTTAAATTATATATAGGACCAAAATCAAACTTCGTACAATGCCAATGTTTAAAACGCATAAATCTAATTTCAATAATATATGATAATTATTTTTAATAAACTCTTCTAACCTGCTTTTCTGACATCTTTTTAGTAACTTAATCCAAACTCAGTAAATCAGTAGTCCTTTATTTGAAATTTATATTTCTTAAACAAATTATATAACAAAAAAATTAGCAATTAAAATATTTTAACAATTGTTTTTTTTTAGCCGAAAATAATTTATAAATTGAGAATGATGTAACCAAGATTAAACACCATTTTTTAATATATTTTTTTGGCAGAAGTTTGACATAACAACAATTTTGATGTTTGCCAATGTAGAATGATGTGTCCTGTCCTACAGAACATTTTAAATTATCTTTATTATAAAAGCTTTTACTGACTGTGTACTTACAGTACCGATTTATTGAATTTTACGCTGTGATTACACTAGCCATAATTTTCCTGATAGAAATGTTAGACATTTCTATCTGATATTTTTTTTTGACAGATAAAAAAAACACGCTGGCTATTTGATGTCAGACATTTCTGTTTAACATTTCATTTTTAACATGTCGTCACCAAGAAAACAATTAGCTATAAAAATATTAAAATAAAAATATTTTGAATAATATAGTTGTTCACACATCAATAATATATATCTTTTATTTATTTAGTAGTTAACTAATTTTTACTCTCAAATATTCACCGCAAACTAATTAAATTTTAAACTTCAGGAGCAAATCTAACATTTTTATTAAATATCGCCATTTGCAAATTAACAAATGTCAAAAAAAAATCTGCAAAAAAATCTGAAAAGTTGTCTAGAGAAAAATCGTGATTTTTCTGTCGGGACAGAAATCCTGTCTGGTTTACATTTGACATTTCGTAGACATAACATATGTTCTGTCTTAGACAAACTTGCGGTTTACACTAGACTTTTTCTTAGACATTTCGTAGACATAACATATGTTCTGTCTTAGACAAACTTGCGGTTTACACTAGACTTTTTCTTAGACAGAACATATGTTCTGTCTACGAAATGTCAAGTGTAAACCAGACAGGATTTCTGTCCCGACAGAATAATCACGATTTTTCTCTAGACAACTTTTCAGATTTTTTTGTAGATTTTTTTTGACATTTGTTAATTTGCAAATGGCGATATTTGATAAAAATGTAATATTTGATCCTGAAATTTAAAATTTAATAACTTTGGGGTGATTATTTGGCGGAAAAAAATAGTTTACTACTAAATAAATAAAAGATACATATTATTGAGGTGTGAACAACTATATTATTAAAAATATTTTTATTTTAATATTTTTATAGCTAATTGTTTTCTTGGTGACGACATGATTAAAATGAAATGTTAGACAGAAATATTTGACATCAAATAGCCAGCGTGTTTTTTTTATCTGTCAAAAAAAAATATCAGATAGAAATGTCTAACATTTCTATGAGCCCATCCACACGTTCTATTTATCGCCCGATAATTTTGACTTACGATATTTTCTCCTTTTTTTTCATTCATGTTTGAGAGAGAAAAAAATTATAGAAAGATAAAATATTCTTGAAAGAAATTTTCAGGCGATTTTTTATTTTCTTTCGAGAATTTTGATATTTGACAAATCATAATTTTTTTTTACAAATAGTAGTCGGTTTTGTAAACATTAAATAGTAGTTTTGTTTGATATTCCATACTTTTTAATGTTTCGTCAGTTGACAAAATTATTTAACTACTGAATTTAGAAATAATAATAATTTAATAAATATTAGGGATTGCACAAACCAGTAAATTAAATTATACAATTACTAATTTTCACGGAATTTGAATTATCGGTAATTCAAGTAAATAAATTTGTATATAAAAAAAATACAGTAGAATTATCGTAAAATTTAATAAGAAAATCTCGTCAAAAGCAAAAAATATTGCATAAAAATTTGCAAATAATTTTGTATTCTAAAACAAAGTTCTAGCAAATTTCTTCACTTGAATAATGATTAATTCAGATTACGTGAACATTAGTAATACTTTTTTGATCAATTTACTGGCTTGCAATCCCCAGTCTTTCCGGAATTTTTATAAGTAATCGAAAATTCATTATACCCACACGTCTTTTCTCTTCCATCTTTCAATTGCGTAATAAAAATAGTCAATTACACTCGCAACATATGGATATAGACCGAATAAGCACTTAAAATTTTCGATTTACATATGACGCATATCCATGCAAAATAACACTCAGTACATATACATGGAGCAGACTAGCACTCAACTTTAGATATTTCCAATTTAGCTTATGTGCGCTGCATATGGATATGCCGCTTTTAAGAAATAAGCATTTGATACTACAAAAATACATACTTAATTTGCTCCGTACGCCAAAAATTGGGTATGACTCCCTTTAGCACTAACATTGTAGTAAAAAAAAGTGGATATGGAGCACGATTGCTACTCTATAACTCAAAAACGGCTGATTTTATGGGAAAACGGAGTACAGGGATAGAAAGAATGCATTCCAAACCCCCAGAATATGCGTCTAACTAAAAAACACGAAAATGGCGTATGGGCCAAAATAACACTCACCCGACGAGTTGTCAAAATTCTTGAAAGAAAAAGTGGCGAGTAAATTTTATTACGTGTGGATAGAAATTGTTGACGTTCATTAATTAGTCTCCCAAATTAGGCGAGTAAAAATGGAACGTGTGGATGGGCTCTATCAGGAATTTATGGCTAGTGTAATCACAGCGAAAGTCTGGTGTAAACCACAAGTTAAGTTTATGCTACTCGAATGATGTTAAATTTAAGATCGTAAAATCTGAAATAATTTCGCTTAATTATGTTTAGAGTACGGAGCTCGCGTGAAAAAGTAAAGAAAAAATGTAGTTTTTTTTGTTAATCAAAATGGCGGGAAAAATTCTCTAATTAAGCGAATTTTTCCGCAACCGCGGTGCGAATTTTTCCGCACAATTTAATTACATGGCTTATGAGGATCCACACACTAACGCGAATTCCGCACGATTTTACAGCGAATTTTTTCGCGCGTTTTGTATAGGGATTTTTTCCGCAACAATTGTCAAAAAAAAACACTGCATGCAGCATTTTACCTGAATTTTCGCAACAACTGTCAAAAAAATTATTGAAAATTTGTCAAGTTAGTCATTCATATTGTCGTCGCTGTTGAATAAAGAACTAGTAAAAAAAAATATTTATATTAATTAATTTTTTTTAAAATGGAAAAGTTTATAGAAATAGTTAAAAAAATATCCCATATTATACGACTTATCGCATAAAAGAGTATAAAAATATACATAAGAAAGATAAAATATGGGATGAAATTGGACATGAAATAAATACGTTTAAGTCGCTTTTTTTCCGCATTCCTTTTTTAATTTCTCTGCTCCAGAACTGTTTGTAAATTTTTAGTTTTTCCTCTTGGAATTTATGTTTTTGCTGCTTCGATTATGCTCTTATTAAAAATTGTTATTATCCTATCATTATTAATTGATGGTGATGATGTTGTTGAGCACTAGTTTATTGAATTTCAATCATGAAGCTTTTTTGAAGTTCCAGAGAGTTATATTGCTGACAGTATGTTTTTATGTCCACTAGCTGAATCCTCGCATATATTTTTTTACATGCCGTTGTTATATTGACAGATGTAATTGCTAAATCCGGAGTAATGCTGTGGCCCGTTTAATGTATATATGTTTTCGGTGATTATACTTTCGTTGATATCGGAGTGTTGCCGTTGATAAATTCTTCTATAACTTTTCCTGCTTTATTTTTCCATATTCAAATATCAAATTAAATTTCTTTGCAAAATATTTTTAACAACGTTTTTACGCATTTTGGAAATTTTTGGAAATCGCGATAAAATTTTATTTCATTCGAAATAAAATTTTATTTCAATGACAATATCTTTCCTGAAATGTTAAAAATCTTTAACAACAACTACAAATCTAACCTATTAATTAAAAATCTATAATATATGAAACTATAAAATGAGAATGTCAAGTTTTAAGAAGGTCGCCGCTTTGCCGTGCCGGGTGCCGCTAGTGGTAGGCACACTCAAAGCGGCATCAGCTGTATTTTGACATTAATTTATTTACAAAAATATTGATTGTGTTGAAAAAAGTTTTTATTATTAAAAATGCCGCAATTAGAAGAAATCGATTTAATTTTAGGTCTATTTATGAAGTCAAAGTGACATTTCAATCCGGCATCGCGGCAAAAAGTTGAAATTGAAACAACTTTGTTGCGGCAGTACGGCACCAGCAGCATGACTGCGGTGAGTTTGACTACATCCATATATTTTCTAACGCTGGCCATAAATGTCTGATAGAAATGTTAGACTTTCTGTCTGACAAATTTTTTTTGACAACTAAATAAAACACAATGGCTATTTGATGTCAGACATTTCTGTATAACATTTCATTTGTAATGATGTCGTCAACAAGAAAGCAATTACCTATAAAAATATTAAAATAAAAATATTTTGAATAATATAGTTGTTCACACGTCAATAATATAAATCTTTTATTTATTTAGTAGTATACTATTTTTTTCGTTCAAATAAATTTTAAATTTCAGGAGCAATCTTACATTTTTAAATAAATATGTTCCGAATTAGAGATTTTTTTACGCGACACGAATATCTGAAGCTTTTGAAACCTTAACGAGACTCAGATATCCAGGATTGAACTCAGCCAGGGAACTAAATAATAGCCGGACGCATCTGTTGGGCGGCTGGGGGATTAATGGCCTAGGTCAAATTCTTTAAATCAAATATAGTAAATCCTTTGCAGTCGTACACTGAAAATTTCTGAATTCATATATTGTTAGTTAACCCAACGAAATGTGTTTTTTATAAGGTAAAAAAGTTCGCATAAATAAAATATAAGTCGTTTATTATTTTTAATACAAATTGCCTGAATGAAAAATAAATTACAGGAAATTATTGCAATACTTTCTTTATAATTTTCAACCACATATTTTATAACAATTTTATAACGAATAATACTAATAATAATAACTAATTGTTATACATTTCTCGTTATCTAACGTCGCTATTTAGATATTTCTACAATTACTACTTTTTCGACATTTTTCTACAGTTTTCGACATTTTTTTTTATTTAAATGATTATTTGTACTCACCTATGGTATTTTCACTGCTTAATATAAAATATTACACGATAAAACTAACTGTTCATATAGCAAAATATCTTAATAGCCCGAGCAGAATCAACGCAGAATACATAACGCAGGCTACATAAGAAAGCCAAAAAAGTTAAAATGTATGAAAATATATGAAACCGATTATAACAAACGCAGCGTACGCAGTCTCGTCGCAGAATCGAGAAAAAAGTTAACCAACTTTTAACTTTTTCCGTAAGCAGCGTTGGTAAATGTCACATTAATATCAGATAGAAAAATGTTGTTAGTGTATATTGTTAGGTAGAAAAAAATGTTCGCAGCGAAAGTACTTTTGATTGTGTATTCCTTATGTACTCTGCGTTGATTCTGCTCGGACTACAAAACTAACTTATATTTTGTGATTTTGATAAACCTAAAATTATTTTCTAAAGGGTAATGAAAATACGAATTTTTATGTTTGGCAATTCTATAAAATACTCTTTCTTTTGGGAAAGCATTTTGTTACATATTGTAAGTTGTCAATTTTATTTTATACACCTTCACCATCTTTTACACTACTCTTACACCATCTAGGATGTTTTAAATAAAAATTTTAAGTTATTTTATTTATATTCCGTTGTCTTGTGTTGAGTTGAGTCTAATTAGAAAGAAAAGAAGTAATAATATACATTTGAAACGAAGATAATCATATTCATAGAAAGTTAATTTTTTTTTCGTTCATTAACTTTTATTTTGTAATTTCAAATTATAATTTTTTAATATTTAAAGTGGTAAAATATATTTTTACGTAATAATTTTTTAATAACAGGTAAATTTAAATTTAATTTAAAAAATAAATAGGCGTTCATCTTAAAAGAAAACGTTTAACAAACAAAAAAGCATGTGGTTTTTCTAACAAAAATAAAATGTACATCTTGCACTTTTCTTAAAGAAAGAATTACAGATTTAAAACAATAATAATAATGCTATAAAACAACTATTTTTGATCATCATTAAATAAATAATATAATTATTATTTCGAAAGTATACATTTTTTTAAATATTTTCTCCAATAAATTTGGTTATAATTTATATTTTAATTTAATTTGAATATATTTACATTTTGGAAAAATTTCAGAATATTATAATTCGATATATTGAATCAGAAAAAATCATTATTTAACAATTAAACGGTATTTTGCCGTTTTGTTTGGAACATTGTCTGACAATCGCAAAATATACTCTCGATTACTACATTATTTCCTTAATAATAATATTAATACTTTTTATTTTTTTTTATAGAATAATTTAAATGTAATATAAATTGTTTTTAAGGTAAGATAGGAAAATTATCATATTACACTATATATTATATTACAAATTAAAGAAATATAGGAGCTTACAATAAAATAAATTCAAACACTTTTAAATTGAGCTTATCTTGTGTTTAACCAAACTAGAAACAAATTAACACATTCTAATTATATGATCATAATTTTATTCTTATGATTTATGTATTGTATTATAATTAATTTTATCTGATTTGGATTTTTTGTTTTGCTTTAAATTTTTGTTTTTGCAAGATAAACAAATTGTGTTATGAAATACTCAAATATATGTATATAATGTGTATATAGAAATAATTCATATAATTGTTATATTAGTACAGCAGGAAAGATTAATCAGTGCTTCTTTCACTTGTTAAGGCCATGCCACAGAAAAAAAAATTTTTTATCACTGAACTCAATAAATCTTCAAATAACTTGTACTATATTGTCTTTGCAAATAACTCGATGGAATATATTTGGAAATAACTCAATGGATATATATATATATATATATATATATATATATATATATATATATATATATATATATATATATATATATATCCCAACCTATTTGGTAATAATTACATTGAGGAATTGTAGCACATTTAACAGGAAAAAGTGGTATTGGAACAGGTTTCCTGGAAATTAGTTGTGTTGCGCTGTTAACTTAGGTATCTGGATTAATTTAAATTTACGATCGCTTAATTTATCCCAACAGAAATTTCTTTAGGATATGCAATTGCAGTACTCATATCAAAACCATTGTTTTTTATACAAAACACCCTAATAAAAATAGTTTGTACGAAGATCAGTTAAATAAACTGTTATGCAGGAACCGTGAAACTTTGTAGTATATTCGATTTTGGTGTGAACCATATTAAATTTAATTTTTACAAAAATAGTGCATCATCAAAATTAGATGATGTTGCTGCTAATATATTAAAAATATATTTTGAAAATCATATTAAATCAGATTTAATGCGATTCATATTCGTTTTCATGTTGTGTGGGTTTACATGTATAATTTCTCAAAAAGTATATCTGGTCATGCATTATCGTCATTCCAAAAATATAAAAAATGTATTATGTGTTTTTCCTCGTAATACGCACCTTTGGCAACTTTTTCGATATGTATATACATTTTTCTATATTTTTGAAAAAAATGTAATGAAACAAGGAGTTTTACAAACGAAATTACACAACATTAAAGAGATAATACTAAAAATAAAATAAATATTTATGCACAGTGATTATTTGACTTCACGAGTATTAATTAATTTTAAATTAAATGTTATATTTTCATTATAATACATAGATTATAATAACATTTCAAATATATAATGGACAAATTAATAAAAGGTGAATTGCTGCATCATGACAAGATTTACTTTTTGACAAAGAAATTATACACGTAAACCCAGACTACATGAAAATGAATGCGAATCGGATTAAATCTAATTTAATATAATTTTAATATATTAGCATTTAGCAGCATCATCATTAATAATACCAATTACACACATTAAGACTATTAAGAGATCAAATAATTCGATCTTAACAACAACAAATGTAATGATTATTTTGTTTTAACCAAGCTAATATAATAAGCTATTTCAAAAGTAAACAACAAAAATATTGCAATTTTGCCATACATTTATTCAATATATACTTACATAAATAAATTATTGTAAATATGTAGTAAATAATATTAAATCTTCTTTTAGCTTATGAAATATAAGAATTTATTAATATTTTATATAATTATTTATTATACTATTTTTTGTATATTTTTATTTCACAAAAATTGAAGGAAAATACAATGTAAAAAAAAAAAAAATTTATTATATTAAAATTCGACAATTATATATAATTAACTTTACATAAATTTCAACTGATTGCAATTCACAGTACAAGATTCCCTTAATAATGTTCTATAACCACGCACTAGGTTTCGAAAAGACAAGTTATGATGCTGGATTCTATAAAAGTCGAAATGTATGCATTTTGAGTAATTTGTCGTGATGGATTTTACTCGTAATTATTAAAAATGTCCAATGACCGAAAACGCAGTTTGTTCGTATTTCGCAGGTTTTTCCGTAATTAGAGAATCCGGCAAATGTTACTCTCATACAAAATAACTTGGCTGGGGATTTAGTGATCTTCTTTAACTGTTTTCCCAAAAGACAACACAAAACTTAGTTAAAAATATTTTTTATATATTATAAAAGTTTAGCACTTATTATTTTAATTTATATTCACTAAAAAAAAAAAAAAAAACTTATGTTTTGGTATTATTTGTATAGGTATAACGTCATTCCAACTAATTTTTACTTTCAGGTAATTTTTTTTATATATAATTGCATTCAATGTAAAGTTCATCAATTAAAATACAATGTATTCTCAACTTACAAATAAAAATCAAGAAAATATATTACTGCAAAATTTTCAACATTTTATTAAATTACAAAATAAATATAAAAACCTTAAATCATATGAATATGATCGTCATAAATATAAATTATATTATGAAGCACAATCTCAATTGAAATTTTCTAGTCCACAATGTTATATAAATACAATTGATGAAGAAGATGTTAAATTAAGTGAATTATATAAAATATATCAACAACGTTGCTCTTCTGTTAATAAAATTAAGGACACAGAAAATGGTGAGCATATATACCGTTTTCCGGTCAAATTAGGCTTTTTAGACATCGAGATAATCTTTTAAAAAATCAAATAGGATTAAAACACAGAAATTTTACCAAAATTCGAAATGTCAAAAGACTAATTTGAAATATTAAAAGACTAATTTCATTTTTTAAAAGACTATCTTTATATGTAAAAAGTCTAATTTGACCTGAAAATGCTATATATAATATTGGTGAAAATTATATTTTGAAATATCTATAAAATATAAAATTATACATGTATATGTATTTTAAAATTTAAAAAAATATTTTCAGGAACAATTGCGATAAATAATGCAACAATTGCGATACGTGATGACGGTGAACAGAACACAACAGAATATTCAAGTATAATTTATTTAATCACCCATTTTTTTTTTTAGAAATTTCGCTTTTATATATAAATTTTTGAATTTATTCTAGTAGAAGATAGTGCAACCGATATATGCAATGAAGAGAACGAAAATGTTGAAAATAAGTCATTAACGTCAGGATATTCGACTTTAAATACTAACTCTGCTATTAACAACAATTCTGTAGAAAATAATACTGAACAACAAAAAGATACCAAAGCACATGAAGATGATGATGATTTTTGTAAAATTGTAAATGCTGTTAGTTTAGAAAACGAATATAATATTAAAAATGAAAAATCAAAATTGGATTTACAAAATAATAATAATAATGAAAACAGACCAGCAGTACGACGTACTAGCCGAACACATAAACCAGTTTTATATAGTGAAAGCTTATCACATATACATTTTATTGGTTCTCCAAAATATTGTAGTTCTTCGAATGGTATTAAACATTCAAATTCAGCATCATCGCGTAAATCATCAGGTGAATCAAGAAAAAAGAGAAAAATTAATAATTCAATTAATGTTTCACCAATAGTTGAAATTCCATATTCAAATTTATTATTATCACCAACAACATCTCGCCAAAATAATATTTCATATATACAAAATTCTGATCAACAAAGGAATTATATAAAAATTAGACCATTGCCAAGAGGTGCTAAAACTACAACTTTAGAAATTAATGTGGGGACAAATTTTGCACAGTGTATAGCCGAACGACCATCTCATATTATATGTGGTTTAATGGAAGCATTTTTACAGAAAGATGACTGTTTTGCTGAAAATCAGGAAACAGAAGCTGCAGTAGCTTCAATAAATCCAGAAATTGCATCAACTTCAGTTGAAATACCAGTTTTAATAAATTCAATGGAAAAATTAAAACGTACTCGTAAACCACGTAATTCAAAAAAACCGAAATTATCAAATGAACGTAAAAGTGATTTGGCAAAATATATTGAAACATTTGGAGATGGTAATGTAATAAATTGTAATAATTATCATAATCCATCACAACAACAACAAATTCCATACCAATCACCACAAAATACTGGAGTGTCAACAACAACAGATGAATTTCGTAATGCTTCAACAACAATCGATGTATCAAATGTTGAATGGAGGCGAATTTCAACGTTACCAAATTCAAACACAATTCCTTTTGAAATATTAAATAATAGTAATCAAATGGAAGTTGATTTGGATAACGTAAGTTTTTTTATATTGACGTTTATTAATTAATTTTATTGCATATTAAATATTTGTTTATTAATTCGTTCTGAAAAAATCATTAATTTTGGTGATATAAAACAAACATCTCATATTTCATATGAAAAACTGAAAATGCCATCACTATTTATGTATGTAAATATTATGTAATATTATGTAAAATATCACTCACTAACTAACTACGAGTTATCTGGCAATTTATATAAATTTATATAAAATAATAGAATTTGTGTGTATGTATTGTAAAAGTTTATTTGTTGTATAGCGCGAAATACTTTTCTATATATATTTCATATTTCATTCAAGCTGCTAATTAGGGGTACCTTGCCAGATAACTCGTAGTTAGTTAGTAATATTTTACATAATATTACATAATATTTACATACATAATAGTGATGGCATTTTCAGTTTTTCATATGAAATATCAGATATGTTTAATGATTTTTTTCAGATTTTTCAGACCTTACCCTCTTCACCTAAGAAATCCCATACAATTTCGAAGCCGACCTCAACAATCGAAGTCGATTTTTTGACTTCAAAGTCCGTCACAAAACACTCCTAATTGATTCCATAAAAACTTAAAATTCTAAAATATGAAAATTAAATTTTTCAAAAATAAATTTGGCCTTGAAAATTTCTTGTGAAAAAAAAAAACAAAACAAAAAATGCAAGAAGAAACAATATAGGTTAAAGACGCATTATATGGTTCAATATTATAAAATATATTTTATATTTCTTTCCTCTTTCTCAACATGCTTTTTATCCTTTACTATCCTCATTCATTTATTTTCTAAAAATTTATAACGAAAGAAAATTTACCGAAAATAAAAAATATTTTGTGTTACGAAGCACATTGAAATATCTAATATCAAAACCACAAAGAAATATATCCAGAGTTATATACCTCTTTTTGGTAATAAAATATTTAAAATATTTCAATTCGTAGTACCCCAGAAACCACGTGTTTAGCTAAGGCTTTAGAAAAGCTTTAGAATTGAGTTTCTTTTGAGTAAATTTCAAATCAAAAAGCTTTCCAATATTTTTTATGCTCAATAATTAAAAGCAAAAATCCATATATATATGGAATATATGAATATTTTGTATATAAAATTTACTTCATCTTCTAAAGTAAATACATATTTCCATTTTTTCAGCGATGACCTATTTTTTTTATATACTGCTAATTATAGTTATAAATGTGCTAAATATCTGTCTTGTCGGTTAAAACTTGATTTATGAGCGTGTTTATTGAAAATATGTATGTTGTAATTTTACGAAAAAATTTCTTAAAAAATTTGAACCTTTAAAATTTATTTTAATCTTTATATATTTATTTATTGAAAGTACAGAATTTTATGATATATAAAATAAAGAATTTATTATTTTAAAGAAATAATTATATATGGAATCGGCGATCGATGAGGTTGTTGTGATTGTATATATTTACCGTTACATCACGTTTAAAATTATCAAAAATTCAGTATTTTAAATTTTTCATATTTTTAATAAAAAAATAATTATTTTAAATAACTTTTCCTAACAAGTTTTTATATGAAGTGCTAAAACAATTTTATTAATTTTATTTATTACTAATTTTATAAAAGGGAATGGTTATTTTTTCATAAAAATTTCTTCGCTTTTTGTAAGAGGTAGTATTTTAAAGATAGTTATCTAATAATTTTAATTTTTCAAAATATCAAGGCGCTTATTTTTCTGCTTTTTATTATTAGATTTTCCTTCAGAATTTTTTTTTATTAATTTTTCCTTAATCCATATTGCATTTTTTTTAATAATAAAATAATTAAGGAGTCTAAATAGTAAACTCTATGCTCATAACAAGGAGTATTTTCAGAGAACCAGTTATAAAATTCTTCACACTCTCTTGTTTCCTTATACATAAATCTACAATATTTCTTTTAATATTATTTATATAATAGAATTCATTAAAAAATCTATCAAATATACTAATATGGTATTTTGTTATCTTAAAAAAATAATCTGATGGGGTCTGCAGATTACATAAATCAGATTTTTTATTAAGTTTTTATGCAGGAGAAAATACTCTGTATTTAGATTTAATTTTTCATTTTCTGGTTTTAAAATTTTTTTAGAACAATTACTACAATTATATTTTTTTTTTAATTTTTAAAATATTATAGCCACACACATAACGTTCGGAATTCATTTTAAAAATTTCATCGGATGGTTCTAAACTTGTGTCACCAATAATTTTTATTATTTCAGTATCCATTTCACGTGTACTTGTTGGTTCTTTTTCTTCAAAATTAAAATTAAATATTTCCTTTTTAAAATCAGCACCTTGTAATTCATGCAATATGAATTTAGCATCATCTTCGCAATTAGCATTATCAATTTTATGGTTAATTACTTTTTTGGATAAAATTTTTGCTAAAATAAAATAAAATTCAAGTAATGATGGTTTGACATTATTTCCATTTCTGGATCTTACCAATGCAAATAAATTTTCTAAAGCATCTTGAGATAGACGTGACAGGAGTAAATATTTCTGTTTCGTCATATTCCGAAAAAATATCTAATCCTAATCCTAAGATAGCAGTTAAGGATTGTACCATACCACCAATGCAATAGACCTTTTGTTTATATACTATCTCCATATATTTGAAATATATGATCATATCGTTATAAACTCAAAAATAATATTATCTTTTTGTAGAGCACATTTGTACTTTTTTTTTATCAAAGAGCGTTTTACTATTTAAAGAGTCGAATAGCTTATCCATTTTAATAATAAACGCGGATGTCGAAATGGCGGCTTTTTTTTGGCAAAACATTTGTTTAGTTGAACAAGTGTTTTTATGCTCATTCCCGCTGTCCGACGAAAAATTTGCGTTGCCAATTTTACACGCATTTTCTCAAAATTATTAGGATAAATATGTTAATAAGTCAACTTTGGACACATTCGAGTTATATTTTGAGAATCGTGCAAATATAATGATTTAATTATATTAAAAGTGTTTTCAAATCATATTTTATTAAAATGTTCCTTAGAGATTTTGTTAAATGAATGGGGTCATAGAGCGCAGATTTTTTTCGATACACCGTTAATATTATGGATAAAATATGGTACATTTTTCTTAATTTTCAGAGTTTTTTAGTTTTTTTTTTAGTTTTGATATTTGCTTAATTTATTGAATAGTTTTTTACAAATTTTCTTAAATCTAAACTGTTTCTAATTTAATTATTTATTTAATGGTATTTAATTAAATACTCTTTAAACAATTTTTTATAATGTATTTTATTTGTTTTTGTTCTGTTTATATTTGTTTAATTTTTTAAAAATTATATAATTCTTATATATATATTCATATAATTTGTTTTTCTGGTCAAAATTTTTATTTATTTAAAAAAAAAAACCAGATTACGATATAAATTTTGTTTTATATACATATATAAAACGCTAATCACTATTTCTAATTCTAATCTAAAATTCTAGAACTAACTTATATTATTTACTAGTATACATATATATAATAATAATAATAATAAGAATTTATTTAATTAATTTTTTTCTTCAATTTTACAAATATACAAACAAATTTTTAATTAATTAATATATATCTAAGCGATGACTTAATGCCGTCTGCTGTATGTGTGTAACCATTGATTGTTTTATATATTTTCTAATAATAATCATTTAAAATAGTTTTTCTATATTTATACGCCTCTGTGACATAATTTGCTAAATATTTCCAGTTTTTTCCATTTAAATAACTTGTACATTCTTCTTATTGTAAATAATTTTTACCGAAATGAATTTTCCTTATTTCTTTCAATATAGGACACTCTGATAAGAAATGTACCACATCTTCCACTTTTCCTAAATTGCATAATTCGCATTCACTTTTGATGGTAGCAATATGCGGTGTATAATTTAAACGCAGCAGTTCACCTCTAGTTTTAAAAATATACGAAATATCCTTAACGCTAAGCGAATCTTTAAAATAATTTAGCTCACCCATTTCGTGTTTTAATTTTATGTAAGAATTTCTGTAGTCCGATGTTTTGGCTTTATGCAGAAAATATTTTCTTTTTTCTTCATCCATTATAGCTATCAACTTATACAGCTGCTCCTTCCATCTATCAATATTGTTTTTGTTTAAATCTATATCATATTCATGCTCTTTTTCCACTCCTTATGATACAATAATTGTCTCGAACACAGTTTAATAGCTAATTGTTTTGGTAATCTGTCCTCCGCATAATTCATTATTTTACATACATAATCCACATGTAGTTTGAAAGTATATAAATAAAGTTGGCCTAAGCCTGTTTCAGCAAATATCATGTATTCTGGGGTATTTTGTGGTAGCCAATACATCTTCTTTAGATAATGTCTTTGAATCTTTTCAATTATGTCATATTGCATATATTCCCATGTTTGGGCTGCATAGCAGACCACTGATCGTATTACAGCTTGAAATACTCTATACTTTATAGAATGCGCGATGTCTTGATTTGCCATGAAAACTTTCCAGGTTCTATTTATCGCTGCTACAGCTTGTTGATGTTTTTTTTCGTGATGTCTATTTAGGTTCATTTGTGACGTAAGTATAACTCCTAGATATTTGTACTCCTTAACAACTTCTATCGATTCTTCCGCCATATACCATCTTTCATTCCGTGCCAGTCTACCCCCATTCTTGAACACTATTATTTTTGTTTTAGCCAAATTTATTTGCAAATTCCATTTTTCGCAATATTGTTTCAGCTTATTAATCATTAACTGTAGCGTCGCTGGTGTTTCAGCTAAAATAACTATATCGTCCGCATACAAAAATATTTTAATTAATATATTTAGAACATTTACTCCACCCGGTAAGCACTCCACAAGATCATTCAGTAATGTAATAAATAGGTGTGGACTTAATATGCATCCTTGTTTAATACCAAGCACTATCGTAAATTCATCGGAAATTTCTAGCCCATTCCACACCGATGCCTTTGTATTTGTATACAATGCTTTAATAATTGTCGTAAATTTATATGAAAACCCCAAATTGCTAAGTTTATATAGTAACGCTCTACGATCTATATGGTCAAAAGCCGTTTTAAAATCAACGAACATATCATATACCTTTTTCTTATTTAATAGTTTTACCTTGATTGTATTAGTTAGAATAAATATATTATCGTTAGTTGAGTAGTTTTCCCTAAAGCCTGCCTGTAACTCGCTCAAAATTTTATTATCTTCCGAAAATATTTTTAGCCGATGTAATAACAAACTTGCAAAGATTTTTGCAATAGAATTTGTAAATGCTATTGCTCGATAATTAGCTGCACAGCTTGCATCTCCATTTTTATAGATTGGTGCAATAACCGCGGATTGAAATGATGACGGAACTGTGCCTGTATTATAGATTTTATTATAGTATTCTATTAATTTTTCCTTAAATTGAAGAGGTGCATTTTTGAAAAATTCATAACTTATTCGATCTTTGCCAGGAGCTTTATTGTTTTTAGTTTTCATTAGTACCATTTCGAGTTCATCTATGGTAAATGGTTCATCTAGTGTTTCATTAACAACATAATTTTCAGCAAATTGAGTTACTGGTGTATTTTGTGGTGGATTTAATTGTATTGAAAAATGATGTGCAAATTGTGCTGATGTAAGGCTCAATGTTTTTATTTTAATTATACCTTTAATTTCTTTTATTATGTTCCAAAAACTTTTTGTGTCTCTAGCATTTATTATTTTTTTAGCCTACTGCATATTATATATTTGTTTTTTTGGTTTTACAAATATCTTTATATGTTTTATTTATTTCCACATATGCTCTCCTATTTTCGTCTGATTTTTCCTGTTTGTATAGCTTGAGTGCTTTAAACAATTTTTTCCGTGCTGTCCAGCAACTCCAGTAAAAACAATTTTTCTTTAAATTTAATTCTTTTTTTCTGGTTCTTTTCTGACGCTTCATAGATACCGTTGATGAATTTAGCATTTAATTCTTCCACGGTCTGGTTTTCACAGCTAATATTTTTGCTGAATTCTGCCAATGTATTTGCGTATTGCTCCTTGTATCTGTCGTTCCATTTTAATTTTGGTAATAGGTTTTATTTTCATTTATTTCATCTACATTGTTTAATTCCCATTTATTTTGTATTGCTATAGGCAGATGTGACGTATATGATTTCTCTAATACTTCCATTTTTTCAACAGTTTTTAGCCAATTCCCTCTTACAATGCATAGATCTATTACAGACGATCCATTCGACCCAATATATGTCAATACACCATTTTCATCACCATAAGTACAGCAATTCAATATTTTAAGTCCATGTTCATAGCAGAGATTTATTAATTCCTTACCACGCCTTTCCAATTTATCATCTTCTGATTTCCGTATGTTCAAAATTCTTACATTTACAATCTCATCCAACAGTTCTGTTTACATTAGCTGTACGTGCATTCATATCTCCAATAATCATTAAATTTTCATAATTACATCTATTTAAAAAATCCCGCAATTTATCAAATTCATTATCCCAATTATTATAATTAATATATATAGGTAAAATATAATATTTTATATTATTACGTGTAACTTCAATAAGTGTGAAATCTTCTCTAACGACAAATTGTTGTTTCAATTTTAAATATTTTTTAATTCCAAATAAATATCCTTCCTTCGGTCTGCCTATAGCAGCTTCTTTAGCTGGTATCCAGTGTAAATTATGCGTATAAAAATAAGATTCAAATTTTTTTATATTTTTTTTAATTACTAAAGTTTCAAATAATAAAATTACATTAAATTCTCTTAAAAATTCAAAAAAATCAGAAAATAATTGCTTACAAATTAATCCCTCAACGTTATATGCTACTATACTAAAACTATTAATTATTTGGTTACTATTGCAGACGGCATTTATATGTTTTTTTTTTCTTTTCTTCTTCATTAAATAAAGCCGCTACTTTTTCGGTAACATCGCCTTCATTTTCTTCATTAAATAAAGCTGCTACTTTTTCGGTAACGTCAACCTTTATTTTATTTTTTATGGCCATGATTCCATCTTCGTTGTTAGCACCACTTAGTAATCCCCGATAGTTACACCAGTGCAATTTCAAGTCCTCTATGTACATCATCCCACCACTCACTCTAATAATTTTGTTGTAATTAGCTGCTTTAATAACTTTTCGGATTGCTAAGAGTTTATTTTCTTTCAGCATTACACTTTTAGGCAAGTATTTTTTGATTAATATTCCCGATCCATCTACTATTTTTGCATTTTTTAGAATATTAGTTACTACATATGGCGATTTAAATTCTATAAGTAATTGCGTAACCCTTTCCACCCCTAGATCTCCTGTTAACTTCATTTGCATAGTGAGAAAAGTTTGTACTTCATTTTTAATGTTATTGCTGTTAATTATATTTAAATTGCTCAATATTATGTTGTTTTTATTATTGTTAATCTGCAGTTTTTCTACTTCCTTTTGTAATTCAGCTATTAGTTTATTTTGTTGATTCACCTGTTGCTTCAAATCAAATACATCTTTAGCAAATATTTCTAAACCTTTTAACTTTTGATCAACTATTTCAAGCTTGTTATTGATTGGTCCTAGTTTTTGATCTATGTAGCAGTTAGCCACCAGAAATTACGTCTTTTTTGTCTGCCTCTAGAATTGATCTATTATATCTTAAATTTTCATCATTTATATTAAATGGATTGAATTCTATTTTTGTATCTGTTGCTCTTCGAAATGAGTGGTATAGGATTGGTATCATATTTTCGTCTTGTATATATTTTTGTTGATCTAAATATATAAATGCTTCTGGCGGTATGTATCCCGTTACTAACGTTTTTTTTAAAATAATCATCGTTTCGGTAAAACATGTGTGATATATTGGTATTACTATCTATTTCTTGTAATTTATTAAACTATTTTCTATTAATATATATTATATGATTGTCTATTCTATCTATTTTAGATTCTGTGTATATATAATTGTTCGAATACCATTTTTTATATTCATATAATGGATTTCTATGTCTGTTTATGCACGATCTTATACATTTTCTGAAATATTCGTATATTTTCCATAGTGGATGGGCTGATGTTGTACCATATAGGTGATCCATACGTTAGAATAGGTCGTATAAGTGCTTTATAGGCTAAAATTTTAATATTGTTGTAAATATTTTTATTATAAAATAGTTTTTTCGTAGCCATAAAAGCTCTTCTAGCTTTTTCAATTAGTATTTTGACGTGTAAATGGTAATTCATTCTATTATTTATATGTACACCTAAATATTTTATTTCTTTTTTATTACTTATATATGTATAATTTGCTGCTAAAATCTTAAATTTCCTCCAATTTTTCTTCATATCATAATTTGATTTTTCAAGACCTAATTAGTATTGTTTCACATTTCGAGTTATTTATTTGTAATTTCCATTTACTAAAATATTGTTTGACATCATCAAATAATTTTTGTAATTTTGGTTGTATATCTGACGGGCCTTTTCCGTTTGTATACAATGTTACGTCATCTGCGAATACTATTCCATCGTTGCACGTATCTTTGAATACATATAGATTAAATAGATCGCTTGTATATAATATGAACAATAATGGTGCTAATATGGTCCCCTGCATTAATCCAGTATTTATTTTAAATGTTTTTTCTGACATATCATCACCTTTACTAACAATGAATTCTTTTTTTGTTATCATTTCATAAATCATAATTATTATGTTATGTTTATGTGGTATACCAAAATTAATTAATTTATATATTAGTAGACCATCAATCCAAACTGAATTAAAGGCTGAAGTTATATCTATTAGATATGCACCTACACTATGTGGATTATTTAGCTGCCAACAGGTATCTGAGGTGAATTTATTTATTGCATGAATTGTGGAATGGTTACGTCTAAATCCATATTGATTATCTGATAATATATTTTTTTCATCTACGATTTTTAAAAGATTTTCCTGTAATATAACTTCAAAGATTTTGCTGATATTTGGTAACATACATATTGGTCTATAGTTATTTGGATTTGCTCCATCTTTCTTTGGTTTCTTAATTGTATATATTTTAGCTTTCTTCCAAGACTTAGGAAAGTGGTAATTATTTAAAATGTTATTGAATAATATGGTATATTCTTTTATATCAGGCAAGTTTTTTAATAATATATGTATTTGGTATCAATACCAATTGATTTTTTATTATTTCTACTTATAAATATTTTTTTAACTTTTTCAAATGTGACTAGATACTCATTTTCTTGTTCGATCTTAATTAAATCAGATTTTAATTCATTACTAAATACACAATATGTTTGATTATATTGTCGAATATTTAATAAGTTATTTCTAAATTGGGATATTTTAGTATGTACAATTTGTTCAGTACTTTTATCTTATTAGCTACGTTTTCTTTATGTTGTTATTGTTGTTTTCAAATGACGATGGGTTTTGAGTTCAGCTCATTAACCCTCTAGCTTCCCAATATAGGAGATTTATTTCTCCTTGTTTTTGCCAATCTTGATTTAAATTCGGACAAGATAAGATATGTTCTTCGTTCATGATGATGTTGTTATTGCATAAATTGCATATTTCGCTGTTTGGTAATTTCATTCTATATAGGTGATGACCTAAACAATCATGGCCTGTAAATAGTCTGAATTTAGCCACTGCTTCTTTGCGTTGATCTTGTTTTATTTTCTTCATTAATTCTTCTATATTCTTCCACTTTTTATCTTTGATTGTATTTTTGGTGTTATCTACATATATATTATTTATTTTATTTTTATTTTCTTGTATTATGTTGTTCCCTGTTCTTTGTCTAGATACTAGCTGTGTTATTTTTGAGCCTTTTTTGCTAAATCATCTGCACGTTCATTACCTAACAAACCTACATGAGCTGGGACCCACTGCAAAATTATTGTTTTTTGTTGTGTTAAAATTTTTAGCATTTGTCTTATTTCATGTATTTCCGGTGTTTGTGGTTGATCATTTGTTACAATTGCCTGTATAGCCGATCTAGAATCTATTAACAGTACTACTTTTGTGTATTGAAGAATTCTATTTAATATCGTTCTCAATGATATTTCAATTGCTTTAATTTCACCATCGAAAGCTGACGTGTTGGGTGCTAGTTTGATGTATTGTGCGAAGATATCTGAGTATATACCTGCTCCTGCTCCATTTTCCTTATCACGCATTGATCCATCTGTATAAATTCTCAGCCATTCGTTTTCTGGGTAAATACTATTTAATGTTTCTACTGTAATTTGTTTTAAAACTTCTGGACTGAAATTCTTTTTGTCGACTATTTTGTCAATGTGTACACTGAATTATATTTAAACCTTTTCCATATAAAATTTCATAAAATTTCCACCTTTTCCAATATAATTTATTAAATATTCAAACCATTTACTAGTTAATGCATGAATTGACTGATGTGTACACTTTAACTGTAACATATACATTAAATAGAATCGGACTTATTCACAACCTTGAGTTAAGCCTACTTTCGTTTGTCTGTAACTAGACCTACTATTTTTATACCTTACACATATCCATCGTTGATAAATGAAATTTTTTATCCAAGAAAGCATGTTAGAAGATATATTCAGGAGCTGGAGCTTCCTTATTAATTTTGGTCTGCTAATGAATTGGTACAATTATTGCCTTTAGCCAGTCCGATTGTATACTACTTTCTCTGCTCCATATTTTATTAAAAATTGATAGAAGAATATCTCTACAGTTTGTACCCATATTTTTAATTAATTCGGGATGTATACCATCTGATCCGGGTTGTTTTTTTATTTTTAAGTGTTTTAATTGCTTCATTGTTTCAAAGTTTTTATGCATTAAGTCTGAGTGCATTGTTTATTTTGTTTTATGGTTTTATTTGTTCTTTATCAAGGTTATGTTCCGTAACTCGTAGTTAGTTAGTAATATTTTACATAATATATTACATAATATTTACATAAATAGTGATGACATTTTCAGTTTTTCATATAAAATATGAGATATGTTTGTTTTATATTACCAAAATTAATTATTTTTTCAGATTCATTTCATACTTTTAATTTGATACTACAAACGAGACCTTACCCTCTTCACCTAAGTAATCCCATACAATTTCAGGGTCCTATGTAGTCACATAGAGTGCCAACCTCAACAATCGAAGTTGATTTTTTTTACTTCAAAGTCCGTTACAAAACACTCCTAATTGATTCCATAAAAATAAAAACTTAAAATCAATATGGTAAATTGCAGTTTGTAGCTGTGTGTCCATAACGTTGACACTTTTTACATTGTGTAATTTCGTATTTTCTTATTTTTTCCCAATGTATCATACGATGGTCTAATGTTTTTATTTTATATATTTCGTTTAATTGTGTATTTGCCGATATTTGTACTATAAAAAATGGTGTTGTCTTATCAATTTTTTAGGATTATTTGAGTAGAAAGGCACTACTTTAATTATATTTATTTTTGAGTTATTTATTTCTTTTAATAAATTTTCAACTTCTTTTGGATTATCATTTTTGTTAAATCCTTTTAATAATTAATGATTGAGCTTTTTCTTCTTTAGGTGTAAAAGTAAAATATGGGCTATTAATTTCAAGTAGACATTTTTTTTATTTTATTGTAATCATTTAAATAATCGCATATTATTGCATGTTTGTTTATATCTATTTCTTTTATTTTAAAGTTTATAATATTTAAATTATCTTTCATTGCTTTTGCTAGATCAGCTGGGTTTTGATTTACTGTATATATTGGTGGTAGTTTGCTTTTTTTTATATTATTTTTGCTACTGTTTTCTTGATCATAACTATTTTTTTCAATGCTTGTAGTTTGATTTGCTAAGTTTTGATTATTTTTTTCGTTTCGTTTTTCATTGGAATTGATTAAAATTTTTTTTTTTTTTTTTGAGAGTTGTTTTGTTTTAAATTCATTATTAGTTATATTTTGATCATTATGTAATTTAATTTTTTTTGTCATGTGGTACTCACTTATTTTTTCTTCATTTTCAGTTTCACCATTGTATTGTTTTCACTATTTTGCACATGTGGTGCTTGATTTTTACAATTAAGTTCTTAATTTTTTTCACTTTTTTCGATATTTTTATTAATTTTATTTAAGTTATAATTATCACCAATATTTTTTAATTGATTTTTAATAACTTTTAGTTCATTTTTTAAATTCTTATTGTCATTTTTTAACTTTTGGATCAGAGTTTGATCCGCATTATTTCTTCCCCCCATATTTTGGGTTAGTTTTTTTTTAATATTAATTTTATAGTTTTTAATTTTTAACATAAATTGATTTTATTTTATGTTTTTTTTTCATATTTAAACTGATATTATCAATAGATAGGTTTTTAATTAAGTTATAATACATTTTTTTTGTTTAATTAATCAGTACACACGTCTGTTTAATTGCACACTCTGCGAGAGACTATCGCCTAATCTCTTAATTTTCAGATTTTGAAAACATTTTCTATTTGGCCCTTGGTCACAAACAACAGTTCTGACATTCAAACCAATATCAAATGCTGTTTAGATATTTTTTTTAATATTCTAGTTAAATCAGTTGCATTTATGTTAGTATTTGAAGCAAAATAACTCAGCACATATTTCCAATTTCCAACCAGACCACGAATCATAAATACACATACTTCTTTTGCCAGTTTCCCAGTTCTTTTGTATTCATAATCAAGGAAGCCAGTAATTTCGTCTTTAACTATATCATATTTTAAATCTCTTTTTATTGTTATTTCGTCAAATAAAATAAAAGCTTCCTTATCACATGCATTAAAAGAATCAACGATTTTTTTAAATTCTTTTAAATAGATATTGTGAAATCCAACACTAAAATTTTTAATAGGAACACACAGGTTTATTGATGCTTAAGATGGTAGATGCAGTTCCATTGCATTTCTTAAATATTTATATCCTTTTGGAGAATTGAAATGAATATTAAGTGCAATATTCTTTTCCTCTTCTGACCAAATATTTTGAGGCTTCAGTATCATTTTAGATAATATTTTGGCAGGTTGTGAAATGCTAGCAGCATCAATTAAATTAGCAATACTTTTATTTTTAAGGCGTTTTTTAAAAATATTATTGCGTTGTAGAATAATCTTATAATTTTTTTTATTATGTTGTCTTATATATGTATCTTTAGATTTGATTACATTTTTATATACCGAAACTTTTTTTCCAATGCCACAATTTGTTTTTTTAATTGTAATTCCATTTTTGCGTTTCTCAAAGATATAGAATCATCTTTTCTTATATTACTCTGAAAATAATGAGGATCACATCTTTGAAACTCCTCTGTGAATTCTGCTGTGGAATCACGGTTTTGTGGTTTGGAAGCTGTGTATGTTTTGATATTTTCGTATTGGTTCGATTTTTCGTCAAAATCATAGATACTTACACTTTGGGCACTGTATGTTGCTATTTCATTATTTGATTGATTAATAATATTTAAATTTAATACAGGGAATGCATTTCGCTGTAAATATTTAGTACTTATATCTTTTTTTTGAAAATGCATTTCACAAATCATTAAATTTTTCCTATCGACTCATTTGGATTTAGAGATCCACAAATTTCGCAATTCTTCATTTTTTGTTGGAAATCTAAACCAACGACAATTTTTATTCCTCATTGTATTGCTGCAGGAATGAACTGCACATTTTTTTCCGGTATAACGAGAATCAGTCTTTGGTTGTTGGAACATTTTTGTTAGAACCTATTTTAAACTACAAATTAATAATAAAGAATACTAATATTTATAATATACTAAAAATTGAATGAAAAAGACTTAAAAATACTAATAATAATAATGTAATAATAATAATAAATAATACTAATATTTATAATATACTAAAAATTGAATGAAAAAGACTCTTAAAAATAATACTAATAATAATAATGTAATAATAATAATAAAGAATACTAATATTTATGATTATATACTAAAAATTGAATGAAACAAATCTTAAAAATACTAATAATAATAATGTTATAATAATAATAAAGAATACTAATATTTATGATAATACAGAAAATTAATTGAAAAAGAATCTTAAAAATACTAATAATAATAATTCATATATATTCTTTAAACTAAAAAAATCTTCAAACTACTAATTATTACAAAATAACAATAATAATGCTGCGAATAATTCTCTAACAAAAACT
Source organism: Rhamphomyia laevipes (assembly GCA_963920725.1). Classification (NCBI taxonomy): domain Eukaryota; kingdom Metazoa; phylum Arthropoda; class Insecta; order Diptera; family Empididae; genus Rhamphomyia; species Rhamphomyia laevipes. The sequence continues at coordinate 28,437,176 of OY987256.1, read as the reverse complement.
TTTTTCAAACCAACTTCCAAAACGAGAATGAAATAAAATTATGAAAATTGTTTAAGTGTCTTTCAAAGTTAATGCGACACATACAAAACAAATTCTTTTACATACTTTTTTTTGGATGTGTGCTTTTTCTTTTAATTTTACTGTATAGAAAATTTCCGGTACAAATATGAAAAAAGTTACTTGTATAATAATGCTTATATTTCCTAAACTACTGGTCGGAAAATACCCTTTACGCGGACTTTTGTAGGGAATTAAACTACCTTTTTAAATATATAAAAAAAAAATAGGTCATCGCTGAATGAAAAAATGGAAATATTTACTTTATAAGATATGAAGTAAATTTTATATGCAAAATATTCATATATTCCATATTATTGAGCATAAAAAATATTGGAAAGCTTTTTGATTTGAAATATACTCAAAAGAAACTCAATTCTAAAGCTTTTCTAAAGCCTTAGCTAAACACGTGGTTTCTGGGGTACTACAAATTGAAATATTTTAAATATTTTTTTTCCAAAAAGAGGTATATAACTTGATTACTCTGGATATATTTCTTTGTGATCAAAACCACATATATATAATAATTATTCTTCTCAAACCATATTTATTACAAAGCTGTTTTTTGTGTAAAAGTTCATCAGCAGTTTATAGTAAAAAATAATGTAAAAATATAGTACTGTCCATCTTGATATTTGAGCGTCTTTGCCCTAACCATATATTTATTATATCTAAATTTTTATTTTTGTAAAAAAAAAAATTATATAAATTTTAATATTATTCAAATCAACGTAAAAAAGAAAAGCATATTTTATTCATTTTAGTCAAATACATTCAATATCATCAGTTACATTAACGGTGAAAACATCTTACCAGCAAATACAGTTCCACAAAATAATAATTATCAAATTTCACCAAATTTAACAAGTCAAAATGTCACAACCATATTAAAATCGTCATCACCAGGCGATATATCATCAACAACGACAGATTTAACAAACCATATACTAAAAAGATCAAATCCAGGCGATTTATCTTATGATATAAATAATATATTTTTACATCAATCAGCACCATCTGCGCCGCCACAACCACTTATAAAAAATCACTATGAACGAGCCACATTGGCAAGTAATTTTCCACCGCCACCAAATGAAATTGGTTGTCAATATCAAATAATAAATGCTCCATTACCATCAGCACATCAATCAAATAATTATAGCCAGCGAACTCAAATTGGTAATGTAATGGATGCTTTGGATCTTTCACAAAATCATACTATGATTGGTAAATAAATTTAGGATATATTATTAAATAGTTTTTTAAGAAGTATTTATAATTTCTTATGAGCAAAAACGGAGAGTTAGCTCTAAAAATTTAATAAAGGAGATACAATTAATTTATTCGAATAAAATTAATAATTTCCACATAAATTTAAATTTAAAATATCAAATTTTCATAAAAGGGATATAAAAATAAGATTTTTTTTTAGAATTTAACAGTTTTTTGGAAAAAAGTTTGTAAAGAAATACCTAGTTCCGAAATTATATATTTCGGAAATACCTAGTTCCGAAATATCGCACATAGTTTTTTTTGTATCTTGCATCTCTATGACAAAAAAATCTACCATTTTTTTAAAAGAATACTTAAATTTATATTACTAAAATTACAAATTTACTTTTACAGATTTAGCAGCTCGACAAGCAAAAGAAGAATTAATTATACACAATACAAGTATTAATGGTGAAAAATCTCCAAAAAAATATATTTTAGTAGAAGACTATAAAAAACGTAATCTAAATAAAGCTACATTTAATAGAGGACGTGATATGCCAATCTTAGTTGAAGATGATAATAATGCTATAGGTATTGATGAAAACATTAAGAGATCATCATTTAAGGATATTAATTTATCCGAAAATTCTAATAATAATATAAATTTAATAGCAAACACAAATCAAACAGCATGCAATTCAAATGATATTCAACGAATAATTGAAGTGATTGATACTCAAATTGTTGTTGAAAATCCAGGAAACATCAAAATAAATGATAAAAATTTATTAGGTGTTAATATTAGTGATCAGCTTATGGACAGAAAATATGAAACTAATAAAAAATGTGTTTTAAGTAAAGACAAGAAGTCTGTGCAACTAAATGAAGCACAATGTAATGATTGTACCGCAAATGAAAATGTTGATAAGAAATTTTCAGGAGATAATGAAATTATAAATAATGATTCGAAATCAAATAATGAGCTTGATGGTTCTCAATGTATTGATGACTTTTTATCTATGAAGGATAATACTGTTTTAGACTATGAACAAGATTTGGAAGATTATTTAAGTATAAATTTGTGAGTTTATTAATTTTTTCATTTATTTATTTAATTGAATTTATAAATTTTGTTCATAATTTAATTTTATATTTTCAATAACCGCTTAAAAAACAGAAAATACTTAAAACTTAAATTTTCTAGGTCACCTTGTTCTGGGTTTGGTATCGATGATGATGATGTACCAAATGCTACATGTAAGTTACAAAAAAATTACATAAGCAATGACAATTTTGGATTAACGACTGATATCGCTGATGACGATGTACCCAATACTACATCTAAGACACACATAAATGACATATGCAATGAAAATATTGAATTATCAACACCCCAAAAATCACAAAAATTAAAAAATAAAACTGAAACCTTGGATATTTTTGGTATCATACATAAAAGTCCACCCGAAAAAGTGAATCCAATTGAAGAAAAAACTACTATTACTTATAATAATAATAATCATTGTGACAGGGCAACTAAAGATTTCAAAATACCAAAAATTAATATTGAATTAAAACAGATTAACAGCAATTGTTCGTCATCCACAATTACAAACTCGATCGTTAAACAAACATTTAATAGAACGAGTGTTCTTAATTTCAGTGAAGAACCAACAATTCTTCGTTGTTGGCCCAATAATCCGACTAATATTATAAAACCACCAACAATAGTACATCCAAGAATTTCAATGCCATCAATATCATCATGTGGAACAAAACCATCAATAACAATACCTGAATCAACTGTATCTCATTCTGAAATTCGTATGCGCCATATATCGCATATATTCGGATCGCCATGTTACAATTTTCTTAAAGATAATTGCACCAAAGAACACTGTCGATATAAACATTTTTTACCTGATGCAACAAATGTTAAATCTACTTTACTGGAATTGAACGATCAATTTATAGAAAAAGCGTTTAATGAAACTACTAAATATCACTTTTTTTTTTTTAATAGATATTTTGATATGTTTTTGCAAATATATGGTGAAAAAAATAATGAACATATGTTAAAGGAAATTATAAATCAATGTCAGATATTTGTAAAAAGTACCGATTTATTAGAACGTATTAGAAATGGATTAATTGAATACGGTAAAACTAAAATTGAAGCTGTACAAATGATAATAGATAATTGGCAATTCAATTCACATAATACAACCAATTCAATCAATCGAATAATTGAATTCATAATAGATGCAGATCCTTTACAATTCTTATCAACTCTAGAACATTATTCAAAATTTCAAAATTATCGATATCAGGCTGAATCTATTATAAAATTGTCAGCTATTTATAATGAATATAAAAATTATGATTTAATGCAAATATTAAAGAATATTGTATATAATATACCACAAAAAGAAGTTTCACAAGATAGTAAATACAAAAATGCCGATTTTATAAAATTTCTAGAGATATTGGAAAATGTTGATAAATTGGAATATCAGAATAATCTACAAAGAAGTTGTAATACATCATTTTTAACTGGACCACTAATACAGCGAACTGTTAAACGGGATAATTTAACAACGATGTTAAATCAACAATTGCAGCCAGGACAACAGAATTTATTTATGCAATAAATATAAATTCTAATACTATTATTTGAATTAGTGATGCTGATAAACTTTATATTAATTTGGTGCTATTAAATTGAATTACAAAAATATAAAATTTAAATAGACCATTCAATATTTAGACCGGATCTAAAGTTGGAAGTTTAATTAAGTATTTAACAAAATATTTTACTTATTCTTATAATTTTTTTTTCTAATTATTTCTACTCGTATATGAATTAATCTTTTTTTATATTTAAAATAAATACTTTGAATATAATAAATATATTATTTGTATTGTATTACTTTTATTATTTGAATTTCAATAAAATTAGGGAAATATTGAAACATTGTAGATACCTTTGTATATTGGAACAACAAAGCTAAACAATAATTTTCCACAAATAATCCTTAATACATTTTCTCATTATTAATAAAATATCAAAAATATAGCGTTTAATCATTCTGGTTCATTACCTTTGTTTTTTATGAAAATTTTGCTTAAAAGTATACTTTATATTTACTTATTGTTTATGTATTTTAAAGAAAAGTCAGTGAAATCATTAATCGTTTGCTGGGAAATGGTTTTTGACGTAGAGAAAATTCTCATACAGTCATACTCGATTTGATTACATTGGTTCTTCATTCGTATTTTGTAAAAACTGATAGATGAATAGGAAAAAATTTAAAAAACGCGTTTGGATTTCTTAAAATAAATTTTTATATTTTAATTTTTTAATTTTCTGGTATTTTTGATTTTCATATTCTAAGGGTCTGTAGAAATAAATAAATAAATTATTAAAAGTAACAAAATTCTACTAAATTTCTGTCGTGGCATCAAATTTTATTATAGGAAATTTTTTTTGATTGAAAATGGTAAGGAATTATTATATAAAAATAACATGAATAAAATTAAATTAGAATGCATTTGCATATATTTTTATTTAAGGGGAATCCCAAATAAAAAAGTAAGCCCCTTAATTTTATATAATACAGTGAACGGTTGTGCACCGTCTCGTCAATCGCGAGTTTCGGATATTGGATACAATTTCACATTTTTGCTACTGCGTATGGCGGAATACGCAAAGATGCGAATGCGAAAATGAAATTACATTTCCATTTTTACCTACTACGCATGATATGGAATCCCCGACCTCCCGAGTTTCATTTTCGTTCTAGTTTGCGCATCACGTCATTGGATAGTAACATTTTTTTTTTCATTTGCCTTGTATGAAGTTTAGTATGAAATTTTTTTGGTTAAGGCGAGAAACATAATGTCGCGTCAGATGCGTGGGTAAAGCGTTGACAAGTTTAGTAGAACCAATGGCAATATATGGAGCAACTTTAAATGTAGTTTTGCTAACGCACGCACGCTGGACGCATGCATGAAGTAGATCTAGTTTCTACTTTTTTTGTAGCGTTAATATCTAATTTGACATCGAATTTGTTTTTGTTTTTGTGAAATTGTTTTGGTTGTTGTAAATAATTTTTTTTTGGTGGTTAAATTAAATAACAAATTGTTTGTTAAATAACGCTGTGATTATACTAGACATAAATGTCTGACAGAAATCAAGGTATATAGAATTAATAAGGTAATATATTCCGAGTTTCTATTTTGGTTTTTACTGCGCATGTACGTCATCCGGCGACAGCTATTTTGAAATTTAACTGAAAGTTAATATAAATATAAAAAAAATTGTGTTCGGAGTATAAAATTTAGAAAACATTAACGTATTAAAATATATATATATTAATAATTAAAATATATATAATATTAATAAACAAAATTGTGTTCAATTGTTCGATTGAGTTCAGTGGAGTGAGTTTAAAATACTTAGATTTATAAAATTTAGAAAACATTAACAGTATTAATATATATATAATATTAATAATTAATATATATATATAATATTAATAATATCAATAATAGTTAAGTTTAAGGAAAATATTTAAGAATAAAAAACCTTACTTGTGTAAGCTGTTCTCACAATTAAGGTTTGTTATTCTTAAATATTTTCCTTAAACTTAACTATTATTGATACTAAATAATTTGCATAATCTTCTTTAAGAAAAAGTTCACTACAAATTCGTGCCGATTGTATATTAAATTTATTTTTTCTTTCATCAGTTGAAAATCGATAAAAACTTATAAAATTTTCTTTAACTATCCAATGACGTATTTTAACCACTCAAATAAAATCACGTGAAGTTGGTTGACATGCGCAATGCCTTTATCTGTTGTAAATATATCTTGCTATGTATGTAGTGACACCCGTGTATTAGAGCGGCACCCGGTAAATAAAATATAAAATTACAATAAGCTAGAAATCACCCGATTGGCTGAGACCAAAATGCAATTATAATTTTTAACTGATAAGAGCTTTCTTGCCAAAAAATTTGTTTGGTAAAGTAATTTTTAACTATTCATTTCTATTCGTAAAATAGAAGCCTGCAAAGAAAGTCGCAAATAATTAAAATACAGTGTGGTACACACCACTTTAAAAGTAATTTTAATATAATAAAAAAAATAAAAGAATTTGTATAATTAAAATTAAATAAAGACATTAAACTAATAAATATTATAATTTATATAAATTAAATAAATAGTGAAGAAATAAATAAATTATATATTAAAATATAGAAAATAATTTTTTATCTTTAATAATAGACCGGCATTAACACGCGCGCCGACATAACCCAACAATTGGTGACCCCAATCGTTTTTTTTTTCTAAAATATAAAAAAACGTGTTTAATTAAAACTAAAATTAATTAAAAATTACAACCAATCAAATTAAAATTGGTACCGGAACATTTTATTAAAAAAAAATCAAAATTGGTGATAAAAATATATACACATTGTAATATCAAGATTGGAGTTTCAAAAAAAAAAAGTGTTAAAATAAAATTCAGAAAACATTTTTTTTTTGAGAAGGGGAACGCGAGAGAGCACTATGACCTTAACGATCTATTGTGCGTTTAAAGCCCCTATTCCTCTTACCATTTAATATTTAAAGAAACCTAGTCTGTTTGAGGGAGCAATATTGCCCAATTCTTCAGAAGTAAGGAAACCTTTGCCTAAGATATTAAGTCTGCCACTTGCGAGTGCCAAGTGAGTGATAAGTTTCGTGCTTGAGCCAGTTTTCGCATGGCAGTCTGCCTCTTCGTTTCCTTCAATCCCTGTATGTCCTGGCACCCACATTAAGGTAACTTTGTACCTTTTGGCCTGGATCTTGAGGTTTGTCAGACAATTCCAGATTAGTTTTGATCTCTGTGTGTATGAGGATATAGCCTTAAGGACTGCATGACTATCTGATAGGATGTAGATGATGGTGTCGCGATCTTAGATTTTCTCTAATGCATAGCTACGAAGCCACCATCTCAGCTTGGAAGACTGTTGCTTCTGTGCCGGGTGGTTTTGATACCGAGATGTTTGCGCCTTTTACGCCGGCTCCAGCACCTTCGGAGGTAGGAGAACCATCTGTGTACCAGACGGTTGGTCCCTCTTCAAATTCAGGTAGTGAGGATTGCTAGTCCTTACGATCTCTGACTATAACCTTGAAAGGAAATTCAAAATTATATTTGGTCGGCATAGTATCCGATAGGATTGAGGATAACACCTCTATTTTGGTGTTGTTTAGCTGTCCTATGAAATCACCTGAAGTGTATGTCTTTACCTTTTGGATACGAATAACTCCGTTGACCGCCTCCATTTTAATATGGAGATGTAGAAGAGGGAGATTTAGGAGCAATTCCATTGCAGCCGTTGGACAGGTTGACATAGCGCCTGTAATACTAAGACACGCAAATCTTTGTATTTTGTGTAGCGGGATTTGTGCTTTTTTTGTAAAGTTTTAGTCTACCATACTGTAGATCCATATGTAACTATTGGTAGGATGATCGTTCTGTAACACCAGTATATCATCTGGGGATTGAGCCCCATTTTCTGCCAAATAAGTTTCTGCAAGTACACATTGCTCTAATAGCTTTGGCATGAGTCATTTCAATTTGACTATTCCAATTGAGTTTACCACCCAGGTATTTGACCTCTTTAGAAAAAGGAATAGTTGTACCGTCTAGAACAGATGGGGTTAGAGATAATTTTCTCCTATTTGTAAACGGTACTATTTCAGTTTTGCTTGGATTTATACTTAGGTTTTTTGATTTACACCAACTTAATATAAGTTTTAAGGCAGTTTTAATCCTTTGCGAAACGATTGGATTGTGTTTTCCTCTGATAAAGATGGCGAGGTCGTCGGCATAGCCTATTACACCAAAGCCTTGCTCGTTTAAGTATTCTAGAAGCTCATCAACGACAATTGACCATTACAGTGGAGATAATACTCCTCCTTGGGGGCGTATTACGGTCTGTTCCGTTAATGTGCTGTCATCCAGATTAGCTCTTGTTAAACGGCTTCTAAGCACGGCCTGGATCCATGTAATAGTTGCCTCTCCTAGGCCTTTTTTCGTAGCTGCTGCTATTATTGCATCATGAGGAGTATTGTCAAACGCACCTTTTATGTCGATGAATGCGCATAGGGCAATTTCTTTATAGTCTTTTGCCTTTTCAATATACCTTACGAGGTCGTGAACGGCGGATTCTGTTAATTTACCTTTTTGGTAAGCGTGTTGTTTACGATAAAAGCGAACTTTGCTAGGTCCCGTTCTGATGTGGTGATCCACTAATTTCTCCATCGTCTTGACAAAAAAGGATGTAAGACTGATGGTGCGGTAAGACTTAGGCTTTTCCCTGTGGAATAAAAACCACCCTTGCTTTTCTCCATATTTTTGGGATGTAACCCCATATAAAACTAGCTTTGAAGATTCTTAACATGGTTGGCATAAGAATCTCCATTCATTGTTGCAATAATGTGGGGAATATATTATATACTCCGGCTGATTAAATGGCCCATTTAATCTTTTTCGAAGTGAAGATTTCATTTACAGTTTTCCTGCAATGGGGAGTAGAACGAAGTATCATTTCTTCTACCGTTAAATCTTTTACATTTTGTAGTATTTTGAAGCCTGAAAAATGTGCTGGCAACAATAGTTCCAGTGTTTCAAGGCTGCTGTTAGTAGAGGACCCGTTGGGTCTCTCTGTAAGACCGATATCTATCGCAGTGTCCTTTGCTAACACTTTTTGGAGTCTGGAGGCTACTGGGAGTTCATTAGTTCATTAATCTCTTCACATAGTTTTTTCCAGGACTGTTTCTTTGATTTTTTTTATCAGATTATTGTAATCAGTGAGGTCATTTTTCTAATCACCCCAACAACCGACAGTTTTTGCCCTATTAAATAGCTTCCTGGTTATTTTACGTTTTTACGTAAGTTCTTCGTTCCACCAGGGTACTTGTTTGACCCTTTTCTTTTGTGAAATAGGACAACTTTGTTCGTATGCATTTGTGATATTTTCTACGAGTTGATTAGCTAGAAGATCAATGCAGTCTAGGCTGCTTACAGCTTCTGAACTACAAAGTTCGTACTTTAGAATTGACTAGTATTGAGTCCAATTTGTACGCTTTGGATTTCTGTAGTGAAAAGTAGAAACTAAGGAGGTCTTAATATCAAAGCAGATGTGTTTGTAGTCTGATAGCGACGCCTCTTTGGATACATGCCAATTGGCACATTTATCCACAAGACAGGGGCTTTAAAAGGGTTAGGTCAAGTACTTCCTGCCTAGCTATATTTACGAAGGTTAGTGAATTACCTTTATTTAATAATTCTAAATTATTTGCAGCAACAAAATTTAAAAGTGTGTTGCTGACCAGCAACAAGATATTCATCTAAAATTTAAAAATAAAAAATTGTAAAGATTTATGTTAAAATATAAAATAATTACCTATTGATTTGTCGGCCATTCCACGTTGTTTACTTTTTTTTTTTTTTTTTAATTATTGTTGTCACTTTGACAATACTGTCAATCAAAAGTCTGAGTTTACTGCGATTTTACGCAACCCTTCTATAATTGAATTGAAGGTTTATAAATGGTTCGCGCATGCACTAATTCGCCGCGGCAGAAGTAAACCAGATGATTTAAGTATATAAGGAAAGGGCAATGACCACAATCAATAGAAATTACTATATATATATGAAAATAACATTTTTTTTTGTAAAATTTAAAAGAAAATAACAGATCGAAAAATAACAGATCAAAAATTTAATATTTTAATAATTTATATAAAGGTAAAAATGAATTTTTCTTTTTTTTCGATTAATAGTTGCCGACATTAAAAGTCTCAATTTTCTTACGAAATATAATTTAATAAAATATACGTTTTATAAAGTTTAACTTAATTTGTTTTATTTATAATTAAAATTAAATGGTCCTTCGAAATCGTTAAAGGAAATTCAGTGATAATAAAATTTAAAAAATATTTTTTTTTTAGTGGCAATAAAATTCAAAATTAATTTGTCATAGACAAAATCATAAAATTTTCTTAATTATTTTTTTTTTTTGTTAAATTTAAAACATTTTTTTTTTAGTGGCAATAAAATTTAAAATTAATTTGTCATAGACAAAATCATAAAATTTTCTTAAATTTTTTTTTTTAAATTTAAAACATTTTTTTTTAGTTGCAATAAAATTCAAAATTAGTTTTCATATACAAAATCATAAAAGTTTCCTAATTTTTTAACAATTTCAAATTTGCAAATATAAAATAACAGTGTGTAAAAATTGTAGTGTGTGCTAAGAAATTTTAAAAAAGATATATACCACAGTGAAAAATTCAAATTAATTAAGTGGTAAACTAGAAATTCAAATTAATTAATAGTTTATAAAAAATATTAATAGTTAGGTGAAAATTCCAATGGTGTAAAGCTAAAAATAGTGGTATAAAATCATTATAACAAAATTCGGTACGGGAATAAAAAACCTAAAACAATAAAATTTCATAAAAAAAAAAATCGGTTTCGGTACGGTTTAAACAATAAAATAAATTTTTTTTTTTTTTTTTATTTTTGCAAAGAATCCAGTGGTGATCTATTGGCATATTCACCTTCAACAAGGTCAGTATACAAACCTTTTCGTTGGTGACGTCAGAGCATAAAATAATACCCATCTTAAAAAACAACAATGATATTAGGTGGTTGATAATAAATAGGTATTTATTAAATTACATTAATAAATATTAATGAAATAAATATATTACAAATATTATAAAATAAATAACACTTATAAATATATTACAAATATTATAAAATAAATAATACTTGTATGTTACAATAAATAAATTATTAAAATAAATATTTTATGGTTTTTTAATAAATAAAATTACAAACATTATAAAATAAATAACACTTATATTTATACATACAAGTACAATAAATAAATTATTAAAATAAATATTTTAGGGTTTTTAATAAAAATAAAATAAATAACATTTATTTTATTATAAAACAAAAAACATTTATCTTTCATATATAATTATATATGAATACAACATATTGAATAATAATTAGAATTACTACAATTACACATAATAAATATATACCATAAAAAGTTTAAATTAATTTGTTTTATTTTATAGTTGAAATTAAATTATTTAAACGCAATTAATTTAATCTTTTAAGAAAGATTAAAAACACAATACAAATCTAATGCTACCTAAAATAATTCACAAATTTAATCCTACATTAAATAAACATAAATATAATAATTAAATACAATAGTTGTTCGCGTATAATAAAATGCCGCCAAAAAAGATAATGGAACAGATAGCACAGCTTGATGCTATTGTTCTAGCGATGCGAGCCAACCAGGAATCATATCATCAATTGGATGGTAAACGGAAATTAGCGCATATTGAATTAAGGCTCAGGGACCTTGAAACAAATTTCAAGGATGCCAGGACCTTACATTACGCCATAATCAAGGTTATAGAGGATGACGGGAATCAAGATTATCTAAAAAGTAAAAGTTTTGAAGAAATTCAAAATATTTTTTTTAATTATGGTGGTGATTTAAAATCTGAATTTGACGCGATTAAAAACGAGACGCAGTTAAATAGTTCGATACCCGCGACATCAAATGATTTCAAACCACCTCGTTTAAACGTACCTACATTTTCCGGTTCTTATGAGAGTTGGCCCTCTTTCAAAAATATGCTTGATGCATATTTTACACAATATCCCACGATGTCTAATGTTCAAAAACTTAATGTCTTGAAGGACAAAGTTGAAGGCGATGCAGCCATCTTGATTCAGCATTTGTCTATAGAAGAAGCTGGTTTTCAATCAGCAATGACGATCTTATGCGGGCGCTACGAAAATAAAAGAGTATTAGTAAATGCACAATTGAAACTATTATTGAACCAACCTCAAATTACAAGTGAATCCGCTGCAGCTTTCAAGCAGATGTTAGACACATCAAACGCAGCCTTTCATTCCCTAAAAAATTTAGGACTGTTAGTAGATAGTTGGAGTAGTATTTTAATTTTTATATTAATACAAAAATTACCTTATAAAACCCAACAATTATGGGAAGAAAAGTTAGGTATATCCAAGCTCCTACCAGAATTCTCAACTTTTAGAGAATTTCTGGAAACACGATTTCGTGCTCTTGAATCCATTCAGAGCACACAACACCACCTCTCAAAGCAGGTATCCAGACCAATAGATAAAACAAATAGATCCACTAGATTATTCCACATCAGCAAATCCAACGATGCTGGAAATTGCAAAGTTTGCAATTCAGGCACACATCCTGCAAGAAAATGCAACAATTTTTTAAAGTTATCACCAAAACAACGTTTCGATTTAATTAAAAATATGTCTGCATGTATCAATTGTCTAGCCTATAGTCATACGGTCTCAAACTGTCCCAATACAAAAAATTGCACCCATTGCGGTAAAAGACATCATTTAAATAAAGAACAAAATCCTAGGCAACAACATCAAACAAATAACTTACACAACAATCATCATCAGAATAGACAAGCCAACGGTACAACACATTACTACATCAAACAATAATCTAGATTCCAGCACGAATAGTACGAATTATCAAATTCCCAGTAATTCTGCGCCATACAACCAATCACAGCATCAAGAATTCCAGTTCACCAATCCAAACATAACTTCTCTAGTAACAAAACAAAGTTACACACAACTACATAAATTAGTAGTGCTTGCCACAGCACTTGTTTCGGCAAAATCTACAAGTGGTGAAAACATAAAACTTCGAGCCCTGATAGATCCAGGTTCTGAAGCATCGTTCATCACAGAATCGGCAGCACAGCGACTCAATCTAAAAAGAGAAAAAACAAAAATAAATGTCACTGGATTTGGAGAAAATGAAGCCGGACAAGCACAATACCTGGTTAAGATGGATATTAGTTCAATTCCGAACCCAGCAGTTAACATAAAATTTGATGCATACATATTCAAAAAATTAACCGGCTCATTACCATGACAAGAGTTTTCCGTTGGCAACTGGACACATCTGCAGAACCTGGAACTAGCAGACCCATGGTACAATAAACCTGGCAAAGTTGATCTTCTACTTGGTGCGGAAATACATTCCATCATAATCCAAGAAGGATTAAAAAGAGGTCCAATCGGTTGTCCCATAGCACAACAAACTCAATTAGGGTGGATCATCTCAGGTAGCATAAATCCAACACGCAAATCAATAATTGCCATGCACTCCCATATTGAACTAGAAAAAGAATTGAGAAAATTTTGGGAAATCGAAGAAATATCAACAAATAGAACTTTTACCGATGAAGATGAAAAATGTGAACTACATTATGCCAACAATCATAGACGAAGGCCTGATGGTCGTTATGAAGTCAGCCTGCCTTTCAAAAATGACATTCGACCAGAATTCGAAAATTCATATCGTCCAGCATTCATCAGGTACTTGCAACTAGAAAAACGATTCAAAAATAATGAATTATTAAAGGAATCATATATTAATTGTATCTCAGAATATACCAACCTGAACCAAATGGAAGAAATTCAGCCGACGCACAATAATCAAAAATATTTTTTACCACATCATGCAGTCTTCAAGGAGACCAGCACCACTACCAAATTACGAGTAGTTTTTGACGCATCTTGTAAGGATGTCACTGGTACTTCGTTGAACGATCATCTGATGATTGGACCACGCTTGCAAGATGACATAACAGACATCATTATGCGCTGGAGAAAATTCAAATACGCCTACACTGCTGATATGGAAAAAATGTATCGCCAAATCTGGATTGCACCTAAAGATGAACAATATCAATTAATTTTGTGGAAAAATTCTAATGAACAAATCAAACCTCATGCATTGAAAACAGTGACATTCGGCACAGCCTCAGCGCCATATCTCGCCGTACGAACGCTTCATCAATTAGCCAAAGACGAAGGAAATAAGTATCCTCTCGCTGCACAGATCTTAACAAATGACTTTTACGTCGACGATCTGTTGTACGGTGCGCATACAATCCAAGAAGCCATAGAAGCACAATCTCAACTTCTCCAAATCCTGAAGTCGGCAGGGTTTCCATTGCGTAAATGGGCCAGCAATTCAGAACAAATTTTAGAAAAAATACCTGAAAAAGATAGAGAAGTTAGCATGCCTTTATCATTAGACATCAAAGACACAATAAAAACCTTAGGAATCCAGTGGCATCCCGCAAAAGATATCTTCACTTTCAAAATAGCTCCTGCTTCTACGGAGAAAATTACAAAACGCACAATCTTATCCGACATTGCCAAATTATACGATCCATTAGGGTGGATCTCGCCATGTATTATACTAGCAAAACTCATAATACAAGAACTTTGGCTCAGCAAATCCGATTGGGATGAACCTGTTACGTCAAATCTGCACCAGCGCTGGACAACCTTCAGGAACACGTTGCCAGACTTAGAAAAGCTAGAGATTCCACGATGGATCAAGACAACACAGCAATCTAAAAATATAGAAATACATGGATTTTGTGATGCATCAGAAAGAGCATATTCAGCTGTGATATACTTACGAATAGAAACTGAAAATTCACCAATTGAAATTCAGTTGATTGCATCTAAAACGAAGGTTGCGCCATTGAAGAAAATAACATTGGCTCGTTTAGAGTTGTGTGGTGCAGTAATGCTGGCAAAACTTCTTCACACAATTTGTAAAGCAATGCACTACGATGATATAACAAAGTTTGCTTGGTCCGATTCAATGATCACGTTAGCGTGGATCAAAGCAAACCCATCGAAATGGCAATGTTTTGTCGCAAATCGAGTCGCCGATATACAAAAATTCACAGATCCAGCAATCTGGAAGCACGTCAAATCTAAAGAGAATCCTGCAGATCTAGGGTCCCGTGGTTTATTTCCGCGTGAACTCGTCTACTGCAACATATGGTGGTCCGGACCACAATTTTTATATCGGTCCATTGTAAACACTAGAAACTCAGTATTAAATTTTGAAATCGATCTAGAAATAAAACAGGTAAAAACACACATAATTAATTTAACAGACACTTATGTCCACAAATTCTCATCACTTACCAAATTAATTCGCTGTACTGCATATATATTGCGATTTCGCGCAATTTCTGCACGTCTGAGCAAAGTCAAATCACCCGGTCCACGAATATTATTATCGTTGACTACCTGCGAACTAAATGCAACATTGACACGAATTCTGTCAATCGCTCAAGCAGAAGCCTTTGGCCCTGAAATAGAAATATTAACTCAAATGGCAACCACCACAAATGATAATAAATCAAATTCTAAATTACTTACGCTTAAAAACAGCAAAATTAATAAATTAAATCCATTCATAGATCACAACGGCCTAATACGTGTTGGTGGTCGTTTACAAAATTCGTCACTTCGTTTCGATCAATGCCATCCAATAATTCTTCCAGCGAACAATCACCTAACCACATTAATGATTCGATTCGCTCACTTATATACAATGCATGGTGGATTTCAATTAACCACCGCTCACCTAAAATGTAAATATTGGATAATAAACTCCAAAGTTGAAATTAAAAAAGAACTTACCAAATGCGTTACATGTTTTCGTTTTAAATCCCATACTCCTACACAATTAATGGGCAATCTTCCTGCTGCGCGAACACAAATAAATCGACCATTTACTAATACCGGTGTAGATTATGCCGGTCCAATAGAAATTAAAGCCTGGAAAGGCAGATGTAATAAAATCTTGAAAGGTTATATTTGTATCTTCGTTTGTATGAGCACCAAAGCCATACACTTAGAACTAGTCAGCGACCTCAGCACTTCGGCATTCATCGCTGCATTTCGTCGATTCACCGCACGCAGAGGAATTTGCTCAAACATGTATAGCGATTGCGGCACAAATTTTATCGGCGCAAAAAACTTTATGTTTTCTGAATTTAGAGCAATTCAAAAACAAGCAACTCATGACATTGCTGAACTTTTATCACAGCACGGCACGCAATGGCACACTTCGGCGGTTTATGGGAAGCGGGTGTAAAATCGGTTAAGCACCACCTCAAACGAATAGTCGGTATCAGCAAATTGACTTTCGAGGAACATGCCACGCTACTGACACAAATCGAGGCTTGTCTAAATTCACGCCCATTATGCGCACTGTCCACGAATCCAGATGACACCGCCATATTGACACCAGGTCATTTTTTGATAGGTGCAGCATTATTAACTCCTCCGGAAATAAATCTACAAGAAACAAATATTAATCGTTTAGATATATGGCAATATATTCAGCGATTATACCAAGATTTCTGGCGTCAATGGAGCACAGAATATTTGTCCAGACTACAAGCACGTCCAAAATGGATCACACAACGAGAAAACGGCAGTGTTGGTAGCTTAGTGTTGTTGAAAGATGATCGATTACCACCAGCACACTGGCCACTAGCTCGAATAACTGCAACACATGCTGGAATTGACGGTTTAATTCGTGTAGTCACACTAAAAACCAAGGACTCCACATTCAAGCGTCCACTTACTAAAATTTGTTTATTGCCTACAAATGACAATATATAAAATTTCAATTTAATAAAAAATAATAATAAATAAATATGTTCAATAATAAAATATAATATCGAACATATACAATTCATTCATTTTTAACATAAATAAAAATTACATTCATACATTTTAATATAAAAACATTAAATAATTGAAATAATAATAATCATATATTATTATTATCATCTCACACTACATGAACAATTAATACACACTATAAATTTTAATATAAATACATATATTCAATCTATTACACACTATAAATTTAATATAAGTACATATATTAAATCCAAAGGGACATAAATAAAAAAAAAAATTGAAATACATAAAGACTTTTTATAAAATAAATATGAACTAATACACCCGGTAGTTACAATTTTCGATAACGATTACGCCAATAACATTAATATAATAATACAATAAAGTATTATAATTATAATAAGGTAATATAATAATACAATAAGATATTAACAGGTAATAAAATTAAAAGTATATAATCACTTAATTAATTTATACATTCCGCAAATAAATTCGTTCGCAATTATAATTTTTTCATAAACCGAAACGAAATAAACATTTCTATAATACACATGTTAATAAAAACAATAATAATAAAAAGGTTAAGGTAACGCATAAAATCATAATGCGATTAGGCGCTTACAATAAAATCTATAATGTACTAATACATTTTATTTTTATTTTTATTTTTTTATTTTCATGTAAATCCACCGAGAGTTGTAGCAACTTGGTATCTGCGAGATAGGCCGCAGAGTAAAAAGGCTTAGGTATTGGACATAAATTAATCGCACGGAGGAAATGCCGCATTAATTGTCACGTATCCACAATACAATAATATATCAATGTTATACAATATCGAAGTGCGATTCCATCGATTTCATCTGCTAAGATACGATTTCATCGACACTTATGGATAATCATCAAGAATCACCGATTCGTCAAACACTATCACTTTTCATCAGAAAATCAACATACACAAATTACTATGTTTTGTGTTTACTACGATACGAGACATTCACAAATAACAATACCATTCATCACAAAAAAAAAAAAAATTATGTGTCAACATACAAAAAAGATCAGCAGTTTCACCCCATCCAATTATGTTTCTGATGTATCCGCGGCCGGGGAGCATGTTGCTGACCAGCAACAAGATATTCATCTAAAATTTAAAAATAAAAAATTGTAAAGATTTATGTTAAAATATAAAATAATTACCTATTGATTTGTCGGCCATTCCACGTTGTTTACTTTTTTTGTTTTTTTTAATTATTGTTGTCACTTTGACAATACTGTCAATCAAAAGTCTGAGTTTACTGCGATTTTACGCAACCCTTCTAATTGAATTGAAGGTTTATAAATGGTTCGCGCATGCACTAATTCGCCGCGGCAGAAGTAGGGCAATGACCACAATCAATAGGAATTATTATATATATGAAAATAACATTTTTTTTGTAAAATTTAAAAGAAAATAACAGATCGAAAAATAACAGATCAAAAATTTAATATTTTAATAATTTATATAAAGGTAAAAATGATTTTTTCTTTTTTTTCGATTAATAGTTGCCGACATTAAAAGTCTCAATTTTCTTACGAAATATAATTTAATAAAATATACGTTTTATAAAGTTTAACTTAATTTGTTTTATTTATAATTAAAATTAAATTATTTAAATTAAAATTTAGTTTTAATGTTTTTACGAAAGATTACAAAGTGACTCACCTCTTTTATTGTTGTTGCAATTTATTGGTGAGCATTTGCGTCACAGCCCAGGATGACTTGTATATTGTGGTTTTTGCTGTACTCCACTAATTCTGCTACGCATGGAGGTGGAGCTTCAAGGTCCTCACCAGGAAAGTACGCTGATACAAGTATCACCTCTTGATAACCTGTTATATTTGGTATTTTAACCACTACTGACTGCAACTAAATCTGTTCGGATGAAAAGAGGCATATTGAGATAGTTAATTTTATGTGATATAAGGAGTGCAGTTCTAGACCTGTCACTATTTTTATCGAAAATTAGCTTACCCATCTTACGAGGAATACCTAGTATTTTTCTTTTATGGCCCTTGGTTCTTGTAAAAGATCCACATGGAATTCCTCTTTAGCAAACCTCCACGTAAGCCGCTGCTGCACGGTGGAGATTTGCTTGGATGACCTTAAGGTTACTGGTCATCTTTGATCCTTAATCTTCGGGCGGAGTGTAATACCCGAAAATTTGTAGCAGATTCTATAACCAGTCTGCTTGATGCTCTCCATAGATTGGCTGTCTATGGAGAAGGTTATTACCGTATAGGAGCCTTCCGTTCTCCTATTTAGTACCTTCCAATTTATGGCGTTTTGGGCATCTATGAGGGTGGTTATCTCCTCTGTTGCATCCTTGTATGAACCTGAAAATTAAACAGAAATAAATTAAAAAAACGATATAGTAATTATAACAATAAATATTTTTCACTTACCCTGTTTGACATATTGAATTTATATAATGATGAAATGTCAATTCATGCAACTACTAAAAGTAAAATTCATGCGGTTGTAGTATTGCGTAACTACAAATGCAAACGCCCAAATATCGATCAGTGGCGGGAATAGTAATTAATAATTATAGGTGGCGTTAATGTGTGTTGCCTGTGGTTGTCGCCTATATTGTCGAAAGTTGCATAATGTAGGTGGTGTTACTTAAATTTTTCTTCTATCTTTCTTTTCGAATCGTACAACCAGATAGTGGAGAATATTCAATTAGAAGATTTATTTATCAAGATAGTAATCTTGATTTATTTCAAACATCGTATACAATAATTAATTGTATATTTATTAAATTAAAGTTGGTCAGCGGAACAAGGTATCCATATTATTTATTTATTACGAATTATTAATGTTAATATGTAATTTTTATATTTTAAGTCTAAAGTGTAAAGAAAAAATAAGACTGCAATAAAATAGTATAAACCATTATTTAATTATTATAAAACTCAGTTGTTTTATTGGGCGATTGAACACGTAAAGAACAACGAATCCCCATATTGGTGACCACGACGTGATCTGGAGTCTTACATCTGTCATCCAGCGAAGAAGCTCTAGAAATTGTCCAGCAAGGTGATTAATTCACGACATCATAAATCAACGTGATCATCAGAAATCAACGTGAATAATCATAAATCATAATAAATCATCATAATCATAATAAATCAACGTGAATCATCGTAGGAATAAACGTATCAAAATTGGTGGTTCAATTTATGTGACAATTGTTCATCACCATCTGTATTTAGTAACCAGTTCAACGAATTCAGCAGTTCATCAATAAACAAAGTAAAGATTTGGAACCACTGATCAACAACTTACAAGAAATTTGTTTTGTTAAAAAAACCTGTAAGTTACGATTTAAAAATACACATTTTATAAAATAAAATATGTATTTTAAAAATGTAAAATAGATTGCGGACAAAATCATCAGAACCGGAACCAACATGATAATATTTAACATTTGAAACAATAAATTAAAAACAAAATATTAATAAACGTTATAATTTTATTTACTTTCTGAAAAATGAATTAATTTTGTCAATTTATTTCTTTAAAGTGAAAAAATCTTATTTTTAAATAAATTTCTAAAATTAATTTTAATAATATATACATATGGGTATCGATACCCATATGTCTTATACTCATTTGGATCATTAAAATCTAAATCTAAATTATATACATTTTGAATTGTTCTTAAAACTATTTTTGTATAAAGATTTTTTACGTTATTTTCACTATTTTCATCTACATAAATTCTAAATATTTTTTCAGCTTCTGAAATTATTTTGAAAATAACTCTTGCTGGAGTTATTAACTTGCCCCATTCATGTCTATCTAATCATGTCTAAATTTGTTTCCATTATTGGGCTATTTTTTATAATTTCTACACATTCTTGACATTTGCAAAATTTATTTATTTGCTTTTCTTGGATGTAACCGGCTAAGTACGTTAAAATATCTAACGAATATTCATCCAAGTCAATATCAATTATACCAAGATAATGATCATATTCTTCGGATTCTAATTGATACTTATTTTTTGGTTGTTTTGACGAAACGGTCAAAATATCAGGCAAATTTTCCACATTCCCTGTATCAAGGGATTTAATAGTTTTATTAACTATTAACCTTTTTATGAAGCTATGAATTGCTTACAACTCGGATTATCATTTCTTCCCGTGCGGTATCTAATTAGCCCGAAGAATAATTCCAATTGATCTTGTCCATCTTATAAGTTAAAATAAATTGTAACTTTTTACTTATAATTAAGTCTTCGTACAAGATTTTTAAACTTTCAAAATTCATCAGAATGCCAAAAAATCCTGTTTGAAAATTACTATTAATAACATTAAATTTTTGATTTGACTTAAAGTTAAAATATTGTAATTTAGATATAAATGATTTTAATAATTCAAATCTTTCACAAAATGTTTGAAATGTTTTTGTAGAAACTGGCCTTTTATATAAATATGTAGCAGACATATAGTTTGAATTTAAAATATCAAAACAGTCATTAATTGTTTTTAAAAAATTTGCAGTTGGCAAGCAGTTTTTGAATTCTTCGTTATTTGCCTGTAGATATTCTAAAGCATTTGCCACGCTTAAGCTAAAAACTTGCGCCGCATATTTCAATCTCATTACTGAATTTTCAAAATTAATGTGAGTCGTTTTCAATTTAGGTGCAAGTGCAAGCCCATTTTCAATTTGTAGTTGGCAGAGCTTTTTGATATATTGCCATTCTATTATATCATTTTCATATTTGCATTTCTGGTGATACTGGTATTCTGTGAACAAAAATATTTAAATTATTTTTTTATCTTTTTTGTAATTGTGGAAACAAAACTATTTCTAGTTGTGTGACCAGCTAAACTATCCAAACAAATATGCCAAACAATATAATTTTTTGCTTTAAATAAAAATTAATAATTGTTTTCTTTTTTATTGTTTTTATCATGACCTATAATTATATTTAAAAATTGAACTCCAAACAACAAATTAACTTTACAAAATAATAAAAATGGCTATAGTCAAATCAAACTATCAAAAATTTTCGACAAGTTTTTAAGATAGGCGCCTGTATGGCCTGGCGAGTAAGTTAATTGGCGCTATGAAATAACGAAGAAAAGGCAAATCGCCATCTGTTTATTGTCTCCACTATCAGACCGCTGATTTTTTAAATTTAATATGAAAAACTTAACGAATGTCCTTTATAGAGTATATTATTTATATGATTAAAATTGATAAAAAAGTAGTGATTAAATAAAAATCCGTTTTTATATCCAATATTACGAATTAATAAAATATCGACTAATGACTAATATTACAGTATTACAAATTATTGAATTAAATATTATATAAAATATATCGATTTAACATTAAATATTATATCAAATACCGAATTAATAGGGAATATTTATAAAATATCGATTTAATATTAAATATTTGTACAATATTGATTTAATATTAAATATTATGTGAAATATCGATTTAATATTAAAACATTTTAAGTATTAAACAGTACAGAATATAGTATCGATTGAATTTAATAATTAACAGTGTAAAATATTATATCGAATGTAATACTCTCGTGTATCAATAATCAAATTGTTTTATTTATTAAATATTTGAAGTACCAAGTACATGAATTAAAATTTAATAATTAATTATTATTAGTAAAATTTTTTTAATTTTTTTTTTGTATGCAACAACATTAAATCGAAAATACAATATAATGTATCATTATTTTTTTTAAATTGAAGATAATTAATATAATAGAATTTATAATTATCGTAGGAATATCGAATATTGCACAAATTTAGTACAATATAATTCGTTTTTCGTACATATTTTAAAATTTTTTGGAGTTGCATTCTAGAATTGTGAATTGAATTAGTAAAATTATTGCTACCGAATCGATACTATATACATATATACTTAGACTTAGAGCATAGAATACAGGAGCAGAAATAGTATAGTTTTGTTCCTACAAGCTATGGTAGATTTTTTTGAGCTTTAGAATTCGCAGATGCTGTCAAAAAATATTTATTAATAGCTTTTTTGAAAAAAAAATGTTATATTAATATTATAAATTTTGTGATTATTACGGACTATTACTAATTATTATAAGAAGTTACAGTTATATTTTCAATAAATATTGAAATAAAATATTTAAAACATTGTGTATTGTGTTGTGAAAAATTGTAATTCCAGTATAAATAAGAAATTAAGGCAAAATGGCGCAATCACACTTTTCATGTAAAATATACAAAATTTAATGGTATAATAATTATAATGATGCGATTTTTTAATTAAGAATGTTTTTTAAATTTAAATTAGTTTTAAAATGTAATACATTTAATTCAAATAAAAGTATAAAAATATAAAATAAAAATATTATTATTTTGTTGTGAAAAATTTACAATGGAAAGCTCTTTTCTACAAAAACTTTCAATTCTGTCATTTTGTAGGCAGTGCTGTAGTCAGGATATTTTTTTTATGAGGCTTGTATAATTTTTGTTATGAAATGTAGAAAAAAATATATTTTAGTTTTCCTAAGGAAATGGTGATGAGGAAGAAATGGCTTGAAGCGGTAAATTTACATTCTGTGATGTATGCACACAAAACATATAATGAATTAATCATCATATGTTTTATGACTAACCTAAGCATACAAATATTTCATACATGCACTGACTGCATGTATATTCTTATTAAATATTATGCATATTTTTATGTATGCATATATTACTATATGCATATATGGTAAATGCAATGACCGAAAATAGATGGGTCAATTTACAATATAGAATATTTACGAAATTCCTAAGAATTCCAATAAGGGATCAATACACTAGCGTTAGCAAATAATTATTCTAATAATTATTTATGTATTAGTCAAATTTTAGGGTATATAAGAAACGAAATCAAATTAATAAAGTTACTTTTACTTTCGAGTTCAAAGTCAGTGTTTTATTTAAATTATACGCTATTCGCTTAAATTAAAATAAAACTCTCCTTCCTAACAACCAAGTGAAATAAGCTATTTAGCCAATTCACTATAAACCATCTGCCCCACGGCTAAGGTTTTTGGTTAAGGATAATATTTATATATATCGCTATAGGAGCGTATATATATATATCAACAGATTAGGTTGCACCTGGGCATCGTTGGATGGAACCTTCAAGCAATTCTCCAGCCAACATTACATGGCGATCCTGCCAGGAGAAGCAACAACATCAACAACAACACCAATTGAAGGACGAGTTAAAACAAATTTTAAAAGAAGACAATAAAGCCGGCCCAAGACCAATATCGATAGCAGAGTATCGACAAAGGCACCAACAGACCACCAACACCAGCCAACATCACATCGATAAACCTACAGTAAAAGTAAATAAAAGAGGAGGAGTGCAGGCCAGGACAAGACAGGAAATTGGCGAACTAAAAAGCTTACAGCGGTTGGCCGTAAAACCAGAAGAACGGGAATACTTCAGAAAGCAGAAAGAAGAAAAACAACGGGCAGAGAAACTCCGGAGGAAGAACGCCAAAAGTAAACTTGATGAACTATTCCAGAAATGTTTCGATAATATACCATCAGATATATAATCGAAATTATAAAAAATAAAAATAATAAATCATTATATATATATATGAATAATCATAAAAATAAATTTAATAATAATAAAATAGATATAATATATTTCAACTACATTTTAAATAAAGAAACAAAACATATATATATATATACAAAAAATTTTTTTTTTCAAATAATTAATATATATGTAAGACAAGTAAAATATATCATATAAATATCATGAAAAAAAAAAAATATAAACATTTCATAATAAACACATAAAAATATGAAATATAAATTTTATTTTGTTGTTTTTAAAAAAAAAAAGAACCCAAACATTAATTGTATGCTATAATATAAACAAAACAAAAAATATATAAACCACTTTAACGCATTTGTTTAGATGCAATAAATTAAAATAATTGATTGTACTTTCTTGGTATTTGGTTAGTTGGACCGCACTTTAGCTGTAGGATCCTATCCACCTTCTATATATATTCATATATATACATATGAGCAAATCACCATATGTTGTAATAAAAAAAAAAAAAAAAAATGTCGCTATTTGCACTTGAGAAAAATAAACGAAGAATTTGTTTAAGGTTTAATAATTAGAATTGCTTAGTTTAAAGGATTTTTTTTTGTAAGAACATTCAAGAAATATAGATAATATATATATATATATATATAAAAAAAAAAAAAAAAATTTCGGTTTACATAGATATTTGTTTTGAAAAATTTTTTTTATTTTTTTTTGAAACAAAAAAATTTCGGTTCATATTAATATAAATATAGATATTTTAGAATCATTGTTAAAAAAAATTTGTTATTTATTTTTCGATTCATACAAATATTGTTTTGATTTTTAATTTTTCTAAATGGGTGGCACAGCCTCAAAGGAAGAGGAAATCCTTATTAATAATAATACAGGAGTGTCCAACAATACTGATATTACCAGAAGGTCATATAGTGACGTACAGTTAATAATAATAATATTAGCACTGGTAATAGTCATTATATATAAAGCAAAGCAATATTTGAATGATAAAATTAAACGGCAAATCACAATTGCCGCAGTTTAGAATTTATCCTAAAATAAAAAATAAAATAAAAAAAAAAAAAGAAATTTTTCATAATTATATCATTACTTTTGAGTATACAAACAAAAAAAAATAATAAATATACTTTAATGGCGGGTTTTGAAAGTTTTGATAGTAAAGATATCAAACAAAAAGTGTTGAACCCAAAAAGGGCAACATTCAATAATAATGAGTTAGCTATACCGAGAGATGTTCTAACTTTAGAAGTTCTTGAATTATTCAAGAAAATTGATAAACTATAAGTATAAAAGACAATTTTGCATATAATTTTTCATTTCATATATATTTTTTTATTTTCACGTTTTATAATAAAGAAATAAAAAAAAAAAATACAAAATTTTTTTTTGCTATAAGGTTTCATTAATACACTTGGGAAAAAAAAATATATCATATATTTTTTATGTTGAATATAAATATTATTCATTTTTTCTTCTAGTGTAATTTTTTAGTTAGGGATAATAATAATAAAGGAAATAATAACATAGGGAAATACTAATATAGGGAAACTTTGGATAGGTTGAAGTATAGGATAAGGGAATTTAGTAAAGACTTTAGATTAGTAGGGAAATTTAGTAGAGATTCTAAGGTATAATTTTGTAAGGAAATTTAGCATAGATTCTAGAATTTTTTTTTAGTTTTGTGGAATTAAAAATATTTGTTTACCCAAGATCCTAGGGTAAAATTAACATTCTAAGTTTTATATTTTTGTTCTAACATTTTAAGACTCTATATGTCTATATATATAGAAAGACATTTTTTTTTACATAATTTTTATACTAGCTTGATAGTAGTTTTTTTTATATATAGGTTACTTTTCAGGAAATTTTTGTAATTTAAGTTACTTTTTCCAGATTTTTTTATTTTTAAGCTACTTTTCAGAATTTTTTTTATTTATAAGCTGCTTTTCAGCAAACATTTGTAACATTTTTCAGGAATATTTTATATGAAGTATGATAAAAATTCTTAATGAGGAGCTTCAAAAATTGCAAGACTTATTAAAGAATTTCAAGAAAACACCCAAAGGACATACAGTTCGAGATATATCCTTAGTAAACTTGCGTATGTTGCGAAAAATAAGAGGAATTTTTCAAGAGCGTGGAATTTAGTGTATAACGAAGGATTTGGCACTACACTATAAAGAACTATACGAGGAAGTATATAAAGAAGTGAAAGCAGTGTTAGACAGAAGCTCAACAGAAGCGTTAGCAACTTTACAAGAGGAGGAGGAATCTGAAATAGAAACGGAAAGGCAAGAAGATATAGAGGAAAAACAGGATATACAACACATTACAAGCGAAGAAATAACAACAGTCGAAATGTCATTTTTTAATTATGGAGTAGCTCAAAAGCTACCTACATTATTAATAGAGAAAGAAGAAACTCGTGAGGAGAAAATTCGAGATTTTCTTAATAGCGTAGAATTTTACTACGACACCTTGAAATCAGAGGATAAACCCACTCTAATAAAATTTTTAATAAAATGCAAAATTCAAGGTAAAGCATTAACAGAATTGGGCAATATAGAAGCCACAACATTTATCGAATTAAAAACATTATTAAAAACCAAATGTGGTTGTAAGGACACAATAGAAATTATTCAAACAAAATTGAATAACAGTCGACAGGGCAATGAGAGAATTTGTGAATGATATAGAAAGTCTGATTTCACGCATGACGGAACTAGAAGTGCAAGCACAAAATGAAACAGCAAGACCGGCAGTGACAGCAGCTAACAACCGTAGAGGTTTAGCATTTATAAAAAAAGGAGTGAACGATAGGTATAAAATAATATTAGACAGTGCTCGGCACACAGAGTTCAAAACTGCTATACAACATTTACTAGAACTTGATCCTAGTACGAGCGAAGTAGTAAGGTACATGGAACCAAATAGAAATAATAACAATAGAAATATTCAAAATAACAACAGAAATAATAATTATAATAATAACAATAATTACAACAGAAATAATCAAAATTATAACAACAATTATAACAATCGAAATAATAATAATTATAATAATAATTATAATAATCATAATAATAATAACAATAATCATCGTATGAATAACAATTATAATAATAATAGATATAATAATAACAACAATTCATATAGAAATAATAGAACTAATAATAATAATAACAATAATACGAATTATAGAAATAATAACATAAATAATAATAATAACAGGAATAACAACCAAAATTTTAATAGAAATTTTACAGGACATAATAATAGTAATAGCCAAAATTATAATAACACTAATAATAATTCAAATAATAATAGAAATTACCTAGGAAACAGACGACAAATTACAAACACTAGAACACCAGATACAAACGCATTAAATTCAAGAATTTTAGCTATCACCGAGGGAAACGAACAACCCACCGAAGGGGAAGCCAACTCATCGGTAGGGGATTACACCAATTAGGAGATGAAGTAATTCTTACAGCAAATATTTCAAATGGCCTATTATGTAGACATTGAAATAAATAACAAAATAGCAACATTTTTAATAGATACGGGCGCATCTATTTGCACAGTTAAACAACATATTTTACAAGACAATGACATAAATAAAAATAACGTTACGACAATTCATGGTATTTCAGGACACCTCAAGACGTTAGGCACTTGTAGTAAAATATTAAATTTTCAATCAATAAACATTTATTATAATTTCCATATTGTTCAAAATGACTTTCCCATACCGGTAGATGGTATTTTGGGAGCAAACTTTTTAACAGATTATCAAGCCAAAATAAATTTAGAAAAATTTATTCTTGATATTACTATAAATAATGAACAAATAATTTTGCCAATTATAAGTAAACAGAATTTTAATACAATTACAATAGCATCACGATGTGAAGCTACTTATTGGATAAATACAGAAATAAATGATACACGCATATTCCATCAAACGGAATTATGTGAGGGAGTTTTCATGGCTGGATCAATATCCAAGTCCATAAATGGTAAAATACCAATAAAAATTTTAAACACAAGAGACAGTAATGTAAAATTAAACTGGGTTGAACCAGAATCATATATTACATATTAAATTATAAAGAATCGACAGAGACTTCGACAAAACGGGTTGACAAATTACTAACAGAAATTAACTATGACACATTGAATTGCGAAGAAAAGAAATGCGTACAACAAATCTGCACAAAGTTCAACGATATATTTCATCTGGATGGAGATGAATTAACAGTAACAAACTCAGCATCAGCAAAAATCGAATTGAAAAAAGGAGTAGCACCTATATATACAAAACCTTATAGGATTCCACATTCGCAGAAACAACCACTACAGGATGAAATACAGAAAATGATTGATCAAAAA
Source organism: Rhamphomyia laevipes (assembly GCA_963920725.1). Classification (NCBI taxonomy): domain Eukaryota; kingdom Metazoa; phylum Arthropoda; class Insecta; order Diptera; family Empididae; genus Rhamphomyia; species Rhamphomyia laevipes. The sequence continues at coordinate 28,408,233 of OY987256.1, read as the reverse complement.
ATTGCGGAACCATCCGTATCAGCATGGAATTCACCTGTTTTGATAGTACCGAAAAAGAAGGATCCTGTTACTGGACTCCAAAAGTTCAGAATGGTAATAGACTACCGTAAGGTTAATGACGTAATAGAGGATGATAAATTCCCACTACCAAATATTACAGATATTTATGACATGGTAGGAGGTGCGAAATATTTCTCTTGTATAGATTTAAGCCAAGGTTATTATTAGATGGAACTTGATGAAAAAAGTAGACCATGTACTGCGTTTTCAACTGAGACTGGACACTACCAATTGAAAAGACTACAAATGGGACTAAAAATTTCTCCAAGCGTTTTTTCACGGATGATGTTCATAGCGATGACAGGTTAAACTTATTCCAGATGTTTCGTATATTTGGACGATCTAATAATTTTTGGGAATAGTTTAGAATTTAAAAATTCATCCTGGTAAATGTCACTTTCTAAGGAAAGAAGTGCTGTACTTAGGGCACATTATTTCAGAAAACGGAATTTTACCTGATCCTTCAAAATCAGAAGCGATAAAAAAATTTCCACAACCTACGAATGCGGATGAAGTTAGACGATTTGTAGCATTTGCAAATTATTACAGAAAATTCATTCCGAATTTTGCATCAATCTGTATACCACTAAACAAATTGCTTAAAAAAGACGTTAAATTTAATTTCACAGCAGACTGTATAGAAGCATTTAATACAGTAGAGAAATTTTAATCAGTCCAAAAATTTTACAATTTCCGAATTTTGACGAAGAATTCATTTTACGAACAGATGCATCAGGTTTTGCTTTAGGAGCAGTATTATCAAATAACGATGATAGACCGATTGCATTCGCAAGTAAAACTTTAAATAGTGCCGAGACAAGTTATAGTACTATCGAAAAAGAATTATTGGCCATAGTATGGGTATTCGACAGTACAAACCGTATCTTTTCGGAAGACGTTTTAAAATATTGACAGATCATAGACCGCTAGTTTACTTATTCTCACTGAAAGAACCGTCATCAAGACTTACCAAATTTAGATTGTTACTGGAAATGCTGTTTTCAAACAGAAATTAAGAATTTAAGTGCCTCATATGCTTTCATTATGTTTTTAGAAAAATAATGCCCCAAGGCATATATTATGCTATTAAATGGATTATCGTATTATAGTGCCCCATACATACAATTTCTTTGTAGAGAGTCTCTTACGATGGAATACGATGGAATAAATACAGTATTTAAGTGCCCTATATATACATTTTCCTAAGTTCATGCTAAAATAATATTTTAATTTACTTCAGAATTATAGTAACTTAATAAATTATGAAATTATTAGTAACTCAATAATTTCTTAGTATAATTTTTAATAAATTATGAATTACAAAACAAATTACATGATGTTTCATTTTATTAAAAAAATCAAATTTTTTAAATTTATGTATAGCATGAGGCATTTAAATACTAGAAAAAGTTGGTAATTAAGTGCTTCATAAAAATTCACAACAGTGCCTCATACCATACAAACTCGGAATTTTTCTTCGTATCGTGCCTCATAGTACAGAATTCATAATTTTTTAATTAATTTATACAAAAAACTATTGCTATTTTGAACATTTTTTTGTTATTATTATAACATGTTAGTAATATTTAGTTAAAATAAAAAAAAAGCTTTACCAAACTAGCTTTAGCTATTAAAATAACGCTATCTAAACTTGTTATCTAAATTCCCAAAAATCAAGTTTTTGCATATGAGGCACTTAAATACTGGGATGACGAAATCACAATTGCCGCGGTTTAGAATTTATCCGAAAATAAAAACAAAAGAAATTTTTTCATAATTATATCATTACTTTTCAGTATACAAACAAGAATAATAAATATACTTTAATGGCGGGTTTTGAAAGTAAAGATATTAAACATAAAGTGTTGAACCCAAAAAGGGCAACATTCAGCAATAATGAGTTAGCTATACCGAGAAATGTTCTAACTTTAGAAGTTCTTGAATTATTCAAGAAAATTGATAAACTATAAATATAAAAGAACATTTTTCATTTCATATATATTTTTTTATTTTCACGTTTCATATAAAGTAAAAAAAATACAAAATTTTTTGTTATATATAGGTTTCATTAATACACTTGGGGAAAAATATATATATCATATATTTTTCATGTTGAATATAAATATTATTCATTTTTCTTCTAGTGTAATTTTTTTTCATTAAATAAAGTACTGTTTAGAAAATTTGTTAGTTAAGCACTTAGCAGTGACACTTAGGGATAATAATAATAAAGGAAATAATAACATAGGGAAATACTAATATAGGGAAATCTTGGATAGGTTGAAGTATAAGATAAGGGAATTTAGTAAAGACTCTAGGGTTACTTTGTAAGGAAATTTAGTAAAGTTTCTAGGGTTATATTTGTAAGGAAATTTAGTATAGATTCTAGGGTAAAATAGATTTGTTTGTTTTGTGGAATTAAAATTTTGTTTAGCCAGGATTCTAGGGCAGAATTATAATTTTTTTTTAGATTCTATATATTAACTATTAACAGTTTAAGTTTTATAAATTAGAAATAAATTTTCTAATTTAAAAAAAATATATATATTACGATAAAATTTTAAATTTTTATATGGAAATATATTATGATAGTAACAAGCTAGGGTTTAAATACATTTTATGTTTTATTCAGGTTAATTTAATTCAGGTTATTTTTAATTTAAGTTACTTTTCAGAATTTCTTTAATTTAAGCTACTTTTCAGATTTTTTTTAAATTAAGATACTTTTCAGCAAACATTTTTACTACTTTTTCAGAAATATTTTATTATACAGTAATGAAGTATGATAAAAATCCTTAATGAGGAGTTGCAGAAATTACAAGACTTGTTAAAAAATTTCAAGAAAACACCAATAAGGACATACAGTTCAAGATATATCCTTAGTAAACTTGCGTATATTGCGAAGAATAGGAACAACTTTTCAAGAGCGTGGAATATACTTTATAAAGAAAACAAAGATCACGCTTTACATTATAAAGAGCGATACGAAGAATTGTATAAAGAAGTAAAAGCATTTTTAGATAGAAGTTCAACAGAAACTTTAGCAACTCTAGAAGAGGAGGAGGAATTCGAATTAGAAACAGGAAGCGACACTGAAGAGGAGGATATCAAAGAAATACAAATTAACATAAACGAAGAAATAACGACAATCAAAATGTCACTTTTTGATTATGGAGTAGCTCAAAAGCTACCTACATTATTAATAGAGAAAGAAGAAACTCGTGAAGAGAAAATTCGAGATTTTCTTAATAGCGTAGAATTTTACTACGACACTTTTAAATCAGAGGATAAACCTACTTTAATAAAAATTTTAATAAAATGCAAAATTCAAGGTAAAGCATTAACAGAATTGGGCAACATAGAAACCACAACATTTATTGAATTAAAAACATTATTAAAAACCAAATGTGGTTGTAAGGACACAATAGAAATTATTCAAACAAAATTGAATAACAGTCGACAGGGAAATAAACCAATGAGAGAATTTGTGAATGATATAGAAAGTCTGATTTCACGCATGACGGAATTAGAAGTTCAAGCACAAAATGAAACAGCAAGACTTGCATTGACAGCAGCTAACAACCGTAGAGGTTTAGCATTTATAAAAAAAGCAGTGAACGATAGGTATAAAATAATATTAGACAGTGCTCGATAGGTATTAAATAATATTAGACAGTTCAAAACTGCTATACAACATTTATTAGAACTTGATCCTAGTACGAGCGAAGTAGTAAGGTACATGGAACCAAATAGATATAATAACAATAGAAATATTCAAAATAACAACAGAAATAATAATTATAATAATAACAATAATTACAACAGGAATAATCAAAATTATAACAACAATTATAACAATCGAAGTAATAATAATTATAATAATAATAATTATAATAATCATAATAATAACAATAATCATCGTATGAATAACAATTATAATAATAATAGATATAATAATAACAACAACTCATATAGAAATAATAATAATAGCTAATAATAATAATAACAATAATACGAATTATAGAAATAATAACATAAATAATAATAATAACAAGAATAACAACCAAAATTTTAATAGTAATAGAAACTTTACAGGATATAATAATAGTACTAACCAAAATTATAATAACGCTAATAATAATTCAAATAATAATAGAAATTACCTAGGAAACAGACGACAAATTTCAAACACCAGAACACCAGATACAAACGCATTAAATTACGAACAACCCACCGAGGGGAAGCCAACTCATCGGTTGGGGATTACACCACTTAGGCGATGAAGTAATTCTTACAGCAAATATTTCAAATGGACATCCATTTGCACCGTTAAATAACATATTTTACAAGACAATGACATAAATAAAAATAACGTTACGACAATTCATGGTATTTCAGGACACCTCAAGACGTTAGGCACTTGTAGTAAAAAATTAAATTTTCAATCAATAAACATTGATTATAATTTCCATATTGTTCAAAATGACTTTCCCGTACCGGTAGATGGTATTTTGGGAGCAAACTTTTTAACAGATCAAGCCAAAATAAATTTAGAAAAATTTATTCTTGATATTACTATAAATAATGAACAAATAATTTTGCCAATAATAAGTAAACAGAATTTTAATACAATTACAATAGCAGCACGATGTGAAGCTACTTATTGGATAAATACAGAAATAAATGATACACGCATATTCCATCAAACGGAATTATGTGAGGGAGTTTTCATGGCTGGATCAATATCCAAGTCCATAAATGGTAAAATACCAATAAAAATTTTAAACACAAGAGATAGTAATGTAAAATTAAACTGGATTGAACCAGAATCATACAGTCTAAATGACCATTACATATTAAATTATAAAGAATTGACAGAGACTTCGACAAAACGGGTTGACAAATTACTAACAGAAATTAACTATGATACATTGAATTGCGAAGAAAAGAAATGCGTACAACAAATCTGCACAAAGTTCAACGATATTTTTCATCTGGATGGAAATGAATTAACAGTAATAAACTCAGCATCAGCAAAATCGAATTGAAAAAAGGAGTAGCACCTACATATACAAAACCTTATAGGATTCCACATTCGCAGAAACAACCACTACAGGATGAAATACAGAAAATGATTGATCAAAAAATTGCGGAACCATCCGTATCAGCATGGAATTCACCTGTTTTGATAGTACCGAAAAAGAAGGATCCTGTTACTGGACTCCAAAAGTTCAGAATGGTAATAGACTACCGTAAGGTTAATGACGTAATAGAGGATGATAAATTCCCACTACCAAATATTACAGATATTTATGACATGGTAGGATGTGCGAAATATTTCTCTTGTATAGATTTAAGCCAAGGTTATTATTAGATGGAACTTGATGAAAAAAGTAAGTAGACCATGTACTGCGTTTTCAACTGAGACTGGACACTACCAATTGACAAGACTACAAATGGGACTAAAAATTTCTCCAAGCGTTTTTTCACGGATGATGTTCATAGCGATGACAGGTTTAACTTATTCCAGATGTTTCGTATATTTGGACGATCTAATAATTTTTGGGAATAGTTTAGAATCGCATAATAAAAATTTAATAGAACTTTTCACCAGGTTAAGGGAGGTAAATTTAAAAATTCATCCGGGTAAATGTCACTTTCTAAGGAAAGAAGTGCTGTACTTAGGGCACATTATTTCAGAAAACGGAATTTTACCTGATCCTTCAAAATCAGAAGCGATAAAAAAATTTCCACAACCTACGAATGCGGATGAAGTTAGACGATTTGTAGCATTTGCAAATTATTACAGAAAATTCATTCCGAATTTTGCATCAATCTGTATACCACTAAACAAATTGCTTAAAAAAGACGTTAAATTTAATTTCACAGCAGACTGTATATAAGCATTTAATACAGTAGAGAAATTTTAATCAGTCCAAAAATTTTACAATTTCCGAATTTTGACGAAGAATTCATTTTACGAACAGATGCATCAGGTTTTGCTTTAGGAGCAGTATTATCAAATAACGATGATAGACCGATTGCATTCGCAAGTAAAACTTTAAATAGTGCCGAGACAAGTTATAGTACTATCGAAAAAGAATTATTGGCCATAGTATGGGCTGTTCGACAGTACAGACCGTATCTTTTCGGAAGACATTTTAAAATATTGACAGATCATGGACCGCTAGTTTACTTATTCTCACTGAAAGAACCGTCATCAAGACTTACCAAATTTAGATTGTTACTGGAAGAGTATAATTTCTATGTGGAGTATTCTCCAGGTAAAGAAAATTGAACTGCAGAATCTAAAAATTTTAGTTATAACCAGATCAAAAACAAATCAAGAAGAAAATAAACCAATAGAAGATAAAGAAGAAACAGATGAAGAAATTATAAAGGAATTACTACAACCACCATCAACAGGGTTGAAATTAATCGAGTTAAAAATAGTAAATTGTTTCAAAGAGTAGGTTGAGAGGTTAAAAAATGAACAAGATATTATTATGGGTCCAAGTAAGGTATTAGCGTATATACCAAAGAAAAATTGTATATTAATGGTGAAACCAAACGATAGCACTGAAAGCCAGTCCGCAACATTCGGCAGATTGCTGTGGAGGGACGTGCAGAAAATCATGGTTCCATTAAAATAAGAAAAATTATATATCTCAAAAGGAGAATTATTGAAATTAAATGATGGCCGTCGACAAAATAATTTAAATAATTATTATTATTATTATTAGCTTGACTACCCTTTACAATTCATATAAAAATATATACATAGTTAACTTAAATCTAATTTATTATAATACATATTATTTCATTTGATTTTAATTATTGTTTTATTTTAATTATTATATTAATTTAATTTAATTCTTATCTTCATCTTAAGTTGTTTGGGCAAAAGCCTCCCCCAAAATTTTCCACTCTTTTTTATTTATAGTTTTCCTGCACCAATTTCTATCGAAACTATCTAGCTTTTTTATTGTCTTCCAACTCTTCTAATTCTATCTAATGGTTGCCATTCAGTTGTAGTCTTCGTCCATCTATTATCTTGTAATCTCATTACGTGCCCGGCCCATTCCCATTTTTTTATTTTTTTATTTTTTCAATTACATCAGTTATTTTGGTTCTGTTTCTTATTTCTTCATTTCTGATTCTATTAAAGCGAGTAACATTTAATATTTTTCTTTCCATTGCTCTTTGACAAATTCTTAGTTTGTTGATATGCTTTGTTGAGTTACACCATGTTTGAGCGCCATATGTAAGAACTGGAAGAATTGCAGCATCCATTAAATAGTTTGATGTTTGAATTGTTATATTTGAGTCTAATAGGTCTTTAATACTCCTAAATTGTTTTCAGCTGTTTGTAATTCTTTGATTTATGTTTTTCTCCTCTTTGTTCTTAAAGGAAATAATTTGTTCTAAGTAGGCAAAGTCTTCTATGTATTTTAATTTTTCATTTCTAAGGTGATATTAAATTTTGTTCCATTTGTCATAAGTACTGTTTTTTCCTTGTTCAACATTAGTCCAACTTTTGTTGCTTCTATATTTAGTTCATTTATCATATTCTGTAGTTCAGAAGCAGAAGTACTTATTAATTCAACATCATCTGCAAATCTTAAATTATTTAGAAATTCTCCGTTTATATTGATACCATATTTTTCCCAATTTAACTTTTTAAATATTTCTTCTAAAACTGCCGAGAATAATGCAGCTGATAAGGGATCTCCTTGCTTAATTCCTTTTTCAATATTGTATAATTCATCTAGTCGATCAGTTTTAATTCTTTATGTACTATTCTTGTATAAGTTTTCTAAAATGTTTATATATTTGTTTTCAATACCTTGTTTTTTTAATGCATTCCAGATGAATGCATGTTCAATGGAATCAAAAGCTTTGAAAAAATCTATGAATGCTATATATATGTTAATTTGATATTCATTGCATTTTTCAATTAACTGATTTGTTGCTTGTAGATGGTCAGTTGTCGAATATCCGCATCTAAATCCAACCTGTTCTCTTGGTTGGTTATCATTTAGCGTTTTTTGTATTCTTCCATATAAGTATTTAGCAAAGATTTTGTATATTATAGAAATTAGACTTATTGGTCTGTAGTTATTAATGTCTTCTTTATTTCCTTTTTTATGTATTGGAATAGTAGATGAGTTACACCATTGATATATTTATATAGAAGTTGATTAGCTTTTGATTTTATAATATTTTCTAATTCGGTATATTTTTCTTGAACGTTGTTGTATTAATTGTGTTTTCTAATGTTTGTATGTTTTGTGACAACGCTGTACAATAGTTTTGAATTTCATCGTTCGAGATATTTGTTGGAATATATTTCTTCAAATTCATATTTATTTTTCTGGTTTTATGAGATATTTTTAATTTAGCTTATTACTTCGACATCTTGAAGTATATTTCTTTTATTAATTAAAATGAAGTCGATTTCGTTTCTTATAATTCCATTTGGTGATTGTCCACTTATTTTTTTGGTTCCTTTTGAAAAGTGAATTTCCACATGAAAGTCTGTTTCTCCATAAAAATTTAAATAATATGAAGAAGAAAATAAATGAATTATTTAAAGATATGAATATAGAAATAATTGTTATGAAAGATTTAATAAGGATAACTGACCCAGGGATGAAAAAGCTATTATTAAACGATTATCACATATTACCAACAAGTGGACATGCAGGGATAAATCGAATGATTAAGAACATCAAATGCAAATACTTTTGCACAGGGATGCAGGAAGACATAACAACTTTCGTTAAACATTGCGAAACATGCCAACGAAACAAACACATCAATAGGAAAAGACAACCAATGGTCATAACATCAACCAGTGAGACATGTTTCGAGAAGATTTATATAGATCTCGTAGGACCATTAGACGAAACAACAGAAGGTTTTAAATATATACTTACCATACAAGACGAATTGACGAAGTTCATAGAAAATTTTCCATTGAAAAACAAGGAAGCAAATTCTGTAGCGGAAGGATTGGTAGAACACTTCATTTTAAAATACGGAGTACCAAAGAAAATAGCTTCAGATCAAGGAACAGAATTTATGAGTCATGTTTTCAAGGATATGTGTAAAATGCTTAAAATAGATCAACTATTTTCAACCGCATACCACCATGAAAGCATTGGAGCTTTAGAAAATTCTCATAAAGTTCTAGGAGCATATTTAAGAACGTATGTTGCAGAGAGTCACACTGATTGGCATAAATGGTTGCCATATTACACGTTTTGTTACAACACAGCTGTACATTCTGAAACAGAATATACACCATACGAATTAGTTTATGGAAAGCAATGTAGATTACCATCAAATCTCACCAATAAAGTAGAACCACTATACAACTATGAAGATTATAGTAAGGACTTAAAAAATAAATTACAAGTAGCGCATAGGGACGCTAGGGAATTGTTAGTGAAGAAGAAATTAGAACGAAAAGATAGATTCGATAAAGATTACAAAGTTAGAAATAGTACATATGAAATAGGTAGTTAAGTACTACTGAAAAATGAAAATAGAAAGAAGTTGGATCCAATATATATTGGTCCATATGAAGTAGTAAATACTGAAGGAGTGAATTGTGAAATTAAAAATAATAGGAAAAAGATAATAGTACATAAGAATAGGTTGAAACCTTATTATGTCTATTTAATGATAATATCGGAAAGTTAAGATATTTAAAAAAAAAAAAAAAAATTAGGGGGAAGGGGACGCCTGGAAACCCTATAGGAATAAAAAATATTTTAATATTTTAATAAGTAATATACGAAAATTAGAAATAGGACAATTACAAATATTTAGTATAGGAATATGAAAAAAGATATGATATAAAATATGATAAGAATATGAAATGGAAAAATATAAAGTGAAAGGTTTATGGGTATAAAATATGGAAAAATTAAAAAACAAAATTATAAAAAAATTTGAAGTAACAATATGAAGTTCAAAAACTAAATAATGTATGTAATGATAAAATATGTGTACAAAAGAAAACACATATATAGAATAAGAATTATTGAATTATCTAAAAAACAAAAAAAAAATAACAGTAAGAATAAGAAATTTTAAAAAAAAAAAAAAAAACCATATGAAAATATTTAAAGTAAAACAAGTAGTTAGAATATGTATGTTCTACGGCAAATGAGCAAGCAAAAAAATGAGCAAGAATGAGCAGCCCATACAAAATCAGTGAAAAATCGCGAACTTTTTGGTAAAAATGCTGCTCAAAGAGCAAGAAATAATAAGCAGGGGAAAAGAAAATGAGGCGAAAAAAAAATGTATGTATGTTCTAGGACAAATGAGGCTAGAAGCGAAATATTGTGAAGTTTGGTTTTTAATTATTTCAAGGTCAGAAGTTTATTGAATTTTAAAAATTATTTGTATTTGTAATATGATACTTTCTTTTTATCGTGAGAAAGAATTCTTTTAGCAATTAAATTTAAAAAATTTATAAGCGGGCGGAAAAAAATGCATAAGCTTGTCTGGACAGGTTCGTGTAATTTGAAACTTTTGATTTAAAAAGATATGTATATTTATTTTCCATATATTATTGAATTATAATAATTATTGTGAAATCACTAAAAGTAATTTTATACATTTCCAATTACAAATAAATACTTTAGTATCGCTATAAAAGCAGCAGTGAAGTCATATTTGCATTTATTATTATTATACCGTTTCAAAAGAAAGCAATAAAAGTTAAATTTATAATGGAGAATAGCAAAAAAAATTGTCAAATTTTAAGAAAATATAAAAAGACAAATTTTATGAAATCAATTAAATCAGAAAATTTAATTAAAGATAAAATTTACAAAATTTCGAATCTTAAGCATGTAACTACAAATCAATTCGGAGATCAGATTGTGGCAATTATCAACAGCAAATATTCATATTTTTTACCTGAGAGAATGGTTAAGCCGATAATGTCTGAATTTAATTTGAGAGGAAGCTCATTAGATGTAATATTATATATGAAATTCATCGGCAGCACAGAAGAATTATTAAGTACAGGTGAAATATTAAATGTTCCAGATTTAGAATTCTACTGCGAAGGAGAAACATCAGAAGAGTTAAACTACATATCTGAAGAAGAAGATGATATTATTATATAATCAAAAATACAATATATTGTAATGTGCAATAAAATAACAAAAATATAAATAAATAAAAAAAAATATTCTTATTTCAAATACATGTGTTTTCTTAATTTTTTTAACATATATAAACCATTTTTTTGTCTATATATAAACCACATTATCCATAATTATGTTAGAAATATTTTGATTATGATCAGGTTTGAACACCCATTTACTATGATGGTATCAGGACCATCAGGTTGTGGAAAAACAACATTTATATCAAATTTAATTAAAAATATTGATTTATTAATCGATAAACCAATACAAAAAATTATTTGGTGTAATAATGAAACAAATGCCTTACCAAAGAAATTAAATTTTTCAAACATAGAATATATTAATGGTGTTCCAGAAACTATTAACAATGAAATGAATGTTCCCATTTTAATAATTTTGGATGATTTAATGCTAGATGCTTATAACGCAAAGGTGTGTGAATTATTCACCAAGGGATCACATCATCGTAATCTCTCTATTATTCTAGTAAATCAAAATGTATTTCATCAAGGAAAATTTTCAAGAGATATTTCCTTGAACTGTAAATATTTAGTTTTATTCAAAAATCCTCGAGACAAATCCCAAATAATGCCGATGGCACGTCAAATATTTCCAGAAAATACCAGGGAATTTATAAGAGTATATAATGATGCAACATCTTCGCCTTATGGTTATTTAGTTTTAGATTTAACACAAGATATCAACGATATTTTTAGATTTAGATCTAATATATTCAACAAATATTTTACTGTGTGTTATTGTACTCGAAAACAACTACAAGATAAAAATTTATGCCAACATAATGAAACGATTGAAAACAAACCAGCATATTCTGCATGTATTAAAAAATTCTAATCCTAAATTTAGAAAAACAGTACTTCAAAATTGTGATATTGAAGTTATAAAAACAATATGTGAAATTGTAATAAATACATTAAACGGTAATAATAAGATATCAGATCGAATTTATTTGATATAGAAAGTTGATAAGACGTGTTTCTTTTTGCTCTTTAATTACTGTTTAAAATATAAAATAATAAATAATAAAACGTATTTTATTTTCTTGACAAAGTGCGAATTACATATTTTTAATTTTATTAACATTTGAATTTGTTGACATTTATTATTCTAAATTTAACAAAGTTATTGAATATTGAATATAGAATTTTATTTTTATGTGGAATTCACTTTTTCTATTATTTTTGGTGTTACGGTGATTTTTGGTTAAAATTACAGACAGAATTAGAACTGTAAAAACTTGTTTGAATTATTACACATACTTTTTTATTTTTATATTTATTACATTTATTATAAAATTATTTTTACACATAAAATAAGTTTTTAAAAGAAAAAAGTCGAAACATTAATAACAATAATAAACATATTTACATTGCTGCTGTCATATAATACCCGGGTAGCAAATAGTATACTTTTTTCAATAAGTTAATTAGCGCCATCTATTGGAATTAATTGCCAATCATATTAACTATATTTAAATTTGTTTTTAACTGATAATATGTCTAGCTGTGGAATATGTTTAATTAGAACATCTACTGATGACTCGGTACAATGTAATGGGATTTGTAATAAGTTCTATCACCCAGAATGTGTTGGGTTAAATTGCTCTACTCAAAGATTGATAAATAATAACAAAAATAATCTAGTTTATTATTGTAATGAGTGTAAAGACATATCATTGTCGCATATTCTTTTGGCGATTCAGGTGAATAATACTAAGATTGATTCACTGTCGGAATCATTCTTAAAATTTAAACATGACAATAATAATAATATGGACAACATAAAAAATAACCTGTTAAATGCAATTAGTGACGTAAATAGTTATGCAGACGAAATTAAAAAAGAATTAAAGTTTAATTTAGATAATATAGAAAGTACATTAAAAAGAATAAAGATTAACACACAGAATTCATTTAGTCATGAGGATATCATAAATGAAATACAAATAAAACTTGACAATACCACATCAGTGGTCACTGAAGGTATTTCAAATATTTCTGAATCACTAAAATCGAATAGTGTTATGGTATCAGAAAAAATTGACAATGTTGATTTTAATGTAATTAATATTCATGATGAAGTAACTGCTACAAATTTGATTGTCAGTGATATCGTAGAAGAAATTCGTGTAAATTCTGGCAAAAGTGACAATATAACAATAAACCGTAGTTTAGCTATGGAGTCTACTCTGGCCGATGAAATAAGGAATGCTGAAGATAATGTGGGGAAAAATTTACATAAAACAACACGAAATAATAAGAAACTCTACAAAAATAGAACGTTTAAGAAAATTATTTCGAAAAAACCAGTTCTAGTTGCATCCGTACCTGCTTCATTGACTAGTAATCATAATATTGTACCTAAATGTCAAAATGTATTGTCCAATTCTACAACTAATTCACAAAAAGTTCCTAATTATACAAATGTTTCGTCCAATCTTACACCTAGTTCGTCAAATATAAATATTGATAAAACACATGATTCACAAAAAGTACCTGATTTTACGAATGTGTCGTCCAACTTTACATATGCTAATATGTTGTCCAACTATACATCACCTATTGTACAAAATGTATCGTCTTATACTAATTTATTAACTTGTCCGTCAACATATGTCGAAAATGTACCTGATATACAAATTGTGAAGTCCAATTTTACGTCCAGTCCGTCAACATCTGTTGATATGGTAGCTGATTCACAAGTTTTGCAGTCTAATAATACTTCAACGTGCAACCTAGCAGCAAAAGTTTCAACTGATTTGTCGCCAACGTTATTAGTTTCCAAAAAATTATATTGCGTTTTTCTTACAGAATTGGATCCTTCCAATGAAGTACATGATATAAAATCTTATTTGGACTACAAACTAAATAGTAAAACTGACAATATACGAATTCATAAAATGAAGAATTATAATAGAAATAATCGTTACTCGCCATTTAAAATTTTTGTATCATCTGAAGATACTTTTAATATTCTAACGTCTACTAATTTTTGGCCAACGGGATCGATTGCCTATGAGTTTGAAAACAGGAATAAAAATAAAGTTACTTCGAATGCTCCTTTTCAAAGATCACGGAACATTATGAATCAGCGATAGATACAATTAATATTAATTATCAAAATGTACGAGGTTTGCGGACAAAAACTAAACAAGTTTACTTTTCATCGTCTACTGCTATTCACGATATTATTGTTCTCACTGAAACATGGTTGATTCCTTCTATTACCGATGCTGAGTTGTTTGATAATAATAGCTATCAGGTTTTTCGCCGTGATCGCCATAATAATACATCAGTAACTACTGTAGGGGGTGGACTACTAGTTGCAGTTAGAGTTGGAATTGCTTGTTCAAGAGTTGATTTGCCATTTGAAGATGATTTTGAGTTTTTATGTATTAAATTGAATCTCTTTACACGAACAATATATATTATTACTACGTATATTCCGCCACGTAGCGGTCAGTATTTATATGATCATTTTTCACGAAATTTAGAGTATCTTACTGAACATGTCGCTAGCTCTGATGAAATTTATTGTTTAGGAAACTTTAACCTACCAAATGTGCAATGGAATATGACATCAACAGATCAATTTTTAACTCCAGTATTACATGATGTATCTAATCTTGCATCAGTTCAACTTATAGTCGACACTATATCCAATTTGGGTATGAATCAATTAAATGGAATTAAAAATTTAAACGGTAGAATTCTTGATCTAATCTACTCCAGAAACATTCTTGATGCATGTGTTTTCAAATGTGATCAACCATTAGTAGCAGAAGACAATTATCATCCATCTCTTACGCTAAGTATACATTTAGACTGTGATAATATAGATTTACCTAGTGAAGAATTTTTTAAATTTAATTTTAAGAAAACCAATTTTGATTTACTTTGTTGCGAACTAGATAATTTTAATTGGCAGAATTTATTTGATTTAATTAATAATGACGATATTGATGGCTCAATTTTTAAATTTTACAGTACAATATTTGATTGTTTTTTAAAATGTGTTCCTATTGTTTCAAGTAAATCTAGTAACTGTCCATTTTGGTATGATGCTAACACGAAAAAATTAAAAAACTTAAGAAACAGTGCGTGGAAAAAATTTAAAACTAATAATAACGTTTCAACCTACTTATATTACTGCCAAGTCAGAGATCAATTCATAGAATCATCAAATTTTGCCTATAACAATTACTTGCATAAAATCCAAATTGAATTGAAAACCGATCCTAAGCTTTTCTGGCAGTTTGTTAATAGAAAGCGAAAATCAAGTAACTATCCAAGCACTTTATCATTTAATAATATTTCTAGCATGGATCCTAAAATTATTTCTAATCTTTTTGCAGAATTTTTTAAATCCGCTTATGATAATAATAATGACAATAATGATCATATCTCGGATCCGAGTTTTGATCATTTGAATACTTTCAATCATTTGTATGAAGTTGATTTTAGTGTAACTGAGGATTCTGTCTTAAAATATTTGTTAGATTTAGATTCAATTTGTTGTTCCGGTCCAGATGGTATTCCATCAATTGTTCTATATAAATGTGCAAGTTCTCTTTGTGTTCCTTTGACAAAATTATTTAATTTATCATTAAAATTAAATGTGTTTCCAAAAATATGGAAAAAGGCATATATTATACTTATACCACTCCACAAGAAAAAATCTAAAGGCTTAATTGAAAATTATAGGCCTGTAGCGAGACTCTCTGCTATCCCGAAATTGTTTGAATACATTATATGTGATAAACTTGTATCGTACTGTAGAAATATAATTATCCATAACCAGCATGGGTTTGTTAAAGGAAGGTCAACAATAACAAATATTTTAGAACTCGTATCATTTTGTACTGACAATATTGAAACAGGGAAACAAATCGACTGTATATTCACTGACTTCTCCAAAGCTTTTGACAAGATATCGCATAAGATATTGCTAAAAAAATTAAAGAAAATTGGTTTCAATTAAAATTTTGTAGGATGGCTTGAATCATATTTATCAAATCGTGCTTACGAGGTTCTATTTAATAATAATAAATCTAACAGTTTTGTTGTAAATTCTGGTGTTCCTCAAGGTAGTCACCTGGGTCCAATTCTATTTATATTGTACATTAATGACCTTCCTTCTGTGATAAAATATTGTAAATGTCTTATTTATGCTGATGATGTAAAAATCTTCAAAAATATTTGTAATACCAAAGATCGTATAGAACTACAGTCAGATCTTGACTCTTTTTATTTATGGTGTAAATGTAATTATTTATTCTTAAACGTTGATAAGTGTAAATGTATGAGTTTTACTCGTAATAGATCCGTATCTATCTGTGATTACAATTTTGACTCTAACAAAATAGTGAATGTTGAAAGTGTTTTAGACTTAGGAATAAACTTAGACAAGAGATTAGACTTTAAGTTGCATATTAATATAATTATAAATAAAGCAAATTCCATGCTAGGCTTTGTGGCACGTGAATCCCGTGAATTTTCTGACCCGTACATTTTAAAACAGCTCTTTATTTCATTGGTACGACCAGTTTTGGAATATGGCTGCCAAATTTGGTCTCCGTATTATGCGTGTCACAGGTTTAGAATTGAAAGTGTGCAGAAACGTTTTTTGAGATTCGCTTTAAGAAATTTAAACTGGCAGAATAGATTGGAGTTACCACCTTATGCAAGTAGGTTACTATTAATTGATCTTCCGACACTTGAAAAGCGTAGAGAATTTCTAAAATTCTCATTTATTTATAATTTAATGTTACGTCAAATTGATTCAATTTTTCTGTATTCTCGTCTTCATTTTTATGTATCGTGTCATAATACTCGTAGTAATAATGTATTTAATATCCGTATGCATCGTACCAATTATGGATATAATGAGCCGATTGATTCAATGTGTAGATTATTTAATGAGTATAATTTTTTGTTACAAGATAATGTTATAATTAAATCTAAATCTTTTAAATTATTATTTTACAGAACAAACATTACTTAAAATGTGCTATATTTTGTACGTTTAAATTAACTTTTTTTGTTGTTTTTTTTTTTTATATATATTTATTTTATAACGTAAAGTGTATATATGTAAATGTAAATGGTTTCTATCACTAGGTATTTAGTGCGTAAATAAATAAATTCACAAGCGATTACAAAAACATAAAAAAATATTACGTTCATTGTCCTGTCCAAAAAATACATTAAATACTAAACGAAAAATTATTATACAAAAAGGCGAAGGTTTTCTTCCAGTTTTGCTAGGCACAGTTTTATCGGGTGTTATAGGAGAACTTATAACTAGGTTAAACAAAAATTAAAATAAAATAAAATAAAATAAAATGAATAATTTACAAAGAATGCTAATAGTTGAACCAGACCTTTATGAAAAGCTGAAGCAGAATTTTTTAAATGATGATGAATTAAGTGAGCTAGATAAAAACATGAAAAACATTTTATTTAATAAAAAAATGTCAGAGCTTCAAAAATGGTACCTATATCGACAAAATTTAATAAAATCTAGCAACAAAAGACGCCTTGGCGAAAACCCCAACACTCCAACAAATTCTATAAGAGAAAATATATTATCTCAGAGAAATCACATTTTATCAAATTTCCATAAAAATCCACCTCAAACACATGCCGGACAATTAAAATATCAAGATGTAGGTACTCAGAAGAACGAAATGTTAAATTTAGATAAAAAATCAGCTCAAACACAAACCAAAACTTTAGTAAGTAAAAATGTGGGAACACAGATAAATGATTATGACGAAGATGATGAAGTTTTTCATGAATATTCCCCATCAAAAACAAATAATGATAATTACGGTTTTTTGCCTATTGTTGTTAATGAAAATAGTGATATTGATATTGGTGGTTATGATGACGATGATGAAATCCGGGAAAGAGCTTTATCAGTTGCTAGCTCAGGAGCCCGTTTAAAGGAAAGAAAATCTATAAATAGCAAAGAATTACGTATGTTTGAGTCAGATAAAGGAGATGTCATAAGCGTTCCAATATTTGACAAACCAGAAATATCAGATAGTAATCCAGCAAGAAAAAAACTTCGCTCATCATCAAAAAAAAAATCTGCTGACGTACAATTAAAATTAAATTTCCCAATTAGAAAAAAAGCTAAAAGTAAAAGCACAATAACAACAGAGGGTGTAAATTGGATACCCTATAATTAAAAATGGATCTTGAGAAAGAATTTCATATCACCTTATTGAGCGATTCGTCACTCAACTTTTATCCTGAAAATAGACTAACAAAATTTACAAATAAAATTCATCAGCATATTGATTTAAGAAACACAAGATGGAAAGTAGGACTAGCTGAGGTTTTTTTTTAATGAATTAGACAATTCGTCATCACAACAACCTGCACTTTACTTTATATATACTGATTTAATAAAACCACAATTTTATGGAGACAGTAAAGTAAGGTGTTTAAGAATTGTAGAAACTTCAGATAGTTCTAAAAAAGAAATTAGAGAATTTTCCAAGATTCATTATTTTAGTGTTGAAAAATCTCATTTTGATAATATTTCTATTATAATTACGGATAAATATGGCGAAAAAATAAACTTTGCTTCTAGTGAAACACCAACAAAAATTGTTTTGCATTTTATGAAAGAACATGAAATCACGCAAAAAATATAAATATTGATGCTAAAAATTCTAACTATTCAATACACGAAAACATGATGGAGCGTCAATACATAAAGTATTATTTAGCGCAAACTGGTGGAAATTATGAAGATATTGGTGCCATATACCGCTATAAAATGCTATAAAACGCCGACTAAACTCGGAAAATTTTCATTTACCTGCATTACTACCAGCTAAACGTAGGATTATTAAAGCATCTAATAATCTGCGCAAGAAAAAAACAATTAAAAAAAATAATAAACTTCAACGTGTAGGTGATATTTTTGATTAAAATAAAATATGAAAGAGTGTATGAGATCAGAACTTGATATTTTTAAATCACCACCTATACAAACGAGGATTTTAAAATCAGAAGAAGTAGCATATAATCCTATAGCTTCTCTTGATTCGGCGTCAATAATTGAATTTGTATCATTAGGTCATGGAGATACATACAGAGATTTGTCTTCCACATATATAAAATTTAAAGTACAAGTATTAAAGAAAGATGGCTCTCATTGGAATAATGATAAAACTGGTAATCCACCTAATGAAATATCAATAACACAACCTGGCGTTGTCAATAATTTGTTACATTCTCTTATAAAACAATGTAATGTACAGTTGAACGGAAAAAATATTACCCCATCAGATAGTAATTACCATTATAGAGCATATATAGAATCTCTATTAAATTATGGTAAGGATGCAGCAGACACACATTTAGAATGCTCTGGATGGTTTCTTGATTATCCAAATGCTGAAAATATCGATAATACTGGTGCAAACAAACGAAAAACAAAATATGAAAATAGCGCCGTTGTAGAATTAATGGGAAAACTACACGTAGATATGTTCAACCAACCTACGTTATTAATAAATAATGTTGATGTTAGAGTTTTACTAACTTTGGAAAAACCAGATTTTTACATTTTTGCTAACGAAACCGACAAGTGCCAGTTGAAACCAAGGCACTGTGAGAATTGAAGGAAAGTTTTCTAAACCATTAACATCAACAATAACATGCATTGTTTATGGTAAATTTGATTCATCCTTTCAAATAGACAAAAATCGCAATATTTACACCAATCTATAAATAGATTAAATAATTTCCTATTAACATTAATTAACATACAACATTCGAGAAAGAAGACGAAGTTCAGACACAACAACAATAAAAGCAAAAAAAAAATGAATACTTCAGAAATTGCAAAAGTACTCAATTGTAATGAACATACAAATAAATACTTCAAAGGTGTCTATTCTCTCGACAAAATTCCAAATTTTAAAAAACGACCTGCAATATTAGTTATTAATACTGATTTGTCTTCTGAGCCTGGAGAACATTGGGTGGGCATTTTCTTGCCAAAAAAAGGATATCCTGAATTTTTCGATTCATATGGTATAAGACCACAAAAAAAGCGGTTTTTAAACTTTCTTATAAAAAACTTTAAGAGCTATATATATAATAAAAAGAGATTACAAAGCAGCTTTTCTACTGTATGTGGTCAATATTGCTGTGTATTTTGATGGTTCAGATCTTTTGGACAGAGTATGAAAGAGTTTTTGAAGAATTTCGACAACACTAATTATGCTAAAAACGATAAACTCGTCAAACAATTTTTTAAATTCATATTTCATTGCAAAAACAATATTTATAAAAAAGGTTGCATTCAAAACTGCAAACCAATTAGATTTTAGTATCGATTTGTGTTAACGAAGTTGAAGTATTCCAAAAAAGTGATGGGAAAAGATTTTAACAAAATGATTGCCGATGCAAAAAAAAAATAAAATAATTAAACATAAAAACAACAATACAAAAATTGCAAAAAATCTGCTGCTGTCATATATATATTTCTTAAACGAAAATCACACTTGTAAAATTTGTATTGGTTTTGATATTGAAAATTATAAACCACTGGTGATTTTTCATCGTACTGGAAAGAATGTAATTGAAATTGAGTACCAAGACTGGATTGAACATTACGCCAAATATCGAAATCACTACGAAATCTCGCCGAGGAAAGGCTTGTTTTTAAAATTTGGGAAAGTTGAAAACAAGAAAATGTTTTATATTAAACAGGAAGAATATGAATATTTCATCAATATAGTTGATTTAATACAAGCAGTTGCAAAATCGTATAGCTATGCTACACCAAGTCTGAATGAGTATATCACAAAATATATAAATAAATGTATAGAAAAGAATGTAAATAAACTTGGTCAAGAAGATTTTTATATACCCATGAATTTACAGATTATTCAATGCAATTACTCACGTCTATTTTATGAAATTCCAATTTTGTTGCAAAATAAATTAAAAAAAAAATGCTTAACTTAATTATGTATACCATTTTTTTGAACTAGATATTAAGATTTTTTTTTTTAATTGTAATTCAATATTAATAACTAAATAAATATATATATATATATATTATTAAGACAATAGTTTTTTATTTAAAATTTAGGGCTTATTGTTAATTTTCAGATATGTTGGCAAGGCCGCGCCGGCTCCGCGCGTAACCCCCGGGCGCCCCCTCCCGCGCCGCGATCGCGCCATTAAATATTCTTATATAAATAAAAAATTGGAAAGAAATTGATTTATTTTCATTTATTTTTAAATAAGTACATAAATATATTTTATTTGTGTAAAAAAAAAAATAACATTTTGGAAATTAGTAAAGCATAGATGTTTTTTCCATATGTGAAAAGATTTTAAAAACATTATTGATGGCACATCTCGTGCAAGGCTCCCATTGATTCCATGTATGATTTTGGCATTCAGTTTCATAATTAAAGCTTTTTTGCAGATTCAACTCTTCATTTATATCTATTATTTCGGATTTGATGTATTTTTGTAGAAAAAGTTTTTTCTGATGTCCGACCACAATAATTGTGTAACCATTAAGATCACTTAATATTGATGAAAGTGTGAGATATTCAGAGTCACCGTTTTTCCAATTTAACCCATTAATATGCTGCAGACAATAATCGTTTTGCTGACAACTTTTCATACTTAGTTCTTCTTCAGCAAATGGTGGCTTGAATAAAATACAATTTGGTTTGATGGAAGTAGCAAACATATAACAAAGTTCTTTAACAAATATTTGCGAATAATTTCCCTGCAAATATTGGAAATCGATGAAAACTGTAGATTGACGATTATATTTCATTTTTTTTTTTTAAACGAGACTACAAATCAGTGTGAATGGTCGAATATGACTGAGAATAATGTATTTTATTACGAGGCTAAGGTACTAACACACAACTAGTAAGGAAAAGATATTTAAGCCCATGTCGCTCGTAATATTTTTTAATTATAAAGAATCGCTCTTTCCATTACTCTCTGAAATATGTCTCTCATAAAACAACAAATTGTTAATGAGTTGCACAAATCACCTAGAAAAAAATTTCCTCGAAGAAAAGTCGTTCAGAAAGGTATAAATGATACATGGCAAATTAATTTGGTAGAAATGATCCCCTACAAAAAATTAAATAAAAATTATAAATATTTATTGACTGTTATCGATATTTTTTCAAAATATGCATATGCAGAACCCTTAAAATCTAAAAGTTCTTCTGAAGTAGTAGATGCTATGTCAACGATTTTTGCTCAAGCTGGTAAAACTCCTAAAAATATACAATCAGATCAGGGCAAGGAGTTTTTTAATAACAATTTTAAAAAGCTTATGATAAAATATAAAATTAATCATTATCATACATACTCAGATTTAAAAGCATCAATTTGTGAAAGATTCAATAGAACATTGAAAAATCTTATGTGGCGCCAATTTAGTTTGCAAGGAAACTATAAGTGGATATCTATTTTACAGGAATTGCTAAATAAGTACAACAACACAGTCCATCGAACTATAAAAATGAAACCCAGTGATGCTTCAAACAGAAAAAACGAAAAATATTTGCTTAAAACTGCATATAATCGAATAAAAATATTTCGAAGAGGAAAATTTAAAAAAAATGATTTTGTGAGAATAACTAAATACAAAGGAGTTTTTCAAAAAGGTTATGAACCAAATTTTTCAAATTTCAAAAGTAAATAATACAAATCCGGTTACTTACATGTTAAAAGATTATAAAAATAACCCAATACATGGAGGTTTTTATGAGCAAGAAATCACACCTGTACAAAATCCGCACGCATATTTAGTAGAAAAAGTTATAAAACGAAAAGGTGATAAGGTATTTGTGAAATGGCTAGGTTTTGATAAAATACACAATACATGGATTAATAAAAATGCTATATTATTATAAACATTTACTTTTATTTAATTATTTATAAATACATATATTAATTTTTTTTACAAAAGTTTTTTCCAAATATTCTTAGATTTATTAATCTGTTTTTTTGTTAAAAATTATAAAAATTTAAGAAATAATATTTTAAAATTATCTATGTATATAGTTAAATTGTATTCATAAAAACATTTTTTGTTTTGTAATTTTAAGTTAAAAAAATTATTGCTAATTTAATGTTGCTGAACTTAAATTTAATTTATCCAATAATTAATTTTTTACATAATTTAATTTTGTTTAATCATATTCTATGCCATAATGACCCCAAGCATAAGTATTTATACCATCACTTAATATATATCGTTTGTTATCGCTTGCGTTTAAGGCTATTTTATTTAAAGTTGTTGTGTATATATTATGGAGTTCAGATCTAAACAATTGCATAGTACAATATAAAGTTTTATTATTAAACAATGCATTTTTATACTTTTCTATATCCAAATTTTTTACAATATTTTTTTTAACACCTTTGGCTCTTTTTATTGTTTTTCCATTAACACAATCAACAAAATACATTTTCGATTTTAAACCTATAAATTCCTTTATTATTTTTCCATTTAGTTCGTCTTTAAATAACCCTAATTTTTTTTTATTTACTAAAGGGAAATTGTAAGGATTATTTTATTCATAGTCGGACGTGTCAAAAATAAGTTTTTTAGGGTCGGTTTGTAAAACTTCTTCCCGAATATCGTCATAAAAATTGTCTGTTGAAATCGTATAAATAAATGAATCTGTGTCCATGTATTTTAAAATTATTTTGTCATCGTATTTCTTTTTCATATATTCATAATGGAAGTCATACATATGAAGCTTTGATAGCTGTAACACAGTAAATCCTAGATATATTGGTTTGTCATATATTATGTTAACGACGTTTAATTGAACAGCGGATAAATCATCAGTAAATACAGAAATACTGTGGAAGTTGGGTTTAGCTATTAGAGCTCTTGCCCCTAAATGTCTACGTCTACTCTCCCAACAATCTGCAATTCTAATGTCTTTTCTTTTATCCACGTTCTCCATTGTTTTTCCGTATACGGCATTATTCATAAGTTTGAAAAAGTCTTTTTCGAAGGAATTTTTTGCAAGAGATCTATAGTGGGTATTAAGATTAATATATTTTTGCAACCAATTTGATTGTTTAAACTGGAGAACTTTATGAATTTTTCTTAATTTTAATCCATTTTTTAAACATTGCTGAAGATTTCGATAATGAATTATATAATTTTTTTTATCATTTAAATCTAAAATTAATTTCTCAGTTTTACTCAAAGGGGGTTTTTTCCTTTCACAACAAAAAGGTAAGTCATTATGCATATCATGTAAACTATTCCAAATCTACCTCAAGAATGTATCCAATTTCTGAGTCAGGTGAAATCATATTAATATCTAATGGCGGGTCTACCCATTTAAAATCACCATATGGTAGATATTGGGACATTGCCCACCCATATAAATTATTAGCATCGAGATAAAACTCCTTTCCTTTGCAACATTACAAGTTTTTCAGGTGAAAAATACTTTTTTATTTCTAGCAAATGATCTTTATCTAAATTTTGAACTAGAGTCTCTAAACTACATTGCATAAATCTAGAAGAATCTAAAAATCTTAAAACAAACCTACGCTTATTTTCTATATATGTTTTTTGTTAAAGAAATATACAATTCTTTATTAAGAGGTATAACATTTATATTTCCTTGTATTGAATTAAGTTCTTTAAAAAGTAAGTGACAATCATATCCCGAAAAATTATGAAAATAAACCGGGAAAAAATTAGGAACTTTATATTCAATATTACACTGTTTGTGTGCTGGTCCACGGTATTTACCTGTAAAATGGCAATGATCTCTCACTCTAATGTCCTCAGGCAAAAAAACATTCTCACAAATATGACATTTTGCCTGTTTTTTGATAGATGTTTTCTTCGGCTGTTAATAATTCCATTGGCACCACTTTTGTTATATAATTTATATATAGCTGCTTACATTCACTTACTAACGAAGATATAAACTCTTGAGCACAGTTTTGTCCTAAATATTAGAAAAAGTGTTATTTTAAAAAAAAAAAAATATAAACAAAAAGTAATAATATTTAACCTGTAAACTCCATATACTTGTTAAGACTAGGATCAAATGAACATTTTATATAATATGCAAAAGCAATTGGTATATGTAGCCTTGTTTTTGCTGTTGATGATGAATTCGGATTGTTGATACATGTAGAAATTTTTTCCAGCATACTTTCTGAATCAGCATATATAACAAATGGCACTTCCATTTTTTTTTTATAATTTTTAAAAGCTAAAATATTATCATCTTTTGATGGTAAAGATGTAACTATTTTAGAACAATTAATTTCATGTTCGTCCAATAACTGTTGATTACAAAAATGTAGTAGACATTTTGTACATAATATTACTGCTTCCGTATGTTCTGTTAATTGACTTCTGATTAAGCGAGACAAATTTTTTATCCATACAAAATGGTATTTATCTTCTTCTTGTACCACCAATAAATTAACGTGATTTTCTTTTTTTTCGCTAGTATGATAATATGGACCTACTACTTGTCTTTTGTTTTCTACACCTACATCTAGACCATAAACGTTTACTTATTGTATGATTTAATTCTTCAATTTTTCTTATTTCTGAAATGTTGACTGGAAACTCCATATCGCCAAAGTTCAACTCTGATACCTTAGAATTTGATAAAATTATAAAATTATCGTCAATGTTTTCAATTTGATATTCAGAGCATCTAGCTGAGTTATTGGGTAGTAAATTTTTCATAGCAAACAATATACATCACTGTTTTTTATATTTACACAAGCCTTTTTATCTTTGATGGATTTTGGAAGCTTTATGTAACTAGTTCCTTTTAACGTGGAATATTTCGCAATATTTACTTCAACATGAGAAATTTCAGCAATACTCCAACCGCTATCTTTCTCTTGAAACTCTTCTGATTGAGATGAAATCTTTTCAGTCATATCTTCATATATGGTGTCAATATCATTTTCATATTGAAGAATTACCATTTTTGTATTAAAACTTTTAATACTAATCATATTTACTATTTCTTCATCATTATCTTGCTTGTGCGGCTTTACGTATTTAGCAAATATTTCCATATTAAATTTAACCAGCTTATGTAATTTTAAAATCTCTTTAATTTTTGCAGTTAACTCGTTTTTCACACTAGCGAGAAATTCTTTTACTATCACAAAATCTAGAATTATTGGATGTTGACTGTATATCATTCAGTTTTTGTTTTTTAGGTGGTGATGGTTCAGTTAATAACTCTGAATTTTTTCTTTCAAATTCACAATCACCATTTTTATTTATTTGCAAATTTGAAGAATTTACATTTTTTTTTGATGAATTTTCATATGACGTTTTAAATTAGATGACCGATTAAAAGTTTTTTGACAAATAGCACAATCAAATTTTGTTGTTTTTTTATGTGTACTGTTAACATGGATATCTAAATTATACTTTTTGGTAAAAAATTTACCGCAAATAGAGCACAAAGAATTCATTTTAACACTATATGTATATTTAGAAAAAAAAACCAAACACTTATGAAATAGCCTCGATAAAAATCAGAAACACTATTAACAATTTAAATATTTGAGTTTTCCTTTTATACTTTTATGATATTATTAATTAAGTAAACGTAAAAATGCAACATCTAAAACTTTTTCCCATAATAGTAATATTTAGCTTTTAATTTTTTTTACTGATTTTATAATAATTGTAATTCAATAATTTTTGAAAATGAATTAGCCAATTAATGCAAAAATTTTAATATAAATAATTGCTAATACAATTCTTTTTTATACTTTATATGATATTATTAATTAATTTAAGTAAACATAAAAAAAAAAAAATCCAATATATATCGTATTTCTAAAAAAATTACTCATAATAATATGTAGTATGTAATAAGGTTTTAATTTTTGGTGATTTCGCATTATTATAAAATCAGTACAAAAAATTAAAAGCTAAATACTACTATTATGGGAAAAAGTTTTAGAAATAAATAAGATATGTTGCATTTTACGTTTACTTGATTAATAATATCATAAAAGTATAAAAGGAAAACTCTATATAAATGTAAGTTATTCTTATTTAAACAGTTTTGAAAAAATGTCTGAATATTTAGTTGAAGCGGATTTTTTTGTGTTACTAGAGGACTTAAAGATCATTTGTCCGAAATGTAAAATGTTATCAACCGATGTCTGGAATATATCACAAAATAAATATAGATCAATCGGACCATACCTGAACCTGGAAGAGGCGTTGAGGGAGTTAGTAGCATGGAGAACAAAGTATGGAAGCTGCAATAGATGTGGGACATGAATACCCCACATAAAAATTATGGATTTTTAATTATTTTTTAATGAAGTTATAATTAATTTGTTTTATATGAAAAAAAAATAATTTCAAAATACAAATAATTTTTAAAATTCAATAAATTTCTGTTTTTTTCCCCTGCTCATTATTTCTTGCTCATTGAAAAAGTTCGCGATTTTTCACTGATTTTGTATGGGCTGCTCATTCTTGCTCATTTTTTTGCTTGCTCATTTGCCGTAGAACATACATATTCTAACTACTAAAACAAAAGAAAAAAAAAATATATAGTACGTTAAGTTTTAATAAATTTAAAAAGAAAAGTATATTGTAAAAATATATATAAAAAATTCATATAAAATACGTTAAGAACAGTTTTGATAAATTTAAAAAGAAAATATATTGAAATAAAAAAAAAAATACATTTTAATAAGTTGATAAAAAAAAAAAAAAAGATTTGTTAATAAAATTTTGTAATAGAAAAAATATATGTTAACGCTAGAAAGAAGGAATTTACTTAGGGTACATTCCTCCTTTTCCCGCAGGAAGGGTGGTGTGATGTATGCACACAAAACATATAATGAATTAATCATCATATGTTTGGTGTACGTCTGGGTTATATTTAATTTACAAAAATATAATTATAGATGACTAACCTAAGCATACAAAAATTTCATACATGCACTAACTTCATGTATATTCTTATTAAATATTATGCATATTTTTATGTATGCATATATTACTATATGCATATATGATAAATGCAATGACCGAAAATAGATTGGTCATTTTACAATGTAAAATATTTAAGAAATTCCTAAGAATTCCAATAAGGGATCAATACACTAGCGTTAGCAAATAATTATTCTAATAATTATTTATGTATTAGTTAAATTTTAGGGTATATAAGAAACGAAATCAAATTAATAAAGTTACTTTTACTTTTAAATTCTAAAGTCATAGTTTGTTCTAATTATACGCTACTCGCTTAAATTACCATAAACTATTCTCCTGACAACCAAATGAACTAAGCTCTTTAGCCAATTCATTTTAAACCAGCGGCTTTATTGCTATATATATATATATAGCTATAGGAGCGTATATATTTACCAACAGATTAGGTTGCACCTGGACATCGTTGGATGGAACCTTTAAGTAATTCTCCAGCCAACATTACAGATCCAAGATGTGTCAAGTGCGCAGGTAAACCTACAACTCAAACAGCAAAATGCATTCATTGTGGTGTACCACACCCAGCAAGTTATAGAGGTTGTATAATTGCCAAAGCAATGCAAAAATTGAAAAGAGAAATAAGACAAGTGTTGAAAATCACAGAAATAACTACAATGGTAATGAAATTGAACAGAAGCAAAATTTCAATGAGCAAAGTATTCACATACCGCAACAAAAAATTTCTGGTAAAACCTATGCAGCAGTAGCAGCCTTAGCTAAAGCGGAACATTCAATTGATATAAAGGGAACACTAGAAACTATTTTAAAAAATTAGTTAATGTAAAAAATTCAGTCGGCTTTACTATAAAATAAAGTTTTATATTAAAATTCATAAAATAAAATTGCTCATTGGTCTTAACACCAGATCGTAATTCTAAATAAGGGATGTGTTTTTATTTTAGTGGGTTAAGATCCCTATACATCGCTAGTTCAGGTGTCTTCCGAGATTTTCACATACCCGGGGGAAAAAAATATGACCACAGATTGTGAGATGATAGTGGTAAATTCATTACATTATTTTAATTTATCACAAATAAATAATGTGAAAAATTTCAATAATCGCATTTAATTTTTGCTTCTAATGATGTTTACACTTCTTGTTTAGATTTTGTTCCTTTTGTAAATTGTGATCGGCATCATAATGCATTATTTATAGAAATTAAATTATATAATTTAAAAAAACTAATTTTAATGTATTGAATAATATGCTTAATTCATATTCTTGGGTAAATTTTTTATCAAGTATGTACGTGTTTAAGTGATGTTAGGGATGTGTTTTCTAATTTTATTTATTGCGCAATTGACCATGGTGTTCCTGATGTAATTATTAAAAATAATTCTAATCCTAATTGGTATAAAACTGTAAATCAAGGCTAATTAGAGCAGTGTTAGGCTTACCTCAAGGTAGTCATATTGCTCCAATATTGTTCATTCTTTTTGTATTGATCAATTTACAGGGTATTCTAGTTCGCTTGGCTTTGCTGTTGATTTTTAAAATTTTCGCATCATAAATAAAATTGTAGATGCAGTTGATATGCAGAATGATTTAAATCTCTTAAATATTTGGTCTAATAATAACTGCCTAGAGTTAAATGTTTCTAAATGTAAAGTGGTAATGTTTTCAAGAAAACGAATTAAATGTTCTATAATTCTTAAATTAAACGATATTATTTTAGAAGAACTTGACAAAATTCTTGATTTAGGTGTTTATCATGATTCGAAAATGTCGTTTAATTTACATTACGATTACATAATCTCTAAAGCATATAGAATGTTAGGGTTTTTATTTAGAAATACTAAAGCATTTAGGAATCTATATTCTTTAAAGACATTATATTGTTGTTTATTTATATCGTTATTTGAATATTCAGTAATTGTATGGTGTTCAGTTTATAATGTCCATGTTGAAAGACTGGTAAAAGTTCAACAATCATTTATAAGATTTGCTGTGAGACGTCCTTTTCATGGTGATTTACCATCTTACAAGTCAAGACGTTTACTGATTGGTCTTCCATCTCTGGATGCAAGCAGGAAAGTTTTCTGTGTAAACTTTGTCCGTCATGTTATTTGTAATAGTATAATTTGTAGTAATCTGAGTATCATTTTTAGTCAGCTATATAAGCCCATCAGCTTGCGCATAAATTCTATTTTTTATCCACCACATCATAGAACAAACTGTGGTCAACATGAGCCGATAACAAAATGCATTATAATCTTCAACTCAATTTATGGTGCGCTTGATTTAATTTTGCCCAGAAATAAATTTGTTTTATAAGGAACTTATAAGGAACAGGAATAAAGATTTTTTTTAGTCGTTTTTGTATTAAACTTTCATTAATTTTTAGTTAATAGTTATGTAAACTTATTGTAATATAGTCTGTAAGATATACATATGTAGATTGAAATAAATAAAGAAATAAATAAATATATTCTATTCTTAGTCGCTGTTTAATCGAGTTATTTTCTTTATACGCTATATACAAGTTTAGTCGCTTTAAACACTTTAGTAGCTTGTATGATAATAAATGACAACGTTTTAAAGAAACTTAACTTTCTGATTTTTTCTTTATATTCTTATTAAGATCATTTTAAATGGTGAACGCTATACACCTTAACTACCTTTGAAACGTTTAAATGTTTGTAAGCTAAAAACGCTTTAAAAACTTAATTTTTTTTTTTTATATTCTTAATGAGCTATTTCAGAATGTTGGACGTTCAACACGCTCAACTACCTTAAAAACTCCCAAATGTTTTTAAGCTAAAAACGTTTAAGAAACTTAATTTTAAGAATTTTTTTTATATTCTTATTAACCCCTTTTAGAATGTTGGACGCTTAACACGCTCAACTACCCTAAAAACGCTTAGAGCATATGTTTTTCAAGCACATATTTTTCGAGCAAGATTCGGGGTACCAACCCGATTTTTTTTTTACCATATTAAGCTTTTTAAGCGTTTTTAGAATGAGCGTGTTAAGCGTTTAACACTCAAAAATAGTTAGCTTATGAAGAATATTATATTGTTTTAAAAAATATATTTTTTCCAGCGTTTTTAGCGTTTTTAGGGTAGTTAAGCGTGTTAACCGTCCAACATTCTAAAAGGTCTTAATAAGAATATAAAAAGAAATTAAGAAAGTTAAGTTTCTTAAACGTTTTTAGCTTAAACACATTTAAGCGTTTTTAAGATAGTTGAGCGTGTTGAACGTTCAACATTCTAAAATGATCTTAATAAGAATATAAAAAGCAATTCTGAAAATTAAGTTTTTAAAGCGTTTTTAGCTTAAAAACGTTTAAGCGCTTCAAATGTAGTAAAGCGTGTATTGCGTTCACCATTCACCAAATGATCTTAATAAGAATATAAAAAAAAATTCTCAAAAATCAAGTTTTTAGCTTAAGTCATATTCAGTTATTTCTAAAAAATGCACTCACAACAAACCCTCAATGTTGATATATACATTTCCATTTTCCTAAAATAAGGTTCTTACACAAAATTCTTGAACGAAATTTATATTTGAACAAAACTTTTAAACGTTCTTGAAAAGAACAAAATTCTTGAACGTTAATTTTAATGAGAACAATATACATATATTTGAAAAAAATATTATTTTGTTCTTTGAACGATATTTATTCTTTTCAAGAACTTTATTATTTCGTTCATATCGCTGCTTAACATCCCTGGTTATTATGCATAAGTTGACCCAGGTAGATGTTAGTAGCTTTAGGGGGTCCATGTTAAATTTCCGATTTAGTTTTTTTTATTTGTTCTACCGAATATAGTAATTGTTAACCGATTTCAATGATATTTTATATACAGGCTAATTTTGTGATCTAGTTGGCTCTCCTGAAATTTGGAGACCTTCAGGGGGTTCCTAGAAAATCAGTTTTAGTTTCCGAATTTTATATAATTACGTGTTTTATAGCATATAATTATTATCTGGTTTGAATGAAACTTGACACACATAGTAGGTTCCTTATGTACTTACTGTCAGCAAAGTTTAGAGTCGGTAATACAGTGGGTCCATGTTAAAATTTCCAATAATATTTGATAAGTTCAATGTTGTACATATCATACAGTAATTGGCACCCAATTACAATTATATTGCAAACACAGGTTGACTTTGTTAATATATGAGCAACTTAGTTTCCAAAGAATATTTCATATGTTCAACTTATAGGTTGAGTTTGTGATTACGCATGTGTTGACTAATGTAGACTTTAGTAGCTCTAGGCTAGGAGGTCCATGCTAAAATTTCCGATTAATATTTCATATGTTCTAGATCTAGATCATATGTTAAATATTATCCAATTTTAATGAAATTTTATGCACAGGTTGGATTCGTGATTACGCATATATATATACTTATTATTGTTATTTTAATTATATTATTTATTATTTTCGTTATAATTAAATATAAAAGAAATAAAAATATAAAATTATTAATTTTTTAATCGATAAATAATAAAGATGAGCTATTTTGAAGAAAGCACAAGGTAATGATAATTACAAAAAACTTTTGGACGTAAATCGCTGTTAAACATAACTACGAGTTATCTGCTCCCCTATTTAGCAGGTTTTTTAAACCGTTGTGAATTTTGTAATTCTTTTTGGTAACTAACTGTTGTTGTTAAATTTATTTGAACCTGTTTTAAATTGATTGTTGGTTCTTTGATAAATTTTATTGCATTGTCAAAAATAGTTTTTCAACTTGTTAATGTGTTCAGATGTCATTTCAAATGTTTAACTTTTTCTAGTAACCGTACTGAATTTGTTTTTTAGAAAATCATTATGTTCGTGAGTTGGTATTTGTTGTACCAAATTTCATTCGATTTTTTATTTCGATTTCTCTATAAACGAAACTACAATGCTGACTTAATTCCAATAACCTGGCATAAAATTAGTTAATGTTTTGAATTGAATTTTATGTGGCTTGCGGAAAATTTAAAATATCAAATTCTGTATATTATTGGTTTTGGGTGAAACATGTTTAGTTGAGATCTAATTTTACAACATCATACACATTTTCATTGTTATTTATCACACCATTATTATCTGTGGTGTAAGGTATTTCTGGTATGTTTTGGTATGTTTTGATATGTTTTGTTTTCTTTTTTTTTAAAAAAAATACCTCTTCACCTGAAAAGTGTAATAGCATTCCTTTTCGGTTCGGACGTAAAAAAAAAAATCAAAAATTTGTTATCGTTTTTATTTCAATTCATTATTTAATTTCATATATTATTTTAAATTAAAACAGTTAAAAAAAGGTAATAGAAACAGGATAGTTATTATTTATATATATATAAAGTGTTTAAAATTATTTCAAATATTTCCAAATTGAAATTTGATTATCATTATAGTTTATTGGTGCAGGTTTTTTTACTCTGTTGTCATCTGCAGAGTGATTCTTCCTCAACCAAGTTTTAACAAATCGTTCAGGGTTCCATATGTCCAAAGGAAGACCAATTAAATTTATTACCATGAGATTAGCAACATTTTGAACAATTAAACGGAATATATTCTTTTTTCGGAATAAATTAGATCCATTGTAGAAAACCCTCTTTCTGCTTCCGCAGAACTAATCGCTACAGTATTGATAATGTTTTTTGGTCTTTTTATTGATTTTGGAATGACAAAAATTTCGCGATTGCTTATAACATTTTCCAAAAAGTCACGGAAGTCATTTACGTCGATGTTGTATTTAAAAATATCTGTGAATCCGACCAATTTCTCTTCTGCGGCTATCCATGGAACCACAATCTCATCGATGTTCCAAGAATCATGCTCCAGAACGCTAATAACTTCAAAAAGTTTATTGGTATCATTTTTCGTACTTTTTGTTGCCAATAAATGGTTATCATCATCCATTAGTCTTGTTCTCATATTAGCAATTACTGCGTCCAATAGTTTTTGGCGAGGGAGTCTACTGTAAATTGTATGCTCTATAAAATTAATATCTTTAAAAGCATCTGAATTGATGACTTCATTCACTTTCTTTTCATATATACCTTTATTTTCTTTAATCATTTTAATGGCCAACATGGATCTTCTTATTAAATTTTGGGCTCGTAAAATATTTAAATTTCTAGCTTGAAGCGCGTTTGAAACATATGAAATTTCTTGCAAAATATCAATCATTATTGCTAAATCTTGTAAAAAGAATTTATTGCGAAGTCGATTAGCCATTCCTGAATATTTCGTATTAGAAACAAAATATTTATATAAAGCTGGATAAGCCCTCCATACAGCAACTGTTGCTCTTAAGCTGCAAGCGGCCCATCTAGGTCCTAAAACTCTGCCAATCTTTATAATTTCTAGCCCAAGTTCTTCAGAAATATTCTTAAGTTCTAACTGATTTTTATTTGATTTATGAAAAATCACGTATATTTTATCAATAAATATCTTGAAATGATTTATTTGTTTTATTGTGTCAATAGAATCATCTAAAACCAATTGCAGACGATGGCTTAAACAATGCCAAATAATTGTGCCAGGGAAATCTTTTGAAAGTCTTGAGCTGACACCTGATTTACGACCAAGCATTACACTTGCACCATCAGAACAAAATGCAATCAAATTTGATTTCAAATAATTTATATCGAATCCAACTTTATATATACTCTGTAACATGGTCGTGTATATGGTTTCAGCATCTTGTGCTTCCAATTCAACTAAATCTAGAAATATTGTTGGTGGCACATCAGAATCTTCAACTTTTAAATAAATTATTAGTACAGATTTACTAGATATAGTCGAGGCTTCATCGATTATGATGCAAATTTTCAAATCCTTTGCGATTATTTTGCAAAATATTTCCTTTTTTATTTCTGATGCAATGTGATCAATAATTTTAACTGCAGTTTTGCGAGAATGGAGTCCCACTCCCATGCTCAATCCATTTTTAACTTGTAGTTCAATCTCATTTTGAATATCAGAAAATGGTCTGCGTCTTTTTGCTATACTGTAAACA
This sequence comes from Rhamphomyia laevipes, assembly GCA_963920725.1. NCBI lineage: Eukaryota > Metazoa > Arthropoda > Insecta > Diptera > Empididae > Rhamphomyia > Rhamphomyia laevipes. The sequence goes on along the minus strand of OY987256.1, from coordinate 28,372,968 downwards.
GTATTAAAGATTTTGCATGTAGAATCGACGTATTTTTCATTACCTTTATCGAAACATTGCAAAATTACGTCTTGTGAACGATCTTTTAACTGCTGTACACTAACTTGGTGAGCCTTAGATGAAAAGTGTTCATTCATTTTTTTTCGGAGAGATGCTTGTTGAATGGTTTTATTTTTTCCAGATGCTTCAATATTGCAGCTTTTCCATTCAACTGATACATGAATTCCCTTCGCTTTTATTGAATCTATTTGCGCGCAATAATTACAACCCAATTTTTTATTTCGAACTAATAAGCCATCATTCTGAAGCCATCATTTTCATTCTGAAAATCTTGAAATTGCAAGGGCTTCCAGCAATCTGGGAGATTGTGTTTTACTTCGTCATTGATTTGCACAGTTTTAATACAATTTGTTGTCACAAACACTACCTAAAGAAAACTGGAAAAATATAAAACAAATTTAAACCACACTCACGAAAACTTTTTAAAACCATAAATTCAAATCATAAATTTTTGGTAAAGCATACTTCGGTAATTTTTTTGAATTTCGTATTCGATTGTTTACTTTTTTTTTTTTAAATTTTTGAATTTCCTATGCAATTGTTAATTTTTTATTTTTTTTTGATAGTTTTTGAATTTCATATGCGATTATTTACTTTTTGTTTCATGCTAAATTGTTGGTAAACACTGCCGGTTCTGCGAACCCAAAAACTTTTAGGAAACGGTTCGCACGAACCGGTGCGAACCGGCTGAATCCCACCACTGGTTCAAGCCATTTATTTCAACGTGGACCAACATTTCAAGTCATCGTAATAACTAAAAAAAAATTATTAAAAAAAAAAATGTATTGTTTTTTTTTTTAAATAAAAAATTTTGATCTTAAGGTTTTTGTTTAATAAAACATTAATTTTTAATTAATAACTATTGTATTTTAATATGAAATTACTTTATTATAGTATAATTAACGTATTAACGTTTTTGAAGAAGTTCAGCAGAAAATTTGATCACTCAATTTTTCAATTCCGACAAAACTACTTACCATCATTATTAAAACTAATAATATACTACAAAATTTATAATGAACATTACACTAACCTCGCTTGTTAAACTCTCGATATCATTTAAGATTTATTACTATATTGATACAATCTATAACTGCGCAGATATATTAGTTTATAAACTTTTTGAAGTAAAACTTCTTTAGCCCCGATGTGGTAAAATTATAAAAATGTTTTTTATAAATTCTGTAAAAAAAATATAGATAATAAAAAAAAATTCTAATTCAACTATGCTTACTACTTGCTTCAAGAATCGAAGTCCGGACTAAAAGCGCGTCACCAAAATGAAACAAACGCTCTGCACTATGGTAACTTAATGTTAAATCTATTTTGTTTTTATTATAGTATAACCTTCAAAATTCTAATTTGTGCTATTATTATATTGGTATTTGGTAACCAATCTTTATTATACATTTATTTATAACATGATCTTATCTTTTACATTTTACATTTTCAAAAATAGAATGAGCGTGTTAAGCGTTTAACACTCAAAAATAGTTAGCTTATGAAGAATATTATATTGTTTTAAAAAATATATTTTTTCCAGCGTTTTTAGCGTTTACGCGTTTTTAGGGTAGTTAAGCGTGTTAACCGTCCAACATTCTAAAAGGTCTTAATAAGAATATAAAAAAAAATTAAGAAAGTTAAGTTTCTTAAACGTTTTTAGCTTAAACACATTTAAGCGTTTTTAAGATAGTTGAGCGTGTTGAACGTTCAACATTCTAAAATGATCTTAATAAGAATATAAAAAATAATTCTCAAAATTAAGTTTTTAAAGCGTTTTTCGCTTAAAAACGTTTAAGCGCTTCAAATGTAGTAAAGCGTGTATTGCGTTCACCATTCACCAAATGATCTTAATAAGAATATAAAAAAAAATTCTCAAAAATCAAGTTTTTAGCTTAAGTCATATTCAGTTATTTCTAAAAAATGCACTCACAACAAACCCTCAATGTTGATATATACATTCCCATTTTCCTAAAATAAGGTTCTTACACAAAATTCTTGAACGAAATTTATATTTGAACAAAACTTTTAAACGTTCTTGAAAAGAACAAAATTCTTGAACGTTAATTTTAATGAGAACAATATACATATATTTGAAAAAAATATTATTTTGTTCTTTGAACTGAACGATATTTATTCTTTTCAAGAACTTTATTATTTCGTTCATATCGCTGCTTAACATCCCTGGTTATTATGCATAAGTTGACCCAGGTAGATGTTTGTAGCTTTAGGGGGTCCATGTTAAATTTCCGATTTAGTTTTTTTTTTATTTGTTCTACCGAATATAGTAATTGTTAACCGATTTCAATGATATTTTATATACAGGCTAATTTTGTGATCTAGTTGGCTCTCCTGAAATTTGGAGACCTTCAGGGGGTTCCTAGAAAATCAGTTTTAGTTTCCGAATTTTATATAATTACGTGTTTTATAGCATATAATTATTATCTGGTTTGAATGAAACTTGACACACATAGTAGGTTCCTTATGTACTTACTGTCAGCAAAGTTTAGAGTCGGTAATACAGTGGGTCCATGTTAAAATTTCCAATAATATTTGATAAGTTCAATGTTGTACATCATACAGTAATTGGCACCCAATTACAATTATATTGCAAACACAGGTTGACTTTGTTAATATATGAGCAACTTAGTTTCCAAAGAATATTTCATATGTTCAACTTATAGGTTGAGTTTGTGATTACGCATGTGTTGACCAATGTAGACTTTAGTAGCTCTAGGCTAGGAGGTCCATGCTAAAATTTCCGATTAATATTTCATATGTTCTAGATCTAGATCATATGTTAAATATTATCCAATTTTAATGAAATTTTATGCACAGGTTGGATTCGTGATTACGCATATATATATACTTATTATTGTTATTTTAATTATATTATTTATTATTTTCGTTATAATTAAATATAAAAGAAATAAAAATATAAAATTATTAATTTTTTAATCAATAAATAATAAAGATGAGCAATTTTGAAGAAAGCACAAGGTAATGATAATTACAAAAAACTTTTGGACGTAAATCGCTGTTAAACATAACTACGAGTTATCTGCTCCCCTATTTAGCAGGTTTTTTAAACCGTTGTGAATTTTGTAATTCTTTTTGGTAACTAACTGTTGTTGTTAAATTTATTGAACCTGTTTTAAATTGATTGTTGGTTCTTTGATAAATTTTATTGCATTGTCAAAAATTGTTTTTCAACTTGTTAATGTGTTCAGATGTCATTTCAAATGTTTAACTTTTTCTAGTAACCGTACTGAATTTGTTTTTTAGAAAATCATTATGTTCGTGAGTTGGTATTTGTTGTACCAAATTTCATTCGATTTCTCTATCAACGAAACTACAATGCTGACTTAATTCCAATAACCTGGCATAAAATTAGTTAATGTTTTGAATTGAATTTTATGTGGCTTGCGGAAAATTTAAAATATCAAATTCTGTATATTATTGGTTTTGGGTGAAACATGTTTAGTTGAGATCTAATTTTACAACATCATACACATTTTCATTGTTATTTATCACACCATTATTATCTGTGGTGTAAGGTATTTCTGGTATGTTTTAGTTTGTTTTGATATGTTTTGTTTTCTTTTTTTTTAAAAAAAATACCTCTTCACCTGAAAAGTGTAATAGCATTCCTTTTTTTATTTTTTGGTTTGAGATTGATTGATGCAGCTTCCAGGAAGTTTTAGAAGCGTTTAAGCAGTGGTGGGATTCAAAATATTTAACAACCGGTTCGCATCCGGAAAACAATTGAGAACCGGTTCGGACGTAAAAAAAAAAATCAAAAATTTGTTATCGTTTTTATTTCAATTCATTATTTAATTTCATATATTATTTTAAATTAAAACAGTTAAAAAAAGGTAATAGAAACAGGATAGTTATTATTTATATATATATAAAGTGTTTAAAATTATTTCAAATATTTCCAAATTGAAATTTGATTATCATTATAGTTTATTGGTGCAGGTTTTTTTACTCTGTTGTCATCTGCAGAGTGATTCTTCCTCAACCAAGTTTTAACAAATCGTTCAGGGTTCCATATGTCCAAAGGAAGACCAATTAAATTTATTACCATGAGATTAGCAACATTTTGAACAATTAAACGGTTTCTTTTTTCGGAATATATTAGATCCATTGTAGAAAACCCTCTTTCTGCTTCCGCAGAACTAATCGCTACAGTATTGATAATGTTTTTTGGTCTTTTTATTGATTTTGGAATGACAAAAATTTCGCGATTGCTTATAACATTTTCCAAAAAGTCACGGAAGTCATTTACGTCGATGTTGTATTTAAAAATATCTGTGAATCCGACCAATTTCTCTTCTGCGGCTATCCATGGAACCACAATCTCATCGATGTTCCAAGAATCATGCTCCAGAACGCTAATAACTTCAAAAAGTTTATTGGTATCATTTTTCGTACTTTTTGTTGCCAATAAATGGTCATCATCATCCATTAGTCTTGTTCTCATATTAGCAATTACTGCGTCCAATAGTTTTTGGCGAGGGAGTCTACTGTAAATTGTATGCTCTATTCTATAAAATTAATATCTTTAAAAGCATCTGAATTGATGACTTCATTCACTTTCTTTTCATATATACCTTTATTTTCTTTAATCATTTTAATGGCCAACATGGATCTTCTTATTAAATTTTGGGCTCGTAAAATATTTAAATTTCTAGCTTGAAGCGCGTTTGAAACATATGAAATTTCTTGCAAAATATCAATCATTATTGCTAAATCTTGTAAAAAGAATTTATTGCGAAGTCGATTAGCCATTCCTGAATATTTCGTATTAGAAACAAAATATTTATATAAAGCTGGATAAGCCCTCCATACAGCAACTGTTGCTCTTAAGCTGCAAGCGGCCCATCTAGGTCCTAAAACTCTGCCAATCTTTATAATTTCTAGCCCAAGTTCTTCAGAAATATTCTTAAGTTCTAACTGATTTTTATTTGATTTATGAAAAATCACGTATATTTTATCAATAAATATCTTGAAATGATTTATTTGTTTTATTGTGTCAATAGAATCATCTAAAACCAATTGCAGACGATGGCTTAAACAATGCCAAATAATTGTGCCAGGGAAATCTTTTGAAAGTCTTGAGCTGACACCTGATTTACGACCAAGCATTACACTTACACCATCAGAACAAAATGCAATCAAATTTGATTTCAAATAATTTATATCGAATCCAACTTTATATATACTCTGTAACATGGTCGTGTATATGGTTTCAGCATCTTGTGCTTCCAATTCAACTAAATCTAGAAATATTGTTGGTGGCACATCAGAATCTTCAACTTTTAAATAAATTATTAGTACAGATTTACTAGATATAGTCGAGGCTTCATCGATTATGATGCAAATTTTCAAATCCTTTGCGATTATTTTGCAAAATATTTTCTTTTTTATTTCTGATGCAATGTGATCAATAATTTTAACTGCAGTTTTGCGAGAATGGAGTCCCACTCCCATGCTCAATCCATTTTTAACTTGTAGTTCAATCTCATTTTGAATATCAGAAAATGGTCTGCGTCTTTTTGCTATACTGTAAACAGTATTAAAGATTTTGCATGTAGAATCGACGTATTTTTCATTACCTTTATCGAAACATTGCAAAATTACGTCTTGTGAACGATCTTTTAACTGCTGTACACTAACTTGGTGAGCCTTAGATGAAAAGTGTTCATTCATTTTTTTTCGGAGAGATGCTTGTTGAATGGTTTTATTTTTTCCAGATGATTCAATATTGCAGCTTTTCCATTCAACTGATACATGAATTCCCTTCGCTTTTATTGAATCTATTTGCGCGCAATAATTACAACCCAATTTTTTATTTCGAACTAATAAGCCATCATATTTCTTCTGAAAATCTTGAAATTGCAAGGGCTTCCAGCAATCTGGGAGATTGTGTTTTACTTCGTCATTGATTTGCACAGTTTTAATACAATTTGTTGTCACAAACACTACCTAAAGAAAACTGGAAAAATATAAAACAAATTTAAACCACACTCACGAAAACTTTTTAAAACCATAAATTCAAATCATAAATTTTTGGTAAAGCATACTTCGGTAAATTTTTTGAATTTCGTATTCGATTGTTTACTTTTTTTTTTTTAAATTTTTGAATTTCCTATGCAATTGTTAATTTTTTATTTTTTTTGATAGTTTTTGAATTTCATATGCGATTATTTACTTTTTGTTTCATGCTAAATTGTTGGTAAACACTGCCGGTTCTGCGAACCCAAAAACTTTTAGGAAACGGTTCGCACGAACCGGTGCGAACCGGCTGAATCCCACCACTGGTTCAAGCCATTTATTTCAACGTGGACCAACATTTCAAGTCATCGTAATAACTAAAAAAAAATTATTAAAAAAAAAAAATGTATTGTTTTTTTTTTTAAATAAAAAATTTTGATCTTAAGGTTTTTGTTTAATAAAACATTAATTTTTAATTAATAACTATTGTATTTTAATATGAAATTACTTTATTATAGTATAATTAACGTATTAGGGTGAATATTTTGAATTGACTGCATTCGAAGATTTAAAATGGCCCAATTCGAAAATGGTTATAATTGAATATTTTTCAGTTTATACTGATTTATAACACCTGTCTGAGTATAAATAATCGATGGGCCATCATTTTTAAGGATTTTAGCGATATTTTTTCCCCACGGGGATGACAATATCTCCACGGAAATGATATTTGTGCCCCACCGTAATGACGATGCAACATGGTAATGACATTTCCTGAGCCATCTAACAAAATAAAACACAGTAAAACAATAATTTATGGAAAACAAATTTAATAAAAAAAACATAACATTAATTCTTTTGTTTATAAAAATATAAAAATAAAAAATAGCTTGAAAGTTATATAAAGCTTAATCTAAAATTAGTGTTTACATTAAATAGAGTTTTTCTAAAATAAATTCTTAAACTCTTTCGTTGATATCAATCTTTTCAGGAAATTTATAGAAAACTCTATTACCGTGCAAAACAATATTCGGTGTCGGCAGTATGGAAATTATTTGATCAAAATTAATGTAGGAAATATCTTTCTCATTTAATTTGAACAGTTGATTTTCTGTTGTGGTTGTACAACTTTTGAAAAATAGTACTTTTACGTCGTTATCTTCTAAGTCTGATTCGCATATAGCAGCATAACTATATTGACGACTGGCAGTTGTTTTCTTTGTGTTTTGTCCTTTTAACGAGATAAGTATGTGTTTACCAGTTTTAATATTTTCTCTTAAAAGTAAATTAGAATATTTTTCCACGGATTGCAACATGTCTTCATCGGAGTCGGAGCTATATACTTCACTATATTTGAGACGGTCTTGTTTTTTCAATTCAGCCAGTGAACATAAATCATCTTCGATACTACTTCCCGGAGAATTAATATCGTTAGGGGATGTAAATTCTAAATATCCTAGATGGTGATGGTCACATAATGAAGTAGTACAATTGAAGCAACTTAATGTTCGCAACCATATATTGTTCGATTCAAAACTTCCTACAACCTGTAAAACAAATTAAATGAATTAACCTGCCAATATCAATAAAGCTATTTATATTTTTACCTGATGTACCTTCATCGTACCAACAAATTGTTTGGTTTTACCTGAATCTATATTTTTTTCAAATTCTGTTATGTCACGTTGAAATATTTTGGATATAGTTATATTTGGGCAGTTTTGTGTAATAACATCAACTAATGTAACGAAATCAGCAACATCGTGATCTTGAGCCACGTATCGATCAGCAGTTCTTTTGCAAACAGCCCCCACACCATCTGCAGCTCCCTTTCCATGGCCGGCTTCAAGATAGTTCAATGTATATTTTTTAAATTTTGGAAATAATAATTTTAATTTTGTTGCCAATATATAAAACATTGTTTTATTTTTATATTGCGTGGCAGGACCATCGCTTAGAAAATGTACTGTTTCCACTTTATCAGGTAAATCACTTAAAATTGGCCCAAGGTGACACCATATGGCTGATGGTCCATGCGACAAAGATTGCGATAATGTGCAATAGCTTTTTGGGGTACACAAACTTACAGCATCAGTTTTTGTATATGTTACGACGGTGTGCAGAGAAATTTGCTGTCTTGATCCACCAAAATGAAATGCTTGCGTCTCTTCGGCATACTTCAAACAATAGTTCTCGCTAAAATCCATATGAATTAAGCTTTCGTTTGATTTTAAATTTGCCTTCAAATAGTTCATTTGGGTGTGCTGGTGGACAACTCTGCCTTGATGTTCTAAGAAGGGTATTAAAGATTGTTTAAAATCCAAAACTATTTCTTTTAAAGGTTTTGTAGTTGACCGTTTGGACATTTTCGAAACATATTTTTGTTTTTTGGTCTTAATATCTGTATAAGTCTCCTTTACAGCTGCCCACTTAGAAACATCACCATTAGCTGTGTCGTCAAATTCATTAAATAATATGATTTTACATTTGCAGTTAGGGCATGATCGAAAAAGACAATTTTCCGTTATAATAGAACAACAAATTGCTTTAATGACATCATTTGCGGTACGTTGATTGAGAATTTTCCACTTGCTTAAGGATTTAATAATTAACTCCATGTTTGCATGTTTCATGCATTTGCACGTGTCTCTGTCACTAACTTTCATATCCTTAATCCAAAAAGGACGATATTTACAAAATGTGTTGTACCCCACAATTGAGTCCTTATGTTCGAGTAAGAATTTTTTGTGCAGGTTTTTTAGCGAATTCGTTAGAAATCGCTTTTGATGTGTTTCTTTTAGTTTTGTGACATACTCCTTCTTACCTGCACAAATAAAAAATAAAATTAATAACTAAAATAAACTAAATATTAATAAAACTACCTGCACACATTCGGCTATTAATGTCCTGCTCTAGAAATATTTTTATTTTATTTTTTAGTTGTTCTGGTTTTATTAACCTAGAATTCCTAAATCTCATATTCCAACCGTTTAATATTTTTTGGCGACAGTACGATATAAATTTATATTTTTTTGTTATTTTTCCACTCAATATATTTTGTAAAATTCTTCTATCTTTCTTCTGTTTTGATAATTTATAACTCTCATTCAATTGTTCCTGTATAACTTCACCAAATAACAGCTTCCTTTTAACTTCTGGGCTGGATGAAGCAGGATTTTCACTACAAATTGCCAATACTCTGGAATTTGGACTAGGATTCACAACACCAGCTACCTTTACACTCTCCTTGGAACGAGCTAATTTTTTTTTAAATGATCTTAAATTTGCTTTCAATTCTTCGATCCTTTTGTTTTTATTTGCCAATTGATTTTTAAAATCACGTGATACTTGTTTTCTCACTTTTCTTTTTAATTTTAAAATATAATTATCATTTTCTCTTAAATCCTGATCATTGTGCTGTGGTTCAACAATCTCTCTTATAGGTGATGCAGGTGGAGAATAATCCACCATGTATTGGTGTTCCTTTTCCCTTATTTTTTTTTTATTTTTCCTATAATTTTTTGAATTTATAGCCCAATTCTTTCTTTGTGCTCTTTGCGATCTAGGCGTCTTTTCATTAATCGGTTTAATTTTATTATTTTCTTTCTTTTTTAAATATCTTTCTTTTTCTATTAATTTCTGTTGAGCACATTTAATTGGATCGTTCTTGATTTTTCGGCGTCGTTCACGTTCTTTTTCAGCATGATTTTTTTTTTCATTTGCATTTCTAACTTTTTTTTTTGATGGTGCCATGTCGTATATTTACAAAATAAACCTAATCAAAATAAACCTATGTGAAAATCTCAAGTATGTATCGATAAAGTCATTACCATGTAGATGTTGTCATTACCGTGGTTTAAATAACACACACGGTAATGACCGCACGGTAATGACGAAAAATGTAGTATTATTATATTTAAATGTAGAAAAATTAAAATTTTACCATTAAAATTCTTAAAATCTAATAGAGGTTTATAAAACGAAACGACTGATATACCGATTTTTCTAATTATAATATAAAATAAGGAAAAAAATACTTACCACAAGAATGATGTAATTTCAGGAACCAAAGAAAAAACCACCTTCACTTTCAAATTTTAATGCACAACTAATTAAATTTTACTCTTCTGACAAATAGTTTTGAAACAAACGGGAATTATTGTGTCATATGCACTTTACAGCTATTCGAGATCAAGACTCGAAATATTTTTTTTTTCAGAACTTAATTTTTTCCACGGTAATGACGAAAAAAAATGGGCCACGGATTAAAATGTCGTAAAATCATTTATTTCAAATTAAAAATATATATATTAAGGAAGAACTTACTTTGCTCATCTTCCCTGAACAAAACTATGTACCCCAGTTAACAATTTTTTTTTAAATATTAAAGATAATCTATGTTTTTTGAACACAAAACGAGCGGGGCCGTCCCATGGTAATGACTTTTTACGCAATAAACCCAAATTTTCTGGTAAAATGAATAAAAATATTTTATTATTATTGGTGAGCTTCAATAAAGGAACTTTTTAACTAATTATTCCCATATTCGGAATTATAATTTTAAGTTATTTTCAGGACGAAATGCTCTGGGCTACAGAAAGTAGCCATTTCAGAATATTCACCCATTAACGTTTTTGAAGAAGTTCAGCAGAAAATTTGATCACTCAATTTTTCAATTCCGACAAAACTACTTACCATCATTATTAAAACTAATAATATACTACAAAATTTATAATGAACATTACACTAACCTCGCTTGTTAAACTCTCGATATCATTTAAGATTTATTACTATATTGATACAATCTATAACTGCGCAGATATATTAGTTTATAAACTTTTTGAAGTAAAACTTCTTTAGCCCCGATGTGGTAAAATTATAAAAATGTTTTTTATAAATTCTGTAAAAAAAATATAGATAATAAAAAAAAATTCTAATTCAACTACGCTTACTACTTGCTTCAAGAATCGAAGTCCGGACTAAAAGCGCGTCACCAAAATGAAACAAACGCTCTGCACTATGGTAACTTAATGTTAAATCTATTTTGTTTTTATTATAGTTCTATATAAGCTATCAAATCCGGGATCTCCTTTTTTTACCATACGTGAGGTATCGTTGAAATGAATATAACGACGTATTTCTTCGAATTTCAATACAGGCATTGTTTCACGTACAATTTCTAATGAGTGCTTTCCCCAATATGAACGTACATTCGGATAACGATAAACCGACATAAACACCAGTATTCCTATGAATTTACGCATCTCATTCACATTAGTTATAAACCTAAATAGTAAAAATATCAAAAAATATTTATTGCGTTTATATATTTAAATAATAAAATACTTTGTGTCTATATTGCATTGGCGTGCATATAAATTAGTTTGTTCTGTAACCTGCTGCAATAAATCTGTTGTAAGAAAATACATAAAAAAATCATACGGCGTTTCAAGATCTGTCAATTCAATCGGCATTTCTAAATTCCCACAAAAATTTATTTCATTTTTGTGTATTTGCAGACTCTTCTTTTTCCATGCAATTTTTTTAAACTCAACTGAATTATTGCTGATTGTCAAGACATCACCCGTAAATGTTCCACTGGTTGGATCAACTAGACCTTGTTCATGTTCTTCAATATCTACTGACCTAGCTGGCTTGCCAGAACGTGTTGCTGTTACATTGTGTGGATGTAAAGGATATACTGGCTGAAGTGGTACTGGTTCAAGCGATACTGGTTCAAGTTGTACTGGTTCAGGTGCTGATATTTTTGGTGGAGCTAGTTCATCTATCACTTTCTGAAATTTATTACCAAATTTATATTATTTCTAAGTTATTACCAAATATATTACCTGAAAAATATTTCCAAAAGAAACATCGATATCATCTAGACTGTAATCATCATCTTCACCATCAGTATCTAAATCCTCTTCTAATTCTAATATTTTTGAAATTTCTTCATCAGTCAAAGCAGACATTTTATTTTTTCTTAACAAATTTGCCATCGCTATTATAAAAAATAAATATAAATATAAAAAGACTAAAAATCTGTAATGCACAGCACTGCCTCAAGGCGGGTTGGCTTGTAAGGCATCCAATGGGCTAACAATCACCCAACTCAGTCAAAATCTGCACAAAATAGTAAAATAAAACAATAATATACTTACTAATAATTTTTTCAAAAGTCTCCGACAAGCAGAAGTATTTTTAAATATTTTTCCAATTTTAATTTTTTTATATTGATTTCACTTTTTCACTTTTGCTGTACAACTGCCTATAACTTTCAAAGTACTTAAACTATGACAACAAAAACTTATACCGTTACTTAGTTCCATTGCAAACTCGATGCAAAAAAATTAATTTCATAAGAAAAATTAAGGACATTATTTTTAAGACGAAAATTATTAAGTCCGTCTAGAGGCGGGCAAATGCATTTGAGGGTTAACATCCCTGGTTATTATGCATAAGTTGACCCAGGTAGATGTTAGTAGCTTTAGGGGGTCCATGTTAAATTTCCGATTTAGTTTTTTTTTTTATTTGTTCTACCGAATATAGTAATTGTTAACCGATTTCAATGATATTTTATATACAGGCTAATTTTGTGATCTAGTTGGCTCTCCTGAAATTTGGAGACCTTCAGGGGGTTCCTAGAAAATCAGTTTTAGTTTCCGAATTTTATATAATTACGTGTTTTATAGCATGTAATTATTATCTGGTTTGAATGAAACTTGACACACATAGTAGCTTCCTTATGTACTTACTGTCAGCAAAGTTTAGAGTCGGTAATACAGTGGGTCCATGTTAAAATTTCCAATAATATTTGATAAGTTCAATGTTGTACATCATACAGTAATTGGCACCCAATTACAATTATATTGCAAACACAGGTTGACTTTGTTAATATATGAGCAACTTAGTTTCCAAAGAATATTTCATATGTTCAACTTATAGGTTGAGTTTGTGATTACGCATGTGTTGACTAATGTAGACTTTAGTAGCTCTAGGCTAGGAGGTCCATGCTAAAATTTCCGATTAATATTTCATATGTTCTAGATCTAGATCATATGTTAAATATTATCCAATTTTAATGAAATTTTATGCACAGGTTGGATTCGTGATTACGCATATATATATACTTATTATTGTTATTTTAATTATATTATTTATTATTTTCGTTATAATTAAATATAAAAGAAATAAAAATATAAAATTATTAATTTTTTAATCAATAAATAATAAAGATGAGCAATTTTCAAGAAAGCACTGTTTGTTACAAAGGTAATGATAATTACAAAAAACTTTTGGACGTAAATCGCTGTTAAACATAACTACGAGTTATCTGCTCCCCTATTTAGCAGGTTTTTTAAACCGTTGTGAATTTTGTAATTCTTTTTGGTAACTAACTGTTGTTGTTAAATTTATTTGAACCTGTTTTAAATTGATTGTTGGTTCTTTGATAAATTTTATTGCATTGTCAAAAATTGTTTTTCAACTTGTTAATGTGTTCAGATGTCATTTCAAATGTTTAACTTTTTCTAGTAACCGTACTGAATTTGTTTTTTAGAAAATCATTATGTTCGTGAGTTGGTATTTGTTGTACCAAATTTCATTCGATTTTTTATTTCGATTTCTCTATAAACGAAACTACAATGCTGACTTAATTCCAATAACCTGGCATAAAATTAGTTAATGTTTTGAATTGAATTTTATGTGGCTTGCGGAAAATTTAAAATATCAAATTCTGTATATTATTGGTTTTGGGTGAAACATGTTTAGTTGAGATCTAATTTTACAACATCATACACATTTTCATTGTTATTTATCACACCATTATTATCTGTGGTGTAAGGTATTTCTGGTATGTTTTGGTATGTTTTGATATGTTTTGTTTTCTTTTTTTTTAAAAAAAATACCTCTTCACCTGAAAAGTGTAATAGCATTCCTTTTCGGTTCGGACGTAAAAAAAAAAATCAAAAATTTGTTATCGTTTTTATTTCAATTCATTATTTAATTTCATATATTATTTTAAATTAAAACAGTTAAAAAAAGGTAATAGAAACAGGATAGTTATTATTTATATATATATAAAGTGTTTAAAATTATTTCAAATATTTCCAAATTGAAATTTGATTATCATTATAGTTTATTGGTGCAGGTTTTTTTACTCTGTTGTCATCTGCAGAGTGATTCTTCTTCAACCAAGTTTTAACAAATCGTTCAGGGTTCCATATGTCCAAAGGAAGACCAATTAAATTTATTACCATGAGATTAGCAACATTTTGAACAATTAAACGGTTTCTTTTTTCGGAATATATTAGATCCATTGTAGAAAACCCTCTTTCTGCTTCCGCAGAACTAATCGCTACAGTATTGATAATGTTTTTTGGTCTTTTTATTGATTTTGGAATGACAAAAATTTCGCGATTGCTTATAACATTTTCCAAAAAGTCACGGAAGTCATTTACGTCGATGTTGTATTTAAAAATATCTGTGAATCCGACCAATTTCTATTCTGCGGCTATCCATGGAACCACAATCTCATCGATGTTCCAAGAATCATGCTCCAGAACGCTAATAACTTCAAAAAGTTTATTGGTATCATTTTTCGTACTTTTTGTTGCCAATAAATGGTCATCATCATCCATTAGTCTTGTTCTCATATTAGCAATTACTGCGTCCAATAGTTTTTGGCGAGGGAGTCTACTGTAAATTGTATGCTCTATAAAATTAATATCTTTAAAAGCATCTGAATTGATGACTTCATTCACTTTCTTTTCATATATACCTTTATTTTCTTTAATCATTTTAATGGCCAACATGGATCTTCTTATTAAATTTTGGGCTCGTAAAATATTTAAATTTCTAGCTTGAAGCGCGTTTGAAACATATGAAATTTCTTGCGAAGTCGATTAGCCATTCCTGAATATTTCGTATTAGAAACAAAATATTTATATAAAGCTGGATAAGCCCTCCATACAGCAACTGTTGCTCTTAAGCTGCAAGCGGCCCATCTAGGTCCTAAAACTCTGCCAATCTTTATAATTTCTAGCCCAAGTTCTTCAGAAATATTCTTAAGTTCTAACTGATTTTTATTTGATTCGTGAAAAATCACGAATATTTTATCAATAAATATCTTGAAATGATTTATTTGTTTTATAGAATCATCTAAAACCAATTGCAGACGATGGCTTAAACAATGCCAAATAATTGTGCCAGGGAAATCTTTTGAAAGTCTTGAGCTGACACCTGATTTACGACCAAGCATTACACTTGCACCATCAGAACAAAATGCAATCAAATTTGATTTCAAATAATTTATATCGAATCCAACTTTATATATACTCTGTAACATGGTCGTGTATATAGTTTCAGCATCTTGTGCTTCCAATTCAACTAAATCTAGAAATATTGTTGGTGGCACATCAGAATCTTCAACTTTTAAATAAATTATTAGTACAGATTTACTAGATATAGTCGAGGCTTCATCGATTATGATGCAAATTTTCAAATCCTTTGCGATTATTTTGCAAAATATTTCCTTTTTTATTTCTGATGCAATGTGATCAATAATTTTAACTGCAGTTTTGCGAGAATGGAGTCCCACTCCCATGCTCAATCCATTTTTAACTTGTAGTTCAATCTCATTTTGAATATCAGAAAATGGTCTGCGTCTTTTTGCTATACTGTAAACAGTATTAAAGATTTTGCATGTAGAATCGACGTATTTTTCATTACCTTTATCGAAACATTGCAAAATTACGTCTTGTGAACGATCTTTTAACTGCTGTACACTAACTTGGTGAGCCTTAGATGAAAAGTGTTCATTCATTTTTTTTCGGAGAGATGCTTGTTGAATGGTTTTATTTTTTCCAGATGCTTCAATATTGCAGCTTTTCCATTCAACTGATACATGAATTCCCTTCGCTTTTATTGAATCTATTTGCGCGCAATAATTACAACCCAATTTTTTATTTCGAACTAATAAGCCATCATTCTGAAGCCATCATTTTCATTCTGAAAATCTTGAAATTGCAAGGGCTTCCAGCAATCTGGGAGATTGTGTTTTACTTCGTCATTGATTTGCACAGTTTTAATACAATTTGTTGTCACAAACACTACCTAAAGAAAACTGGAAAAATATAAAACAAATTTAAACCACACTCACGAAAACTTTTTAAAACCATAAATTCAAATCATAAATTTTTGGTAAAGCATACTTCGGTAATTTTTTTGAATTTCGTATTCGATTGTTTACTTTTTTTTTTTAAAATTTTTGAATTTCCTATGCAATTGTTAATTTTTTATTTTTTTTTGATAGTTTTTGAATTTCATATGCGATTATTTACTTTTTGTTTCATGCTAAATTGTTGGTAAACACTGCCGGTTCTGCGAACCCAAAAACTTTTAGGAAACGGTTCGCACGAACCGGTGCGAACCGGCTGAATCCCACCACTGGTTCAAGCCATTTATTTCAACGTGGACCAACATTTCAAGTCATCGTAATAACTAAAAAAAAATTATTAAAAAAAAAAAATGTATTGTTTTTTTTTTTAAATAAAAAATTTTGATCTTAAGGTTTTTGTTTAATAAAACATTAATTTTTAATTAATAACTATTGTATTTTAATATGAAATTACTTTATTATAGTATAATTAACGTATTAACGTTTTTGAAGAAGTTCAGCAGAAAATTTGATCACTCAATTTTTCAATTCCGACAAAACTACTTACCATCATTATTAAAACTAATAATATACTACAAAATTTATAATGAACATTACACTAACCTCGCTTGTTAAACTCTCGATATCATTTAAGATTTATTACTATATTGATACAATCTATAACTGCGCAGATATATTAGTTTATAAACTTTTTGAAGTAAAACTTCTTTAGCCCCGATGTGGTAAAATTATAAAAATGTTTTTTATAAATTCTGTAAAAAAAATATAGATAATAAAAAAAAATTCTAATTCAACTACGCTTACTACTTGCTTCAAGAATCGAAGTCCGGACTAAAAGCGCGTCACCAAAATGAAACAAACGCTCTGCACTATGGTAACTTAATGTTAAATCTATTTTGTTTTTATTATAGTATAACCTTGAAAATTCTAATTTGTGCTATTATTATATTGGTATTTGGTAACCAATCTTTATTATACATTTATTTATAACATGATCTTATCTTTTACATTTTACATTTTCAAAAATAGAATGAGCGTGTTAAGCGTTTAACACTCAAAAATAGTTAGCTTATGAAGAATATTATATTGTTTTAAAAAATATATTTTTTCCAGCGTTTTTAGCGTTTAAGCGTTTTTAGGGTAGTTAAGCGTGTTAACCGTCCAACATTCTAAAAGGTCTTAATAAGAATATAAAAAGAAATTAAGAAAGTTAAGTTTCTTAAACGTTTTTAGCTTAAACACATTTAAGCGTTTTTAAGATAGTTGAGCGTGTTGAACGTTCAACATTCTAAAATGATCTTAATAAGAATATAAAAAATAATTCTCAAAATTAAGTTTTTAAAGCGTTTTTAGCTTAAAAACGTTTAAGCGCTTCAAATGTAGTAAAGCGTGTATTGCGTTCACCATTCACCAAATGATCTTAATAAGAATATAAAAAAAAATTCTCAAAAATCAAGTTTTTAGCTTAAGTCATATTCAGTTATTTCTAAAAAATGCACTCACAACAAACCCTCAATGTTGATATATACATTTCCATTTTCCTAAAATAAGGTTCTTACACAAAATTCTTGAACGAAATTTATATTTGAACAAAACTTTTAAACGTTCTTGAAAAGAACAAAATTCTTGAACGTTAATTTTAATGAGAACAATATACATATATTTGAAAAAAATATTATTTTGTTCTTTGAACGATATTTATTCTTTTCAAGAACTTTATTATTTCGTTCATATCGCTGCTTAACATCCCTGGTTATTATGCATAAGTTGACCCAGGTAGATGTTAGTAGCTTTAGGGGGTCCATGTTAAATTTCCGATTTAGTTTTTTTTTTTATTTGTTCTACCGAATATAGTAATTGTTAACCGATTTCAATGATATTTTATATACAGGCTAATTTTGTGATCTAGTTGGCTCTCCTGAAATTTGGAGACCTTCAGGGGGTTCCTAGAAAATCAGTTTTAGTTTCCGAATTTTATATAATTACGTGTTTTATAGCATGTAATTATTATCTGGTTTGAATGAAACTTGACACACATAGTAGCTTCCTTATGTACTTACTGTCAGCAAAGTTTAGAGTCGGTAATACAGTGGGTCCATGTTAAAATTTCCAATAATATTTGATAAGTTCAATGTTGTACATCATACAGTAATTGGCACCCAATTACAATTACACTGATAAAAATCCGTCTGTAATTTCAGCAGAAAGTGCAGCTTGATTTAACTACGAAAATTGTCATTTTTATGCCAACTGCATTGTACTTTAAAAAATTGAATTTAGGATTGTTAAATTGTTTGTTAAATTCTGTTCGTTAAATGAGTTTGTTAACTTAACAGTCTCGATCACTGACTATAATTAACAATCCTTATTGTTACTTTAACGAATGAACTGTTTATAAATTACTACAGTATAATCAACATTCAAAACATTGAATCAACTATCGAAACATTGACATCAAATAACCAAAACCGTAAATTTAACAATACTTCAATAAACTATTTTTAACAGCATGGATAGTTGAATTTACGAACTGTTTTGTGAAATAAAATTAACGACCAGACTGTAAGAGGAGCTGACTTTTTAGCAGAAGGGATTGTAGATTTTATGTATAATATATATATATATATATATATATATATATATATATATATATATATATATATATATTCTATATATAGTATATTTTATAAATAAATTATTTAAATAAAAATCAAAGAAATCATATTTAATTAATTTTATTAAATAATAAGGTAATTCTATTCTTTTTAATATTATTTTTTTCCAAAACTAATGGCATTAATTACATGAATATGGAATTTTGTTGATATTTTTTTTAATTTAAATACTTTAATAACTCATTAGGAAAGAATGTCTAGTAAAAAAAAAATTAATTCAAAAAATTATAATTAACTATCATTTTCTTAAAAATATAATTTTCTTATTGTATTTATTTTGGAAATTTCGTTATATAACAAAAATATTATTGAAAGTATCTTAAAAATATGTATTATTATAATTTTATCAAAAAATTATTATTGAAGATATTATACTTATATTAATTTAATTAATAATGAGAAAACTAATATTTTTTGACAAAAATAATATGATTGAAATTAAATTTTTTTTTTATAAAATCTTAAAATGTATTTTCAAATGATTTAAAAATATATTTTTATAATGTTTCATTTCAAATGAAGTAATGATGGCTTTTTTATGCATACAAAGTAATAAGGCAAAAATAAAAATTAATTTTTAACTATCTTTGACCAAATTTTCAATTTATTTTCAATAAAATGAAAATATTTAAATAACAATACATATTATTTAGTCATTAATTTAAATTTAAAAAAAAAATACTTATTTATATATTTTGAGTTTTTGATTTAAGCTTTAACATAATATTGTGAGCTGCAGGAGGCAATTCATTCTTTTTTGTAGAAATTTTAAAAAAAACTTTTTGTGAAAAATTCCAGAAATTTTTCCCTGATTTAGGAAATTCTAAATTAAAAACATGAAATATTTTAAAACAAGTGTTAAAACACTTTAAAAAATTTCCACAGTCATATTTTTTCCCATCAAAGTAAATTAAAGTTTTTTTAATTTCAAATATATTTTTACCAAGTAGTAAAATGAATGGTTGAATAGGAGATAATGAATCCAGTGCATTATCTAAATCAGTTGGTTCGTCAAGAATTCTGATGACACTTAACTGAGAATCTATAATGGAATATTTTATAAATTTGCTACTTGATTTTTGATCCTTATACATCTGAGTTGGCGGAAGTAAGTTACGCATTAAATTTATAATAGCTGCATGTTTGGAATCTGTAAAATATAAAAACATAGGATGAATATATTGACCAGATCCATTTAAATAATTTGTAATCAAATTGTAAATATTATATAATTGAATAATATCAAAAAATATAATATAATTACATACATATATATAGCAAAAGCGATAGAGAAAAAATAATTAATTATTATCTTACCTTCGGATATAGTATTAATTTTCACCAAAAGTTTTTGAAATAAATCTTTACTAGATTTGCTTTTCAACTCGCTTTCAAAAATTTCGAAAATGGAATTTTCAAACATCTTCCAGTTGTTATAAAAATCCGTGTCTGGTATCCCAAATTTATAATCGAAATCTATATCGATCTAAATAGATATGTTAATTATTAATTAAATTAGAATTATCAGCAATATATCAAATATACCAGCAAATATCCATCTGGCAAAACATAGCTGGGCCAATCTTGTAAAAATTTTTGGACATTAATATCGCTGACGTGGTTGTCAAAATATCTTTTTCTAAAAGATAACGTTTCCTTCCATAAATCAACGATTTTGTTAAAAGGGCCCTTATTATGTTTTAACCATTCCATTTCACTTTCACCACCTTTGTCTGAAATAAACGAGAAAATATATAGGGACACAGTTGCAAGTTATAATATTGTAAGCTTTCTATTAATTAATAATTACCAGCTAGCTCAAAAGGAATAGCTCTTGAATTTCCGTTCGAATCAGTACTAGTGTCACTAGATTCAGCATCCATATTATCTTTTTTGTCTTTACGACAAAGATTTGCATATCGGTTAATCAATTTACCTCTTGCTCTTTTTCCAGGTTGCTTTGAGTAATAAAAGTTCTGTTAAATCAATAAAAAATAAGTACAGAATATTAAAAACATTATATTATAAAAATTACATACTTCACTCTCTCCAGGAAAATTAGCTGAAATTTGTCGAGTCAAATCTTTAAAAATTCTTACATTTATAGATATATTGTTTGATTTAAAATAATCTATTAAATGTTTTACTAATTCGTGACGATCTTTTGGTAATAACAATTTATTTTTACTATACCGTAAATATATTTGATCAAATTTGTCTTTAATAATATCCTTTAATACCTATAGGAAGAAAAATATGTTTCGTGTTAGTATTAATTTATTTTTGATGTGATGTTAGAAATAATTGCAAAATGTTGTAGAAATTTTTGGATTCGGAAAGTTAAAAATTAACTTTTATGTTGTTCAGTATCTCATTTTAAATTAATATATATATGTTAGAATTATATTGTAAAATTTACTGTCAACTAAAACAAATACTTGACAAAATTTTAAAATTTTACTTACAAAAACATTTTGACCCAACCTTGGTATGTTTTTTGAACTTTCGTCATTATTTATATTATTTTTTTGTTAAAGTGCTTCTGTATTTCTATTTTTCCATTTATTTAATCCATACGAAAATGCAATATTATATCCTAAATTGGTGGTTGGTACCAGTACATCAATATGACATCTATCCATTTTATCAAGATCTTTGAATCTAACATTCAAATCTGTAAAAAATATTTACATACATTAAAACATAAGAAGCTAAGTTTTATATTTATACATACCTTTGCATCTTTGGAAAACGTATTCCCAATTTTCAGAATCGATATCTTTTAAAGCATCCATTAATTTTAAATCATCAGTGCTAAGTAATTTCCTTAGCCGCCGAGCAGATCACGGGACAAATTTCTGTACCAACTTTAATTCAAATCGGATAACAATTACTATGAGTTATGCTGTGCACAGTTTTTTTATACATTTTTGCGTACAGAGCATAGGTCTACGAACAAATAATGCGCTCGTGCACCGAATTTTTCTTTTCATGCATTTTTGGTTGTACATGTACACCCTCCAAAATTTAAAGAATATTAATTTCAGTGAAATATATTTTTTTTCCAATATTTTACCCACAACACTCATAGTATATTCATTTTGTTTAAATATTTTTGCAGTAAAAAATTCTTGAACCACCCTGTATTTATTAAAGGTATATGTAATAATATTATTTAATTATAACGATTTATAATTAATATTTTACTTTTTAAGTAGATACTAAATATAACAAAGCTACATATATATAATTATTGTTTTTAAATAGAAAAATAGATAAACTTACCAATAATTTTGTTAACAATGGCGTTGTCCTTTTTCCAAGATTTTATCAAATTAATTACGTATTGTTGTTGGTTCTTGAAATTACACACATTACTATTTAATTGCATTACAACAATATTTTTTTTCACTATTAATTGTTATTTTGTTCACTTTGTTCACTATAATAATTAATTTTTATTTTATCAATTATTGTACAGCCATTGGCTTTAAACTCAATATTTAGTCTGTACAGTTTCAATTATGATGATGAAATACATAAAGAATACTTAAAATAAAAAAAAAATGAAATTAACGATCAGGATTGTTATTTTTGCTATCCGATTGTAGTTGATGCATGTTGATTCTAAAATTTATAGACTTCGACTGTTAAATTCAACAGTCCAGACCGTAAAAATCTGAATTAACAAACTTTACCAACAATCGAGATTGTAATTTTAACAGCTCAGAACGTTATTTATTTTAATATACAGTGCACTTAAATAATGTTTGTACTGTAAATAAAACAATCCGGAATGTTGATTCATTTTCAAAATAAGAAATATAAATCTTGATACAAAGTGATTTAAAGAAATATGAAAATGTTATATATGTAGTTTATGTTTTGGAGACCATATCTCAAAAATTCAAATAATAAAGTCCGATTCATTTTTACATATCTCACCAATGTCCAAATTTTAGCTTTTTGGCCCAAATCGTTTAGAAAATAAATTATTTACAAAAAATTCTTATATACAGCTTTTGCAACTCATAGGAATTCTTGACATAAGATTAAAGAAAAATAAATTCCATTTTTTTCTATTTTCTAAACGAGTCGACCAAAGAAGCTAAAATTTAGCCAGTAGAGAGATCGGTAGAAATAAATTAGTTTTTCTTTTAAACATTTTTTATTTTGGTCCCACCCCTCCGAGATATGGCCTCCCAAACATCAAAATCCATAATTTTCAATCTTCCATTGCTGCTGATTGGACAACAATATTGTCTTCAAATTTACAGCAGCTGTAGCTTATGAAGAAATAGATAGATCTGTAGAACACTATTTTAACTTTTAACCCCATCCCTACCATTTATCAACAAATCAAGGTCATATTACTCTGAGGGCCATATCTGCTAGAGGTGGGACCCAAATTGAAAATGTTTAAAGGAAGCACTTATTTATTTTGAATTATCTCACCAATGTCCAAATTTTAGCTTCTTGGCTCAATTCGTTTAGAAAATAAATTATTTACAAAAAATTCTTATATACAGCTTTTGCAACTCATAGGAATTCTTGACACTTATAAGATTAAAGAAAAATAAATTACATTTTTTTTAATTTTCTAAACGAGTTGACCAAAGAAGCTAAAATTTGGCCAGTAGAGAGATCGGTAGAAATAAATTAGTTTTTCCATTAAACATTTTTTATTTTGGTCCCACCCCTCCGAGATATGGCCTCCCAAACATCAAAATCCATAATTTTCAATCTTCCATTGCTGCTGATTGGACAACAATATTGTCTTCAAATTTACAGCAGCTGTAGCTTATGAAGAAATAGATAGATCTGTAGAACACTATTTTAACTTTTAACCCCATCCCTCCCATTTATCAACAAATCAAGGTCATATTACTCTGAGGGCCATAACTGCTAGAGGTGGGACCCAAATTGAAAATGTTTAAAGGAACCACTTATTTATTTTGAATTATCTCACCAAAGTCCAAATTTTAGCTTCTTGGCTCAACTCGTTTAGAAAAAAATAAGTTTTTTAAAAATTATATTATATTTTTTTTTCTAAAACAAACGAGCAAAAATCTCTATAGTGAAGAGATAATTAAAAATAAATTGGACTATGTTATGAATTTTTAACAGCTGTTGATTTTGGAAAAATAGTTGACCTATAAAACATTATTTTGAATAATAACCTTGAAACGCGTTGGTAATAATTTTTTTCTTAAATACAAATTTTGCAAAAATTTACTTCAAGCAAACCCTCAATATTCAAAATCTTGAAAAAATAGTTGAATCTGATTAAAAATCACCTAACTTTCAGATCAGTTCAAACGTTAGATAATTGAAGTAAAATAACATTCATAACATAAAATTTACTGTATTTTGTAGGTTACTAGTAAATAATATACTTGCCATTTATTTTTTACTACCCAAATAGTTAATTATGATTATATATTTTTGCCTTTCTATTTAGAGATTGTCAAATTGACGACCAGGTGGGTAGTTTTTAATTTAATTATTTAACAATCCAGATGGTCTGGGTTAGGATAAACGGGGTAGGCATTGATCGGTCGCTGACCCAATGTTGCAACCGTTTAATTCCTGACCAAGTGTTTGCTATACCTCCACGCGGTGGCCACCGGAAACTTCGTAATCAACAACCGTTGATTATGAAGGCGAAAATAGCAAAGGCTGAGGTCCTCCTACATGGGGGTGAGCAATGTTTTGACAAATCATTCTCGCTCAATATTTTATTTTATTGGGAAAATAAAACGTCACGAACCTACAACAATTGCCTCGGAACAACGAAATTACTAGATACAGACCTATGCAACGTTTAAGGAATAATGATTTGAGAATAGCGACATGGAATATTTTGACAATGATACAACCAGGGAAAATGGCCGAAATTGCTGATGAACTAATGAATTACAAAATAAACATATCAGCTCTACAAGAAATAAGATGGGCGGGAAGCGGAGAAGTAAGAAAGAGAAGTTATTCTATATTATATAGCGGAGCAAAAAAATCCGGTCAAAGAGGAACAGGTTTTTACATAGACAGTAAAACCAGAAATAGTTTAATTGCTTTTGAGCCAGTTAGTGATAGAATATGCTATATGAAACTAAAAGGAAGATTCCAAAATATATCAATAGTATCAGTATATGCCCCCACTGAAGAAAGTGAAGAAGAGATAAAGGATGAATTCTACGATGATGTAGGAAGAATTACGAGCAAAATCAGCAAATATGATACACTTATCCTTTTAGGAGATTTGAATGCTAAAATTGGGAAAGAAGAGTTTCTTAAAGACGTTGCTGGAAAGCACTCACTCCATAACATCACTAATGAAAATGGCCTACGCCTCAGTAGTCTAGCAGCGAGCCAAGGATTATGGATTAGTAGTGTATCTTTTCCACACAAGGAAATTCATAAACAGACATGGAAGATACCTGGAACAAATAATGCAAATCAAATTGATCACGTATTAATTGACAACAGACATGCAACATCAATAATAGATGTAAGAACATATAGAGGGGCAAATTGTGATACAGATCATTTTTTAGTTGTAGCAAAATTAAGACAGCGAATATCAAATGTAAATACTGTAAACAATTACAAAAAAGTAAATTGGAATACTGAGAAAATAAACGTGAACCCTGAAACTAGAACGGTATATCAAGAAGCAATTACAAGAAAATTGGAAAACCTAAATTTAAATATAGAAGAAGAAAGTAATATAACAACATGCTGGAATAACATAAAAAACGCTGTAATAGAATCTGCGGAAGAAATAGTTGGTATAAAACCAAGAGTTAATAAGGAATGGTATGATGAAGAGTGCAGAATAGTGAACGAAATCAAAAACAAAGCGAAGTTGGTACTTTTAGAAAAATCAACGAGGCGAAATGCACTAATTTACCAAGAAAAAAGAAAAGAAGCTAAAAAAATCATAATTAAAAAGAAAAAGTTACACATAGAACAACAAATAAAACAAATAGAAGCAGATTTTATCCAAAAGAATGTAAAAAATATGTATCGAAACATTAAAAACCAAACAAAAAAGTTCCAACCAAGAATTAATTTATGCAAAAATGAAAATGGAGAAGTTGTAAATGAAAAAGACAAAATATTAGAATGTTGGAAAAAATATTTTAACAAACTACTAAATAGTGGATATGAAGAAAATTTAAATGGAAACATAAATGAAAATAATAGAAGAATACCGTATCACACGGCCGAAAATTATATAGAACCACCAGAAATAGCTGAAATTGAAGCTGCCATACAAAAATTGAAAAATAACAAAGCTAGTGGAGAAGACTCCATAACATCTGAATTAATTAAATATGGTGGACAAGAGTTGCACCAACAGATACATAAATTAATCCTAAAAATATGGCATAATGAAGAAATACCAGAAATGTGGCTAACGAGTATTATAATACCTATACATAAAAAAGGAGATAAAACGATATGCAGCAACTATCGTGGAATATCTCTGTTAAACGTAACATACAAAATATTCACCAATTTAATATATGAAAGAATCAATGTTTTTGCTGAAGAAATAATCGGTGAATATCAATGCGGGTTTAGAAGAAATAGATCGACGATTGATCAATGTTTTGTACTAAATCAAATTTTTGAGAAAAGCTACGAATATAACATCAATATGCATTGTTTATTTATAGATTATAAACAGGCATTTGATAGTATTGACAGGACGAGAATTGATGAAATACTATTAAAAGCAGGAATACCAGAGAAGTTAATCAAAATGGTGAAAATAACTCTAGAACATACAAATGCTAAAATTTTAGTACAAGGTGATTTAACAAATGAATTTTCGGTAATGACTGGTGTAAAACAAGGAGACGCATTATCATCTTTAATCTTCAATTTGGTACTAAATGAAATAATAAAAGAATTGGTGCCTAATGGTACAATTTTTAATAAAGGTTTCCAAATACTCGCATACGCAGATGATATTGTCATAATAGCGCTGAAACTAAAAGATCTTGAAGATATATTTATAAAACTAAAAGCAAATTCTATGAAAGTAGGATTAAAAATTAATAACGAAAAAACCAAATATATGCTACGATCGCGTAAAGTAAACAATTTACAAAATATTATGATTGGGGGTAATACTTTTGAGGCAGTATCCGAATTTAAATATCTTGGTGTAATCTTAAGTAGCAATAAAGACACATCCGTTGCAATACAAGAACGAATACAGGCCGCGAACAGAACTTACTTTGCTCACAACAAATTATTCAAATCAAAACTATTATCCAGAAATCAAAAGATTAGAATGTATAGGACTTTGATAAGACCAGTCCTTACGTATGGATGCGAAGCATGGACACTAAAAACCTCGGATATCAATCAGTTAGCTATATTTGAAAGAAAAATTATGCGTCGAATTTTTGGACCAATACAAAACACAGACGGAACATACAGGATACGATATAACAATGAGATTGAAGAACTAATAGAACGTCAAAACATCATACGTTTCATCAAATCGCAGCGATTAAGATGGTTGGGACATATAATGAGAATGCCTGAAGAAAGACTGGTCAGTAAAATATTCAAAAAACATCCAGAAAAATCAAGAATGCGGGGCCGGCCAAGAAAAACATGGCTAAAAGATGTTGAATCTGATATTCAAAAAATGAACGTACGCAATTGGATAAATCTTGTTAAACAGAGAAAGGAATGGAAAGCAATAGTAGTGGAAGCAATGGTTCACCATGAACTGTAAGGCTAAGAAGAAGAAGAAGAACAATCCAGAACAATGCTCAAGATGGTTAATTATGCTATATTCTACGATCGCATTTCCGGAACAAATTTTTAGCATGCAAAATCAACAGTCTACGTTGTTGGATTGTCAAAAAATATTAGCAGACCGGGTTTTCAAATTGACAAATTTAACTAAAATAATAGTAGATTTAACAAAATCTCAATTGAAAAAAATCAACGTACCATTTTTGTTAAATTATTACATACCGATTTTTATCAGTGTATATTGCAAACACAGGTTGACTTTGTTAATATATGAGCAACTTAGTTTCCAAAGAATATTTCATATGTTCAACTTATAGGTTGAGTTTGTGATTACGCATGTGTTGACTAATGTAGACTTTAGTAGCTCTAGGCTAGGAGGTCCATGCTAAAATTTCCGATTAATATTTCATATGTTCTAGATCTAGATCATATGTTAAATATTATCCAATTTTAATGAAATTTTATGCACAGGTTGGATTCGTGATTACGCATATATATATACTTATTATTGTTATTTTAATTATATTATTTATTATTTTCGTTATAATTAAATATAAAAGAAATAAAAATATAAAATTATTAATTTTTTAATCAATAAATAATAAAGATGAGCAATTTTCAAGAAAGCACTGTTTGTTACAAAGGTAATGATAATTACAAAAAACTTTTGGACGTAAATCGCTGTTAAACATAACTACGAGTTATCTGCTCCCCTATTTAGCAGGTTTTTTAAACCGTTGTGAATTTTGTAATTCTTTTTGGTAACTAACTGTTGTTGTTAAATTTATTTGAACCTGTTTTAAATTGATTGTTGGTTCTTTGATAAATTTTATTGCATTGTCAAAAATTGTTTTTCAACTTGTTAATGTGTTCAGATGTCATTTCAAATGTTTAACTTTTTCTAGTAACCGTACTGAATTTGTTTTTTAGAAAATCATTATGTTCGTGAGTTGGTATTTGTTGTACCAAATTTCATTCGATTTTTTATTTCGATTTCTCTATAAACGAAACTACAATGCTGACTTAATTCCAATAACCTGGCATAAAATTAGTTAATGTTTTGAATTGAATTTTATGTGGCTTGCGGAAAATTTAAAATATCAAATTCTGTATATTATTGGTTTTGGGTGAAACATGTTTAGTTGAGATCTAATTTTACAACATCATACACATTTTCATTGTTATTTATCACACCATTATTATCTGTGGTGTAAGGTATTTCTGGTATGTTTTGATATGTTTTGTTTTCTTTTTTTTTAAAAAAAATACCTCTTCACCTGAAAAGTGTAATAGCATTCCTTTTTTTATTTTTTGGTTTGAGATTGATTGATGCAGCTTCCAGGAAGTTTTAGAAGCGTTTAAGCAGTGGTGGGATTCAAAATATTTAACAACCGGTTCGCATCCGGAAAACAATTGAGAACCGGTTCGGACGTAAAAAAAAAAATTGAAAATTTGTTATCGTTTTTATTTCAATTCATTATTTAATTTCATATATTATTTTAAATTAAAACAGTTAAAAAAAGGTAATAGAAACAGGATAGTTATTATTTATATATATATAAAGTGTTTAAAATTATTTCAAATATTTCCAAATTGAAATTTGATTATCATTATAGTTTATTGGTGCAGGTTTTTTTACTCTGTTGTCATCTGCAGAGTGATTCTTCTTCAACCAAGTTTTAACAAATCGTTCAGGGTTCCATATGTCCAAAGGAAGACCAATTAAATTTATTACCATGAGATTAGCAACATTTTGAACAATTAAACGGTTTCTTTTTTCGGAATATATTAGATCCATTGTAGAAAACCCTCTTTCTGCTTCCGCAGAACTAATCGCTACAGTATTGATAATGTTTTTTGGTCTTTTTATTGATTTTGGAATGACAAAAATTTCGCGATTGCTTATAACATTTTCCAAAAAGTCACGGAAGTCATTTACGTCGATGTTGTATTTAAAAATATCTGTGAATCCGACCAATTTCTCTTCTGCGGCTATCCATGGAACCACAATCTCATCGATGTTCCAAGAATCATGCTCCAGAACGCTAATAACTTCAAAAAGTTTATTGGTATCATTTTTCGTACTTTTTGTTGCCAATAAATGGTCATCATCATCCATTAGTCTTGTTCTCATATTAGCAATTACTGCGTCCAATAGTTTTTGGCGAGGGAGTCTACTGTAAATTGTATGCTCTATAAAATTAATATCTTTAAAAGCATCTGAATTGATGACTTCATTCACTTTCTTTTCATATATACCTTTATTTTCTTTAATCATTTTAATGGCCAACATGGATCTTCTTATTAAATTTTGGGCTCGTAAAATATTTAAATTTCTAGCTTGAAGCGCGTTTGAAACATATGAAATTTCTTGCGAAGTCGATTAGCCATTCCTGAATATTTCGTATTAGAAACAAAATATTTATATAAAGCTGGATAAGCCCTCCATACAGCAACTGTTGCTCTTAAGCTGCAAGCGGCCCATCTAGGTCCTAAAACTCTGCCAATCTTTATAATTTCTAGCCCAAGTTCTTCAGAAATATTCTTAAGTTCTAACTGATTTTTATTTGATTCGTGAAAAATCACGAATATTTTATCAATAAATATCTTGAAATGATTTATTTGTTTTATAGAATCATCTAAAACCAATTGCAGACGATGGCTTAAACAATGCCAAATAATTGTGCCAGGGAAATCTTTTGAAAGTCTTGAGCTGACACCTGATTTACGACCAAGCATTACACTTGCACCATCAGAACAAAATGCAATCAAATTTGATTTCAAATAATTTATATCGAATCCAACTTTATATATACTCTGTAACATGGTCGTGTATATGGTTTCAGCATCTTGTGCTTCCAATTCAACTAAATCTAGAAATATTGTTGGTGGCACATCAGAATCTTCAACTTTTAAATAAATTATTAGTACAGATTTACTAGATATAGTCGAGGCTTCATCGATTATGATGCAAATTTTCAAATCCTTTGCGATTATTTTGCAAAATATTTCCTTTTTTATTTCTGATGCAATGTGATCAATAATTTTAACTGCAGTTTTGCGAGAATGGAGTCCCACTCCCATGCTCAATCCATTTTTAACTTGTAGTTCAATCTCATTTTGAATATCAGAAAATGGTCTGCGTCTTTTTGCTATACTGTAAACAGTATTAAAGATTTTGCATGTAGAATCGACGTATTTTTCATTACCTTTATCGAAACATTGCAAAATTACGTCTTGTGAACGATCTTTTAACTGCTGTACACTAACTTGGTGAGCCTTAGATGAAAAGTGTTCATTCATTTTTTTTCGGAGAGATGCTTGTTGAATGGTTTTATTTTTTCCAGATGCTTCAATATTGCAGCTTTTCCATTCAACTGATACATGAATTCCCTTCGCTTTTATTGAATCTATTTGCGCGCAATAATTACAACCCAATTTTTTATTTCGAACTAATAAGCCATCATATTTCTTCTGAAAATCTTGAAATTGCAAGGGCTTCCAGCAATCTGGGAGATTGTGTTTTACTTCGTCATTGATTTGCACAGTTTTAATACAATTTGTTGTCACAAACACTACCTAAAGAAAACTGGAAAAATATAAAACAAATTTAAACCACACTCACGAAAACTTTTTAAAACCATAAATTCAAATTATAAATTTTTGGTAAAGCATACTTCGGTAAATTTTTTGAATTTCGTATTCGATTGTTTACTTTTTTTTTTTAAATTTTTGAATTTCCTATGCAATTGTTAATTTTTTATTTTTTTTGATAGTTTTTGAATTTCATATGCGATTATTTACTTTTTGTTTCATGCTAAATTGTTGGTAAACACTGCCGGTTCTGCGAACCCAAAAACTTTTAGGAAACGGTTCGCACGAACCGGTGCGAACCGGCTGAATCCCACCACTGGTTCAAGCCATTTATTTCAACGTGGACCAACATTTCAAGTCATCGTAATAACTAAAAAAAAATTATTAAAAAAAAAAAATGTATTGTTTTTTTTTTTAAATAAAAAATTTTGATCTTAAGGTTTTTGTTTAATAAAACATTAATTTTTAATTAATAACTATTGTATTTTAATATGAAATTACTTTATTATAGTATAATTAACGTATTAACGTTTTTGAAGAAGTTCAGC
Source organism: Rhamphomyia laevipes (assembly GCA_963920725.1). NCBI lineage: Eukaryota > Metazoa > Arthropoda > Insecta > Diptera > Empididae > Rhamphomyia > Rhamphomyia laevipes. The sequence continues at coordinate 28,341,127 of OY987256.1, read as the reverse complement.
AGAAAATTTGATCACTCAATTTTTCAATTCCGACAAAACTACTTACCATCATTATTAAAACTAATAATATACTACAAAATTTATAATGAACATTACACTAACCTCGCTTGTTAAACTCTCGATATCATTTAAGATTTATTACTATATTGATACAATCTATAACTGCGCAGATATATTAGTTTATAAACTTTTTGAAGTAAAACTTCTTTAGCCCCGATGTGGTAAAATTATAAAAATGTTTTTTATAAATTCTGTAAAAAAAATATAGATAATAAAAAAAAATTCTAATTCAACTACGCTTACTACTTGCTTCAAGAATCGAAGTCCGGACTAAAAGCGCGTCACCAAAATGAAACAAACGCTCTGCACTATGGTAACTTAATGTTAAATCTATTTTGTTTTTATTATAGTATAACCTTGAAAATTCTAATTTGTGCTATTATTATATTGGTATTTGGTAACCAATCTTTATTATACATTTATTTATAACATGATCTTATCTTTTACATTTTACATTTTCAAAAATAGAATGAGCGTGTTAAGCGTTTAACACTCAAAAATAGTTAGCTTATGAAGAATATTATATTGTTTTAAAAAATATATTTTTTCCAGCGTTTTTAGCGTTTAAGCGTTTTTAGGGTAGTTAAGCGTGTTAACCGTCCAACATTCTAAAAGGTCTTAATAAGAATATAAAAAGAAATTAAGAAAGTTAAGTTTCTTAAACGTTTTTAGCTTAAACACATTTAAGCGTTTTTAAGATAGTTGAGCGTGTTGAACGTTCAACATTCTAAAATGATCTTAATAAGAATATAAAAAACAATTCTCAAAATTAAGTTTTTAAAGCGTTTTTAGCTTAAAAACGTTTAAGCGCTTCAAATGTAGTAAAGCGTGTATTGCGTTCACCATTCACCAAATGATCTTAATAAGAATATAAAAAAAAATTCTCAAAAATCAAGTTTTTAGCTTAAGTCATATTCAGTTATTTCTAAAAAATGCACTCACAACAAACCCTCAATGTTGATATATACATTCCCATTTTCCTAAAGTAAGGTTCTTACACAAAATTCTTGAACGAAATTTATATTTGAACAAAACTTTTAAACGTTCTTGAAAAGAACAAAATTCTTGAACGTTAATTTTAATGAGAACAATATACATATATTTGAAAAAAATATTATTTTGTTCTTTGAACGATATTTATTCTTTTCAAGAACTTTATTATTTCGTTCATATCGCTGCTTAACATCCCTGGTTATTATGCATAAGTTGACCCAGGTAGATGTTAGTAGCTTTAGGGGGTCCATGTTAAATTTCCGATTTAGTTTTTTTTTTTATTTGTTCTACCGAATATAGTAATTGTTAACCGATTTCAATGATATTTTATATACAGGCTAATTTTGTGATCTAGTTGGCTCTCCTGAAATTTGGAGACCTTCAGGGGGTTCCTAGAAAATCAGTTTTAGTTTCCGAATTTTATATAATTACGTGTTTTATAGCATGTAATTATTATCTGGTTTGAATGAAACTTGACACACATAGTAGCTTCCTTATGTACTTACTGTCAGCAAAGTTTAGAGTCGGTAATACAGTGGGTCCATGTTAAAATTTCCAATAATATTTGATAAGTTCAATGTTGTACATCATACAGTAATTGGCACCCAATTACAATTATATTGCAAACACAGGTTGACTTTGTTAATATATGAGCAACTTAGTTTCCAAAGAATATTTCATATGTTCAACTTATAGGTTGAGTTTGTGATTACGCATGTGTTGACTAATGTAGACTTTAGTAGCTCTAGGCTAGGAGGTCCATGCTAAAATTTCCGATTAATATTTCATATGTTCTAGATCTAGATCATATGTTAAATATTATCCAATTTTAGTGAAATTTTATGCACAGGTTGGATTCGTGATTACGCATATATATATACTTATTATTGTTATTTTAATTATATTATTTATTATTTTCGTTATAATTAAATATAAAAGAAATAAAAATATAAAATTATTAATTTTTTAATCAATAAATAATAAAGATGAGCAATTTTCAAGAAAGCACTGTTTGTTACAAAGGTAATGATAATTACAAAAAACTTTTGGACGTAAATCGCTGTTAAACATAACTACGAGTTATCTGCTCCCCTATTTAGCAGGTTTTTTAAACCGTTGGGAATTTTGTAATTCTTTTTGGTAACTAACTGTTGTTGTTAAATTTATTTGAACCTGTTTTAAATTGATTGTTGGTTCTTTGATAAATTTTATTGCATTGTCAAAAATTGTTTTTCAACTTGTTAATGTGTTCAGATGTCATTTCAAATGTTTTAACTTTTTCTAGTAACCGTACTGTTTTTTGTAGAGCGATAGAACTCTTTTGTTCTACCGCGTGTATATTCGTTGATGAATAAATTGGTTCCTACTAGGAACTTAGATTAATTATACTTGTCGCGGTCGGACCTGTAAAGTTTAATAAAACTGTAGAACTGTCTGTCTTCAGACTCAAAGACAGAAATAAAACAATAAGTAAGTCTTGGAACAGTTCTAAATAGAATGATTTATTAATTACAAATTTTGCTTCTTTTATATCCTAAAATTGCAAGCTGGCACTTAATACTACCAAAAATATAATTCACATAATGTACTTAATTCTAATTTCTAGAATGCAACCTTAAATATAATTCCCATAATATTAATTTGCATACATAAATTCTTGAAATAGTTTTCCCATAAATCTAATTAATATTATAATAAAAAAAATTTATATTATTTGATTTAAATTTGTATCACGTTACACTAAAATTACGGATATTTGAAACCCCCAAATTTAATTTATTTGCAAAATATTAATTTTAAATTATGTAAAATTATATCTAAAAAATGCATTACTTATTATTGTGGGAATAATAAAATTATATCTAAAACCTATACTAATTATTATTGTAGAAATTAAACATCCTCCCCCACCTTTAAAGCTGCTAGAGATTTAAACAATTTCGTGTAACTCAAATAAGTCATCTCTCGATGTGGTGGTAGGATGTGAGTGCTGTAATCTCCGTGGTGCTGGTGTCGGACTTTGGAATTTGATCCAACATTTCCATATAACAAAACCTGTTGCGCACAGACAAAATAGTGCTGCATTCGAGTAGCTAACAATGTACTGATGTATATCTAAAACCAAATATCTGAGTGAAGTCTGTATGAATAAGAGCGTGCCTTCGTGACGCATTGGAAATGGTGTTATTGCAAAGATCTCATAACACTCTATGTTCACTAAAGAAAGATCTATGGTAATGATTAAATATTGCAGAGTCATCCTTCCTCTAGCCTTCATCAATGTGTACAATGTTAATAGCTCTGTACCGCTTGCGCCTCCTGGTATTATTGTATTAGCAGGGAGATTCTCTCTTATAACAGAAACCTCATTTTTGAGCTGATCGGGTGTTACTAGCAATGGATTTATTCGACCATGATGCGTATCCGTTAGTAGATCAATGAATGCATTCTGCATGCTGCGACAATCATTTCCTACTGCCATAGTTTAAGTTGATAGAGTATTGAATGCCTGCGTTACATCTTGTTGTTTATTCAGCTGATTCGTAATATTGCTTAGTAGACTGTAAATATTCTCGAACTGCTGGTTAATATCATCTTCAACCTTGTGTAGTATATTGGAAGTAGCGTCTATCAGCGATGTTTGATTTTTAATAAGGTTCAATAGATGCTCTTGGTTGTTCTGACTTTTTATAATTTCTTGTTGGAGCTTGTCAGCATATTTCTGATCTAATATACCAAATAATCCATTTGCTAGGCTACCTATAAAATCAAATGGTGAACGTTTGGCGCGCTTTCGATCAACTGCATGTCCAGTCAGTATGAGATCGTCGATGTGTCTAATAACCTCAAACTGATGTGATAGGTGTGCTGCGACAGCATTGCAATGGCTATTATGTTCTTCCGTGATACTGCAAATTTCATCTAAGGCCCAAATACATTGCCTCAGTCCCTCGATTTCATTCCAGTATGTTTTCAGATCGTAGTAGACAACTATTTTCCATTCGTCAGCTATGAGGTGCACCTTCCCTAAATTTTCAAAATACAAACCAGGTGTGTTGTTAAATGGGACTACCTCAACTGGATCAACCGCGAACGATGGCATGACGAGTGACGTTAACAACAATAGAGTTGTAACTGCTGTAGTTAATTTAGGGATCTTGTATCTGGGTTGACCCTTTGGATTGGTAGCTGCTGTTCTGTCGACCTTCCTATTTTTTTTGGTCCGTTTTGGTTTCTATATTCGCCTCTTGTTGCGTGCTGGTCTCCTTTGATGCCCTTACTGCGGGTTGGTTCGAGTCAACTGCATCTAATTGATCCACGTCTGGCAATGGACAAACGTTATGTATGGAACGAGTAAATGTTCCTGTGGAAGTTTTTAAGTCTACCACTCGAATTCGACCGTCATCTCCGGGTATTGTTTTGATGACACGTGCCATGACCCATTGTAATGGAGGTAGATTTGAATCTTTTAACAGTACGAGACTGCCAACCTTGACCGAGCAGGTTCCATCTAGCTCTGATCTGAAGCTCCTGAAGATATTCCTTCGACCATCTGTCCCAAAATTCGTGACGTAGCCGACTTACTAATTCCCATCGATGTAAGCTATTGATATTGCGCTCCTTCCTATAGGAATCCTCCATAGCCCTTAATGGCTCACCAATTAGAAAATCCAATTCTTCGTAAGTAAGAGTTGCTGCACTGGTAATTCTCTTTAGGTGGTATTTAGCTGATTTTACTGCAGCCTCCCATAGACCTCCGAAGTGTGGTGAGCGAGGTGGAATATGATGCCACTGAATCCCTTGACGAGAGCATTCTTTCTTAACCTCTGATTCATGATGCTCGCTCTGGAATAGCTCATACAGATTCTGGGTTTCAGATCGGGCTCCAATAAAATTTGTAGCGTTATCACAAAAAATCTTCGTTGGACACCCTCTTCTAGCGATAAACCGTTTAAGGGCTCCAATAAAACTGGCTGTTGTTAGGTCTGACACTAGCTCCAGATGTACCGCCTTGACGGCGAAGCAGACGAACACAGCAATATATGTTTTTGTACGACGTTTTCCTCTAATTTTGTAATGGATTGTTATTGGTCCGCAGAAGTCTATCCCGACATTCATAAAAGGGCGCGCTGGTTCAATTCTTTCTGCTGGTAAGTTGCCCATTAGTTGATGAATGGTGGTCGGTTTGGCCCGAGAACACCTGATACATTGCTTAACGATAGTACGTACTATGCTTTTTCCATGAGTAGGCCAAAATTTTTGTCGTATGATCGCTAGCAATGCCTGCGACCCTGCATGCAAATGTTTTAAGTGTAACTGTTGTACCATCATTTTTGTAAATGGATCCGACCCTGCCAAAAGAATTGGGTGTTTTGCATTGAAAGAAAGCGATGACTTTTTAAGCCTTCCCCCACGCGTATAACACCATGGTCATCTATGAAGGGTGTGAGTGAGGCCAATTTGCTATCCTTTGACACGACCTTTTTGGATGCTAACTCCTTAATCTCCTTTTTGAAATTTCTCATTTGGATATGCTTTGTAATCAATTCCAGTGAGTCTTCCATTTCTTGAGGGTTGGGTTTGATACTCAGAGTCCGCAAATCCTCAGGTTGTTTCGCGTTTTTCCAAAATCGTGTCATAAATGTCAGTGTTTCTTGTAAGCGCTGAAAATTGTTGTTGTGTTTAATTGAGTGAATCACACTCTCTTTTGTTGTTGCTAGCAAAGCTGATTTTATGCATCTGGCTTCAGGCATTTCATCTGTAAGAGCGAGCATATTTGTGGGCCATTTATCTTCTGATAACCCAAGAAATTCAGGTCCTTCAAACCATAAGCTGGAGTGCAGTAGTTGTTCAGGATACATTCCGCGAGATGCAAGATCTGCTGGATTCTGTTTAGAGGCAATATGGCGCCATTGATTAATATTGGTGCTTTTTTGAATATAAGCGACCCTGTTGGCAACAAATGTGTGAAAAGAGGCTGATGGTGCTGCTATCCAAGATAACACAATGGTGGAATCGGTCCAAAATTTCCATTCCTGTATTTCGACACACAGTGTTTTCCTTAAACGGTTTGCGAGCTGCGTTGCTAATTTGGCCGCACACAATTCCAGACGTGGAAGTGTTGTTGTTTTTGTAGGGGCCACCTTTGATTTTGCACACAGCAGTCGCACCTTGAACCTTCCTTTTTCATCGACGGATCGCAAGTATACTGCTGTTCCATATGCCTTTTCACTTGCATCTGAAAATATATGTACTTGGGTACACTTGCGTTTTCCAATGCTAAGTACATGCCTCTCAATATCGATGTTCTGTATTTTTGTCAATTCATTTCGGAAGCGAGTCCACTTGGTATGAAGCTCTAATGGTAATGCAGCATCCCAGTCTAGTTTCAATTTCCAGAGCTCTTGAATAAAGATCTTGGCCAATGTTATAACCGGGTTAACTAATCCCAATGGATCGAATAGATGGGCCGCATCGGACGTCACTGTTCGTTTGGTAATTTGTTTGCGTTCCGGCCAAATAGTTTGAAATTTAAACTGATCGGTGGTTGGTAGCCAAGTTAGACCTAATGTCTTAATGCTGCCTTCCGTAGAATTTTTTATCGTAACGAGCTCTTCTCGATCTTGTAAATCAACATTTCGAAGTAATTTTGAATGATTGGCGCACCATTTTCTTAATATGAAGCCACCACTAGCGAGTAGCTTTTTTAGCTCGGTTTGCTGATTTAAAATCTTGTCTAAATCATCACAGCCGGTCATAATGTCGTCGGTCATAAAGTGGAAACTCATTAGCACACTCATCCGCCAATTGGTGTAAACATCTGATCGCAAGGTAGGAAGCGCTGGTGGTTCCATATGTTACTGTTTTTAGTCGATAATATTTAAGCGGCTCGGTTGGGCCTTCTCTCCATATTATGAGTTGATACCAAGTGTCAGTGTCCTCGATCATAATTTGCCGGTACATCTTGGAAATGTCAGCTGTAAAGACGTATGTATGTAGTCTGAAACGGATCAATACTGAAAAAAGATCATCCTGTATCGTGGGACCAGTCATTAATATGTCATTTAATGACTTGTTGTTTGTTGTTTTGGCCGATGCATCGTATACCACTCTTAATTTGGTGGTACTACTTTCAGGTTTGAGTACGCAGTGATGCGGTAGAAAGTAGTGACCGGTAGGTATGTCTGCTTCTTGTACCTCTTCCATATGATGCAGTGCTTCATATTCACGCATGAACTTGGTGTATTCGATTCTCAACGAGGTGTGCCTTAACAAACGTTTTTCCAAGCTAAAAAATCGTTGTAAGGCAACCTGTTTGGATTCACCCAGCTTTTCTTGAGTTTTAAACGGTAGCCGGACTAGAAACCGTCCAGTTTCGGTTCTCTGCATCGTTTTCTTGAAGATGTCCTCACAATTTAATTCCATGGTTGTCATAGTCTTGCTATCCTCTCCAACTTCCTCTATGTCCCAAAAACGAGCCAGCTGTTCGTTGAGAGATATTTCTTCATGTGCACTTATACCACAGAACATAGAACCAGCTGATGTATTTTGAGCTCTTCCGAGAACAACCCAACCGAGCAGAGTATTTTGAAACATAGGCGCATCTTCTCTTGGTCGAAATTGTCCAACAGACATTAGTTGGCAATAAATATCGGCGCCAATTAGCAAGTCTATTGTTTGTGGTCGATTGAATGCTGGATCCGCTAATTGTATGTTGTTCGGAATATTCCATGACTTTGTATCAATATGACGATGAGGCTGGTCAGTAGAAATTTTTGGTAAAATAAATGCTTCTAATCGTGTTGTATAGCCTGTTATGTTAGATTTAAGTTCTACATTAATTCTTCGCTGTGATTTGCTCAACTGAGTTCCGATTCCAGTTATGTCTAAGCTGTGTGGTGTAGTTCTTATATTGAGCTTTTTCGCAAGCTTATCGGTAATAAAATTCAACTGCGAGCCGGAGTCAAGCAGCGCACGGCAGCTGACCGACTTGTTAGTTTTGTCCGTTAAAGTTACCATTGCGGTTGCTAAAAATACATATTGTGTTGCCAGGTTGGGTTGTGCTGCTAGGCTCGATGAACTTTGCTGATTACCAGATGATTGTAGTTTTAGAGCTTGTTGCTGTGGAAATGACTCATGAAGTATGGTATGATGTTTGGTTGGACACTTCATACAATTTCTAGACGAACAATTCAATGCACCATGGCCAGTTCCCAGGCAATTCATGCATAACTTGAAGCGCTTAACGTGATTTAAGCGTTCTGCAGCAGATAAACGACTGAAAGCATCGCATTTGTATAATTTGTGCGATCCCTTGCATTTGGAACATGTAACTGATTGTGCTTCTTTCGACAACAGTGCAGAAGGTCTGTTGGGAACCTTGGTAGCGCTGCGAGATTGGTAACTATGTTGTACTCTGTTTCCAGCAGCTTCTAATTATTGAAAACGTAATTCAATAAATAAGTAGAAATCATCTAGCGCCTGTAGTTCTCTAGGTTGTTTTAGCGACAACTCGTATAAGCGACGAGTCTCAGCGTCCAGTTTTGGTAGCAAAATTTGGAGCACTAATGAGTCCCAACTGCGAATATCAACACCTAAATTTCTCACGGCAAGCAAGCATTCTTTGGTATGGTCATGGAAGCGTTTTAGACCATAGTGAGTTTCTGTTGTTAAAGCTGGTGTGGCTAACAGATCTGCCAAACATGATGAAACTAACACTCTTGGATTGTCGTAACGATTGAGCAACGTATCCCATGCTGTAAGATAATTTTCTTCTGTTACTAATAAATGGCAGATTAAACGACTTGCCTCGCCAGCAAGATTGGCCTTGAGATAGTAAAATTTCTCAATTGCACTGATACTCGTCTGACCATGTATCATTTGTTCGAATATATCTTGGAATTGTTTCCACTTTCTGCTATTTCCATCAAAAATTGGTATAACAATTTTTGGGAGCTTCAAATGTGTAGCGCTGGTACTGCTTGTACGAGGAGCCATATTAGAATGATCTACAGCTGTTTTTAGTTTAGCTGTAATTTCAAAATACTGGTCCTCTAAAGCTTCAAAATACTCGCTTTTGTAGTCTCCCATATAGGTTTGGCACATTAAGTTTTGATGCCGTGATGAGACGTCAGCGTAGTATTTGCTGCATGCTTCGAACTTTGCATTGAGGTACGCTACTGCGCTGTCCTTCTCAATATCTTGTTGCAAACCTTGCAGCAATCTCTCTAGGGATGTCATAGCAACTCTCTGTAACTTTATTTGTAGTACTTCAGCCTCATTTGTTGGTTCATTAATGAGCTGGTTGATGTCGGATTGGCTCTGTATTGGTGTTGCGGGGAACACGGCAGATTTAGATATAGATTCTTCCAACAGTGACTTTTGTAGTTCCAGAATACCCTTATATTTAATATATGCTTGCTCGATCTTTTCCTTGTAACCTTGCCGCAGATAGGCATGATCGGAATCTAATACGGGAATTATCGCTGCATGATTTTCACCAAATTCATCATATAAGCTTTGTAGAATCTCAAGTCTGTTCTTAAAGTATTCTACCTTCTGTTTCCGTTCCTTGGAATCCTTGTTGTAATTGACGTAGTGACGTTCGATCTCCTGTCCAATCTCTGATTGTCTCAGTATGGCAGCGTCTAGCGCAGTTGTCATGATGAGGATGAAACTTAGCAAAAGTTTTCGTAAAATGTGATAATTCTGACGTTGTAGCACGTAGAATCACGTCGGGGTCACCAATGTTTTTTGTAGAGCGATAGAACTCTTTTGTTCTACCGCGTGTATATTCGTTGATGAATAAATTGGTTCCTACTAGGAACTTAGATTAATTATACTTGTCGCGGTCGGACCTGTAAAGTTTAATAAAACTGTAGAAGTGTCTGTCTTCAGACTCAAAGACAGAAATAAAACAATAAGTAAGTCTTGGAACAGTTCTAAATAGAATGATTTATTAATTACAAATTTTGCTTCTTTTATATCCTAAAATTGCAAGCTGGCACTTAATACTACCAAAAATATAATTCACATAATGTACTTAATTCTAATTTCTAGAATGCAACCTTAAATATGATTCCCATAATATTAATTTGCATACATAAATTCTTGAAATAGTTTTCCCATAAATCTAATTAATATTATAATAAAAAAAATTTATATTATTTGATTTAAATTTGTATCACGTTACACTAAAATTACGGATATTTGAAACCCCCAAATTTAATTTATTTGCAAAATATTAATTTTAAATTATGTAAAATTATATCTAAAAAATGCATTACTTATTATTGTGGGAATAATAAAATTATATCTAAAACCTATACTAATTATTATTGTAGGAATTAAACACGTACTGAATTTGTTTTTTAGAAAATCATTATTTCGTGAGTTGGTATTTGTTGTAGCAAATTTCATTCGATTTTTTATTTCGATTTCTCTATAAACGAAACTACAATGCTGACTTAATTCCAATAACCTGGCATAAAATTAGTTAATGTTTTGAATTGAATTTTGTGTGGCTTGCGGAAAATTTAAAATATCAAATTCTGTATATTGGTTTTGGGTGAAACATGTTTAGTTGAGATCTAATTTTACAACATCATACACATTTTCATTGTTATTTATCACACCATTATTATCTGTGGTGTAAGGTATTTCTGGTATGTTTTGGTATGTTTTGATATATTTTGTTTTCTTTTTTTTTTTTTTTTTAAAATACCTCTTCACCTGAAAAGTGTAATAGCATTTCTTTTTTTATTTTTTGGTTTGAGATTGATTGATGCAGCTTCCAGGAAATTTTAGAAGCGTTCAAGCCATTTATTTCAACGTGGACCAACATTTCAAGTCATCGTAATAACTAAAAAAAAATTATTAAAAAAAAAAATGTAATGTTTTGTTTAATAAAACATTAATTTTTAATTAAGAACTATTGTATTTTAATATGAAATTACTTTATTATAGTATAATTAAAGTATTAACGTTTTTGAAGAAGTTCAGCAGAAAATTTGATCACTCAATTTTTCTATTCCGACAAAACTACTTACCATCATTATTAAAACTAATAATATACTACAAAATTTATAATGAACATTACACTAACCTCGCTAGTTAAACTCTCGATATCATTTAAGATTTATTACTATATTGATACAATCTATAACTGCGCAGATATATTAGTTTATAAACTTTTTGAAGTAAAACTTCTTTAGCCCCGATGTGGTAAAATTATAAAAATGTTTTTTATAAATTCTGTAAAAAAAATATAGATAATAAAAAAAAATTCTAATTCAACTACGCTTACTACTTGCTTCAAGAATCGAAGTCCGGACTAAAAGCGCGTCACCAAAATGAAACAAACGCTCTGCACTATGGTAACTTAATGTTAAATCTATTTTATTTTTATTATAGTATAACCTTGAAAATTCTAATTTGTGCTATTATTATATTGGTATTTGGTAACCAATCTTTATTATACATTTATTTATAACATGATCTTATCTTTTACATTTTACATTTTCAAAAATTTAGAATTACTGAATTATATACTTATAAATTAAACCATAATATAAAATTTGCATAATTTTTTTTACACATAAAATAATTAATTCAATAAAATATATTTATAATTATTATATATATTAATCAGAGATCATATAGAGATATAATGTCATACTTCTTAAGCTATTCTAATAAATTCTTTTAAATAATATAATTATGTGTATAAGGTATACTTATTATTTCAATTATACACCAATATCACGACTTGGTGTTTGGGTTGGTAATTGTCCCGTATTTGTACCGGGTGGTAATGGTGGTATTAGTCCTGGTATAAGACGACTTAATAAATTTCTAATTGCAAATATAACATCATGATTTGCAAAACAAAATAAACACGAAACTGATAATCCTTGAAGACTAACTAAAAATGCAGACATTACTTGATAAATACGTTCCATTGATGTTCCATGATCTGGACGATATGGTAATAGGAAATGTTGAAGACCAAAAAGTGGAACCTGTATAAAAAAAAATGTTCAAAACAAATATATTAAATTTTGTTCAAACAATTATTGTACCAAAATTATTGTAGCTCTTACAGCTTTTCTTATCGCTAATGGAGCTGGTTGGGCTGAGCAAGGATGTAATTTTTTAACCAAAACTCGAACAACATTAATTAGGAAAACTAATTTTTAAATAATATTATTAATAATATATTGTTATTACATATTATTGATTTAAGTGAAAACAAACTTATTAAACTAATACTCTATTCGTCAATCTTATATGAATTTATAAAATTTCAATTAAATTTTAAATTGTGGTTCAATTTCTTTAAAAATTATGAATATTTGTGAAATTTTTTTATTTTGAATAATTTTACTTATATACTAAAATTTGTTTTCCATTGTATTCAAAATACAAAACTTACAAAATGATGCAATTAATGAGATGCAAACTGGTAATGTAAGGATCCACATTAAAGTGCTATCTTCCATCCAACAACTAGAATTTAATAATCGAATAATTAAAATAAATTTTATACAGGCATAATTTTGATTAAGACAATTTTCAGTTCAAAGTCTAGGATAATTAACTTTAATTTTTTAAGAGCTCTTTTTAATCATGGTTTAAAATAATCTATAATTGAAACTAATTGTTTTTATATTAAGTACTTAGTTCGATTTTTTCCGACTACCCATTAAATATATTATAAATTATTGTTTTACCTTTAAGTAACTTACTTTTACAAAAAACTTCCAAAAATATGAAGTTTTAATTGAACTTAAGATATTTAAAAACTTATGAGATACATTTCAGATTTTGGGTTTTTCCTTAATACTATTACGAGTAGTTTTGGAATAAATATGAAGTCTGATGATGGATTTGATAGTAAAAAAAACAGTTCGATGAAAAAAAAATCCTGCAGATAAAGCTTCAAGAGGAATTACACCATCAAAATTAAAAGATCATCAATTATGGTGGACAGGATGTAAATGGCTTCTATCAGAAAAAGAAATGTGGCAGCAAAATTGGCTCAAAATTATACCTTATAGCTTATACTAATGAAAAAAGTAGAAATTCAACTACAGTTATAATAACAGGACTTGAAAATACAATATTATGTGAATTAATACTGAATGGTGGTAATCAGTTAACTCTGGCTTATATTAGAAGTAAATTCTCGATTATAAGAGCTAAAGAAGCAGTAAGATTTCATATACACAAATGTATTAAATGTCTTAGATATAGAACAGATAACATACAACAGTTGATGGGAAATTTACCTGTATCAAGAGTAACACCGTCAAAACCATTTACACATTCAGGAGTAGATTATGCAGGCCCTGTACAAATAAGGACGACAAAAGGACGTGGTTATAAATCATACAAAGGATATATAGCTATTTTTGTATGTTTAACAACGAAAGCTTTACATATTAAAGCTGTAAGTGACATGACTTCAGAAGCGTTTTTAGCAGCATATAAAAGGTTTACAGCAAGAAGATGCTTATGTTTAAATATGTATAGTGACAATGGTACTAATTTTGTCGGCGCTAAAAAAATATTAGATAAAGAGCTTAAAGCAGCTATAAAACAAAATGAAAATTTATCAGACTATTTTACATTATATGGGACTCAATGACAGTTTATTCCCGCGGCAGCTCCTCACTTCGGAGGAATATGGGAAGCAGGAGTAAAGTCAGTAAAATATCACTTTAAAAGAATAATAGGAGATAATACTCTAAGATTTGAAGAAATGTCAACACTTTTATATCAAATACATAGAATATAAACCATTATGCGTGTAAACCATTGGTAATGAACCAACAGAGTGTACAGTTTTAACACCAGGACATTTTTTAATATGACAATCAATTGTTGCACCACCAGAATATTTAAAAAAAGATGAATCGATTAATTATGTGAAAAGATGGAAATTGATACAAAAAATGTATCACGATTTCTGGAAAAGTTCGTCATCCGAATATTTGGTGAGTCTTCAACAACGATCAAAATTGAAAACTCTAGAATCCAATTTCAAAGAAGGAGAGATAGTATTGATAAAAGAAAATAATATGACACCTTCGAAATGGGCAATGGGAAGAATGGTTAAGTTACATCCAGGAAGTGATGGATTGAAAGGGTTGTGACAATTAAAACTGAGAAAAATAATTTTTTAAAACGACCTATTACAAAAATATGTCCATTAGAAATTGAAAATAATGACAACTATGTACCGAAAAAGGATAATCCAGTTAACGTTAAAATAAATATTGCTACAACTTCAGAGAACGGCAGATTCACTTTAAAAAATCTTTCAAAAATATTTATGATTTTATTTTATATGTTGATACTAGTGTCAGGAAGTAAATGTTTTTCGAGTTCAGTAAATAAAAAAGTTAAAAATTCTGAATTAATATTTGATAAATTGGGAGATACAATGATTATTACAAACGAATGGAATCTAATTTTATATTATAAATTAGATTCTTATTATGAATAAATAAATAAAATAAATTATTATGTAGTAAATATCTCTGTATTACAATGAATAACTATAAGGAATACTGCGAATCTATTACATTAAAGTTGCAGCAATCTATTCGGACACATTAAGGAAAACGAAAAAATATTATTTGAAAATCAGCATGATAATATTGAACACAGTAGGAAGAAATAATCACCATTTGATATAATAGGATCAATTTCAAATGCTTTATTTGGAATTCTAGATCAATATTATGCAAAAGAAATGAGAAAAACAATAGAACAAGTCAAACAAAATCATCTGCTAAAAATGTTTAAAGAACAAACTACAATTATTGACTCTACATCATACATTATTAAAAAAGTACAGATCATATTAATGAGCAATTTCAATATTTGGACAACCACATGAACAAATTATATAATGAAGTAGTTAAAGGGATAAATCAGCAGCATGCAGCATCAGTGTTTCCATTTATAACAACACAATTATCAATAATGTTGAATGAATGCGAAAAATTCTAATCGGCTGTCATTGATTAATGACTGATATTTATCATGGAAAAATTAATGCTGTACTTATCACTCCACAACAATTATTAAAGGAAATGACTAAATTAAAGAACATTTACCTAAAAGAACTAAAGTCCAATTCCATTACGTTCAATTTATCCCACTATTACAGCAAAGGGAACTATTACCGAGAGATATATTATAGTTCAAGCTAAAATCCCTTTACTTAGAGATGATGATTTTACGATTTATAAACTTATTCCAGTTCCAAGAATTGAACACGATCGTATTATAATTGTTAATCTAATAGTGAATACATCATAACAAACTTTAATTAAGATTTGTTTTTTGCAATAAATGAGTATGAATTAGGGAGAGGTCTTATGCTAAACAATGGAATATTAATGTGTCAAGAAAAGGAGCCTATGTTCAAAATGGATCACATTTACAATGAATGTGAAATAGCAGTATTTAAAAATTTGCCAACTACCAAATGTGAATTCTATGAGATAGCAAAAAAAGAATTCTGGCATAAAATGCACAACAAAAATGATTGGTTATTTTCAGTAACACAAAATTTCACGCTAGAAATAAAATGTAATACAACGCATATTCAGACAGGTATTAGTGCACAGGGAATTTTAACACTTGAAAATAGTTCTTTAGCCAGACATGGTGCAATAATAATATCAACAAAAGCAATGTTGAATTCTCAGCGTCAAATTTCTCCATTTACAATCAATAAAGACAAAATAAACGTGGATTTGAAATTAATAAAACCACTAACTTTCCACTCAAGCATTATTAACAATACTCAGGATATCGACAATATAAAGGAAGCTGTTAATCGCCTTAAAATAAAACAGGAAGATGATTCACAGCAAATAAATTTTCATGACATCCATCATTATACTATATCTTACATCTCATAGTAATTGTAGCTGTTATTATTTTATGGATGAAGACACGGAGCATAAATCAAATCAGATAGAAACCATAGGACAATTTCCAGATTTCAACCTTCAATCTATTATTCTGGCCGAGGAAAATGTTCATTATTGAACATAATAAAATAATTTTTTAACATATAAATAATATTAAGTTTAGATCAAAGGACTTTTTAGTTTTAATCATTTAGTTTACAATTTCCAAATTAGAATAGGTATAATTTTATTACACCTTAATTATGTCTAGATATTTTTATGTTCAGATGTTTAATGTATAATTTTAAGGGCATTTATCATCATAACTAATTTTTTTATTACGATCAAATTTAAAGTAATTTTAACAAATAGTTTATGTTAAGGAATATTATGTTAAGATTTTATTATTGTAAACCTATTATAAGCACATTACATTTCAAAAATAAAACAGTTTTTTATAAACCATCAAAATATAAACATTGTTTTCCTGAATAGTCAGACCTGAACCATCTGATTTTATTTATTTATTTATTTGTTTTGCCATATTAGACAACATTAATATAAAGAATACAAAGTTTATAACATAAATTAGAATAAATTATTTTGAAGTTTCAAGAACCAAATGTCGAAATGAAGATTTCGATATATCACTGCTGTAAAATCTGGAAAATTGATTAAAAGCTCTGGAACATCTGTTGAAAGGTTCATTGGCACAGTAGTTTGATCTGCATTTCTTTTCTAATAAAAATTTACGGTTTCGTAAGCTTCTAGTGCAAGTATTAATAGTAATTTTGCTGCATATGTAGTCTGAGTTGATGTTGCTACTGATCAGGTCATAAGCAAACATAGCATCTAGAAGTAGTCGTCTGCTATGCAGTGATTTCATATTTATTAACTGCAGACGGCTAGTGTAAGGAGGGCGCTGGTAAGTACTACGATCCCAAGGTAAACCTCTAAGGGCGAATATTAAAAATTGTTTCTGTATAGACTCTAATCTATGAATATCATACGCGTACATCGGTGACCAAATGACGCTGCAGTACTCCATGATAGGACGAACATGTGAGCAAAAGAGTGATTTAGTGACATAGGGATCATTAAATTCTTTAGACATTCTTTTAATGAAACCTAACTTGCTTTTAGCGTTGCAGTAAATCTTGTCAAGGTGCTCTTTGAATGTTAGTTTAGTGTCCATTAAAATACCAAGATCCTTAACACGTTCAAATCTTTCGAGTTTAATATTGCCAATGAAGTAGTCTTTAGTAATATTTTGACGACGACGACTGAAAGATATGACGCCGCATTTGTCTGTGTTTAAGCGCATACCATTAGACTTACACCAGTTGTCCAAAATGTTTATGTTCGATTGTAGAATTGTGTAATCAGTCGAATTTTTAACAGAAATGTATATTTTTAGATCGTCTGCATACAGCGAATATTTACAATTTTTGAATAACGATGTCAGATCGTTGATGAAAGTTAAAAACAGCAATGGACCCAAGTGACTTCCTTGTGGTACTCCGGATGAAACCTCAATTAATTCGGAGCACGTGCTATTTATTTTTACGAATTGTTTCCTCTTGCTCAGATAAGATGAGATCCAATTCAGCATTACACCACCTACACCGTATTTTTTCAATTTAAAAGTTAGTAGTTCGTGATCAACTTTATCGAACGCTTTACTGAAATCTGTATAGATTGCATCAACTTGATTACCTTTATCCATTTCAAAAAGAATGAAGGACGTGTAGTCACTTAGATTGGTAACAGCTGATCTGCCTTTCATAAAACCGTGTTGATGGATAGAGATAAATTTACACAGATATTCGTATAGTTTACATGTAACTAACTTTTCAAAGAGTTTAGGAATTGCTGATAGAATAGCTATACCACGATAATTCCTGATGTTAGTTCTATCCCCACTCTTGAAAATTGGACAAATAGATGATGTTTTCCAACGATCTGGGAATATTCCTGATGACAATGATGCGTTGAAAATGTGCAATAGTGGTGTAACTAAATGAGGTGCAAGTTTCTTTAAGAATAACGGTGGAATATTATCTGGTCCACAATTTTTGGTACTATCTAACGATAGAAGTCCATTCAACAATTCTGCATGACTTATAGAAATGTTAGTGAAAGATTCTTCAACATTTGCAAGATAATCAAAATTATCTTTGTTAAAGGATAATTTTCCAGTGTAAACAGAGTTGAAGAACTGGCCAAATTTATTACTTATATCAGACTCCGTTGAAACATCAATACCATCAAGTTGCATTTTCTGAGGTAATATATTCGATTTTGTTTTATAGTTGATGTATGAGTAAAATTTACGTGGATTTTTTTTTATTTCAGAACTCGTTTTAGATATAAAGTTGTTATAACAAATTGACTCCAGTTGCTAGAACTCAAAACTGAGTATGTTAAATATGGATAAATCTAGATCCAACTTCGATTTGTTCCATTTACGATGAGCTTTCGATTTACGATTTTTTAAATTTATCAAATTTTTGTCATACCAGGGTGGTGACTTAGTGACGCGTACAACCTTTTTTGGCACACTTAGCTCTATTATTCTCAAAAGATTCTTTGTTTTCTTTTTATAAAATATTCAGTAATAAATCTCCTAGATATTCTAGTTCTAGGAGAAACATAAAGAATTTAAAAGAAATTCTTTTAAACCACACAAAACTAAGTGTGGATCAAGGCAAAACACAACTGTTTGATCTAATTCATCTGCAAGATAGTTGTAATGCTGTCACTCTTTACATGGAATTTTCTAATTGTTTGGAAAAATTTAATCTTAATGTTTTAAATATTGTTGGTTATTGCAGTGATAATGAAAATGTAATGATGGGAAAAAATGAATCTTTTTAAGTTATCTATTAAAAGATAATCCACATGTATTTGTACTCGGATGTATTTGTCATTCAACACATTTAATAGCAAGTAGTGCTTCAAATGAATTGCCGAAAAACCTAGAACAACTTTTACACTTAATTTATTCATATCATTCTTGAAGTCCTAAGTAGGGTTTCTGAAAACTCGGGTTTTTACGACTCGGCGAGTACGAGTCCTAAATTTTGAAAATTCGTCGAGTCCGAGTCGAATCCAATCTAAATCTAAACTCAAATCAATAAGCGAAATCGTTTAATATTTTGGAACTCAAGAAAGTATTTGAAAAAAAAAATTACTAAAATTTGTTAAAATTAGAATTATTTATTACATTACAAGATTTTTAACTGAAATTTGTGGTCCTGTCAAGAAATTAAAAAGAAAATGTACTCAAATTTATTTATTAATCAATTTATTTTCAAATATTAAACTTTGAACTTACATTTAACTATTTGAACATTTATTTGATCAACTTAATTGCTTTTTTGTTTTAAGTTAAGGTAGAAATATTTGAGAAATACTAACGAATTAAGAGACTTGTCAGCAAGTCTCGATCTGATTCTAGTACAGAAGTTGCCACTTATCGAAAATGTTCTTTCATTAGAAGTTGAAGTTGGTTTTATGGAGGAAAGTGTGTTGCACAGTTCATCAAGATTAGTTGTTCGTTGTCCAGTATTTCTGAAAAGCAAAAATTCTTGTTTAAGTTTACTATAAATCTCGGATTCTTTTGCAGGTTCAGCTGCGTTTTTTAAAATTAATTCAAGTTCTTCATCCATTGTCAATATTTTTTCATTTTCAACTATTATTAATTCTTGGTCTTGCGAAGTTTCCATTGATTCATTATATTCTTTTTGGTATAGTCTTTTTAATAATTGTGTGGCTAGGTCTAAAGCCTGTTTAGTTGGTACAATTTTTGGATTTTTAAGCGCTTTAAATAAATTCATTAAATTTACATTTACTCGTTCATCAATTCTCTTCTCCATATTTTCTAATAATTCAAGGGATATTTTACTTTTACAGTTCGAAATTTTTCTTTTCATATACTCCAATGTAATACCAGCTGAATATATAGTCGTATCATTTCGGCTTAAAACTTCAATGGCCAATTTGGCAGGTTCTAGCGAATTCTGAAGATCTTTGAGTTCGTTAAAATCGATGTCATCAAGCATGTGTGAACAGTTGAGATCTACTAAAGCTTCCTCGATGAAGTTTTGTAGTTTCACAAACATGATTATCATATTTGCAAGAGAACTCCAACGGGTTTGACAATCTAAAACTAATTCAAGGTTGTGGCCTAGTTTTTCTTTGATTTTTTCTTGTAAAATTCCATTTTTAACTGCAGATAATCTAAAAAACTTAACCACTTTTCGAATATTGTTAATCATTTGATGGATACTAACAACTTCTTCAATATCCCTATCTGTAGTTGTTTTTATTTCAATATCCGCTCCATCAACAAAAACATTTTCAATCTCATCTTCAGTATCAATTAATTCCTCTTCTTTTTCCCTGTTTGTTTTTTTCTTATATAAAGTATCGCACACTCCAAGATGTACTCCATGATTCAGGCACAATTGATAAAATGTTGGACACTCCCTTCCAAATTTCACCATCAAAGAAGCGCCATCTCCGGTTGTGCCAACAATGTGTTGCTCATAATTTACTTCAAACGAAGCCAAATGATGAGTAACTACTTCCAGTAAATGTGTTGCTGTACACGATCCGAATATACGAACTAGTCCAAGATTGTATTGTTCTTCATTCGCAGCGCCGTGGAGAATTACATTAACATATTTCTTAGTTCGTGAGCTGGTCCACTCATCGAGTGTCAAGCTAAATCTTTGGTTATTTTTAATTTTCTCTGACAATTCGCTAATCATTTTATTTTTCATTATTTCAAAATGGTCATGTATTAATTTCATCACATCGCTTTCATTTTTAGGCAATTTAAATCCACGTGTAGCAATAGATTCTCGTATAAATTCCGATCTGGTAATGGCTCTTATCGAAATTCCATCTACTGCTGCCAATTTCGAAACAATTTCTTCTAAGCTTGTACGTTTAAGAAAATTCATCATTGTCATTGGTTTTTTAATTGAACATCCAACTTCAGAATCAGCCTCCAGTTCACGTTTGTCCAAATTTGGATGAATATTATGAATTTTAAGATGCTTAAATAAAGATGTTGTGCTTGAATCAACAACAGCTATATTTGTTTTACATATATTACACTCAGCTTTTTTGTTCTTCGCTTGTGTGAAATATTCCCACACTTTTGATGTTTTTTTTTGTGACATTGTTTCTAAGCAAAGCAGAAATTTAAATAAAATTTATAATATATTCATCTTATTAATTAGTAATTACCTTTTATACTTAAAATAGCTTCGTGAATTACAATAATTGTTGCAAAATAATATTGAATTATTATGAGTATATTATATATACATATATAAATATAAATTACAAAACCAAATTTTATGGTTTAAAAAAAGTTAATTTTACTGTCTTACAATTTTGTGCAAATTACCAGACTGCAGCAATAGCAAAATACTAACTAAGTACTTGTAGACTTTGATCGTTTGTTTTGCAACATTGAAAAATAAAACCATAATAACCATGGCAATGCCAAGAAATATTTATTTCTTGGCATGATTACTATAATTTAAAAAAAAAATTTAAATGAAAAAGGACTGTTTGAAATTTTTTTTTATATTTTTTGTCAATTTTTCAAAATATTCGTTTTGAAGTTAATAGTTTTTCCTTAATTTTAAAAACTTGGACTCGTCCAGTAATAGAGTCGAGTCCCGAATCCAAGAAACCACCCAAATACTCGACGAGTCCGAGTCGAGTCGAATCGAGTACAGAAACCCTAGTCCTAAGTGACAAGCATTATTAGAAAAAATTCAAGAAAATATGAATAAAAAAAAACTTAAAATGATAAACACTAGTCGCACAAGGTAGCTTGCTTTACTAAATTGTGTGAGCAGAGTATTAGAACAATGGGAAATTTTGCAACAAGAATTTTTGTTAGCTATTATTGAAGATAGTAATTCACAAGCTAAAACAATCTTGGATGAATTAAATAGTCCATATACTAAAGCGTATTTTAAATTTATGCAGTATATATTACCAAAATTTAACACCTTTAATATGCTATTTCAGTCTGATAGAAATTTAATTGGATCGTTGTATGAAGAAAGTATGCGATTTTTTACATTGCTTGGTTCAAATTTTATTTAAGCACCATATATTCAAAATATAAGAAGAAGTACAAATATATTTGAAGAAAACAATTTATTACAAATTGAAAATATAAATATTGGAAGGCAAGCTGAAAATACTTTAAAAGAAATTAAATAATAGAGAGCATTATTTATACTTTAAAAAGAGGTGTTGAAAATTTTATCAAGTGGCTATATGAATGGATGTATAAAAAGGTTACCACTGTTTGATAGAATAATTTTTGAATGTCAATTTGTAAATCCGAAAACAGCTTTAAAGAAAACAAATTGAATTTCAATCGATTCCTTAATTACAAATTCAAGCATATGATTGATATTGATGCAGAAAATATCAATGAAGACGTTTGTCGAATTTACTTTTCTGACAAAGAAATCCAACATTTAGAAAATTCCACAGTTGAAGAAAGATTAAAATAGGTGATATAAATATATTTTTTTTTTCAAATAATTTTATGTTTAAAAATATTACTAAATTAGCTGACGTGATTTTATAGTTCTTCCACATTCTAATGCTGTAGTAGAACGTGTGTTTTCTATGTGCACCGATATCAAAACTAAAAAACGAAACAGACTAGGTATAAAAACTCTTTCATCACTACTACGGATGAAAATGAAAATAAAGGAGGATAACGTAAATTCACATAATATTTTTTTAACTTCAGAAATGAATAATATATATCAAACTAAAAACAATCAACCAGTACTGCCTGCTGATCAAGAAGAAATTTTCTCTTCGGAAGAATAAATGAAATAAATTTTAATATTATTTTATTTTATTTATATATTTTTAAAATGTTTTCTGTCATAATATTATTTTCCAGAGTTTTTAAATAATGAAATATTTTTAAAATACATTATTTTTATAAATTATTAATTCAAAATAATGCATTAGTTTTTATGTAATTTAAATTTATAATTATTTAAATTTATAATTATTATAATTATTACTATAAAATATTACGAATTCTATAAAATACAACATTGGTGGCTTGTAATTTGAACATGTGAAATTTTTAACAAAGCACTGTTTGTTATAAAGATACTGTTAATTACAAAAAACTGCTGGACATAAATCACTGTCAAACATAACTACGAGTTATCTGCTCTTTTTAGTTAGCAGTTTTTTTTGAGGAAAAAATTATAATAAAATGATAAGAAAATATATAAATGAAATTCGAAAATTTTACAAAAATTTATTTAAACAATGATCATTGTTTCTGCGCGTATAGAATTTTTTTTTTATGTAAATCTGATCTGATTGTTCCACGCACTTAAAGATTATAGAGTTAATTTAGAAATAATTAAATAAATATTATCATTATAGTTACATAAAAATTACCATGAAAATAATTTAATTTATTGAAATCAGTTTTGCGGAAATTAAAAGGGTATGGCTTTAAATTATTAATATTATCATTACTACTATTACCATTTTCATATGAAACAGTTGAGGACAGTGGATAATGGACTACAAGACATTCGAAAACAACAATTGAAAACATTCGACAAAAACACAATTTTGAATATGAGTTACAAAAACCAGATCAAGTTGTCGATTTAAACTACTTTTAACCAGAGATTTGTAACTCCTTAATTTTTAAATGGGTTCGGTTCCCGTTACGGTGTTAGCTTTTATTTTCATTGGGTTCGGTTCTTCATTTGGAATCTCGGTTCATGTTCAGGTTCTGGTCCCAACAGGTTTAATTGAAGACTGTTGATTAACAACAAAAAGAAAACACTAATATAAAACATGTTTTTATTGTTTTAAATTCAAAAGCTTCAACATTCTTTCTGAAAATTAAAAATCTTCAACTTATTTCAATTGTAATTTATAATATTATTTATTTATTTTTAGTAATAATATTACATTTTATCAATAAACTATAATAATTATAAGATTACATAATAAAAATAAAAACAAAATTCAATTAAATAATAAGATTATTATTATAATTTATTTTATAATATAATATTATGTAGGACTAGAAAAAATTATTTATTTAGCTTTATTAATAAAATGTCCTCGAGAAGATCTTCATTAATTCTATTTCTCCTATCTGAAAAAATAAAATTGATCGAAGAGAAAGCTCTCTCGACTGACACCTAATTTCCAGGTGTATCAAAAACAATTTACGAAATTTTGTATAATTCCGGAGATTCTAGTTTTCTGTTTGGCCAATATTCCAAAAAAAAATTTTTTAGTGGTAATCTATTTATATTATCAAATTCATCAAACAATCTTTGAGATGATTGCTCAGTATAAATAGATATGGAATTTCGGATTTATCTTCTTATTAAAATCGATTTTTCTTTTTCAGCTAACATTTTTTCAAAATTATCCTTTTCTGGGATAATTTCAGAATCTGACAAGCTTGTCCTCCGCACACGTAATATTAGAATTATCAGATATTTCAGACTGATTTGCTATGCTCATGGACATTAAATAAATGAGTTTTCGCCACATCTTTTTTGACCAACGCATTATCTGAAATCTTGGATCCAAATATAAGCATGCTAGCATTGGTTCTGTCATTAATAACAATAATACTACATTCACACTAGAGTAAAAAACCAGGTTTGAAACCTGGTTTCATGAACAGCCGTTCAGACTACGAATAAGAAACAAGGTTCATTTGACATTTCAATAAAAATATCAAAAAAAATATCATTTTGTGAATTTGGATAATTTAATAAATTTAAATTGTTTAATAAAATTGTCAAAATTTACAATTTATTTACAACCAATTATTTTGTTAAACCACGACAGTCAATATTATGACAGTCACTTGATTATTGTTTATAGGGCTACCAAAATTCATTAAAATATGGTCGATTATATTGAAAAATACGGAAAGTATCGAGGTTTATACTAATCATAACCCTCAAATCAAACGAGGTTTTCAAAAAACCTGGTTTCATTTTGAGAGATTTTTTATATGAAAAAACCCAGTTAAAACCTTCAATGGAACCTGGTTTTGTTGTAAAACCTGGTTTTGTTGTAAAACCTGGTTTTATGCTCTAGTGCAGCGGTCGGCAAACTTTTTTAATCGTGGGTAAAATTCGCCTGAGATGAGGTTTTTTTAAACTCGTAGCGGGTCCGTGGCAATTTATATGACAGCAATTTACAAAAATTAGTTAAACCAAAAGGTAATTCATTTATTATCCAACTAAACAAATTTTAACTAAAATAGTTTCATCAATTACATCCGCCTTCGTAATAAACACAAACATTGGGCCGTACATTTTCAAAGTTTGAAATTTATTTTCAAATTCGTCTTTCATGTTATTAATATAAGTCTGACATGTCCTTACATCGAAATCACACACAATTCCTTTTTCTACTTGAATTTTTATATGTAAGAATTAGTTAAACTTACAATTTTTTATATCCATTTCAAATAAAATTAATTTTAAAACAAATTAAAAAAAATTGCTGGGGAATGATTTAATTTTATATGCAATAGTTCAATAGTTGTAATCAAAAAATATATTTATTGTTTTGTTTCTTTACAATTTCGAAGCGGGTAATATGAAATGATGCTTTGGGTCACTCCATGAGCCACGGGTCATAGTTTGCCGGGTGCTGCTCTAGTGTGAAGGCCGTATTAGTCTTCTCGATGGCTAAATGCGGTTAGAAGAATTTTGGAATATTTGTTATTTACTTTTACTAGTTCAATCTTACATTTTGTCCAAGTGTCATATTTTACAAGTAAATTGCTCCGTTTGAAACATTTTACTGGCGGCGTGAGCAGGAAATAGAACTTCCAAAATATAATCAATTTTGTCCCACTCATTATCTGCCAGATGGAATTGTTTTTCCTCCATGAGATATCAAAAATCTTTAAGTGATTTTAATCTGGCCAGCATCAAATATGTACGTGCTACTCCATCTTGTTGGGCAGTCTAGTAAGGGTTTATTTTTGACACGTTAAAAAAGTTGGGGTTCGGAAATTTAAGTATGTACCCTCTAATAAAGCTTCTAACTTCGACCTCAGCCAACATATGTGTAATCAGGAATCCAATGTGCTTACCAAATTTAATTGAAATTGGATAATATTTACCATATGATCTAGATCTAGAACATATGAAATAATAATCGGAAAACACTCCTAAAAGCTACTAACTTTGGTTAACACATTATGCGCTAATCATGAATTCAACTTGTGTACCAAATTTTATTGAAAACGGATAATAGTTATTATGTGGTGTAAAATATATGAAATATTCTATGGTAACTAAACCGAATTAGTTTTCCATGAACCAACTAAAGCTAACGGGCACAACACCAATACTTTGTCCAAAGATCTTGAAAGGGAGTGAAATTCAAAAAACTAAAGTTATGGAAAAAAATTCAATAAATTAAAGTTATCAAGAAAGCAATGTCGCGCAACAATTTTTAATGCTACAACTTTATCAATATTAAATCCTAACACTGAAATAATAAACGACGCTGCATCAACATCAACAGAAGAATAAGTAAATTATCTTATCAGAAACATCGAAAAAATTGTATTTACACCATCAAGTATTAAATATCCAACCAATGTATTATATAAAAATGTTGGAAAAAATAATATCAACAATATTAAAATTCTACTAATTAAGATAAATAAAAGAGCAATTAAAGCTTACAAAACGAAAAAAAATGTTAACCAAAAAAATAAAAAAAAATAAGAAAAAATCAATCAAAGAATCAAAGAATAAAAGTATTTCAATTTCAAGAAATGCTCACTGATTCTGAATAAATATAATCAACAAAAACATAATGGAATTGTGATATATTCTATAGCCACTACAATGAATTTCAATTACTTTTAAATAAATATGAATCTTTTAGCTGTTGAATCCAAAAATGAAATTAAAATTAAACTACACACATCAAAAAAGTCTAAGCAACACCATGTAATTCCGCTGTAATTTTTTTAAATTTTATGGGATTACCTGAATTTTTTTGGCAAATATACGTACATTGATTACACATCGATACAAAAAAAATACCTGAAAAAGTGCAAAATCCCGTTAATTAGGGAATAAAAAGCAAAAAGTCATAAAATTTTAATTATTCTTGTTTTAAAATTTAGCGAGTTTAGTCAAAAAAAGTCCTTTAAGTTCGATTACGGTAATATACGTCGTCATCTTACGTTAACAGAATTGCATGAAGCCGTAGGAATGCTTCAATGTGGAAGTAGCCAAGCTGATGTTGCCAGAGCTTTCAACGTAAACAGGGAAGTTATCTGTAGGTTGTGGCAGCGGCAATGTGACACTGGAAGCCCAAGGGAGCAACATCCAGGTTGTGGAAGATCAACAACTTCACAGCAGGACCGGTATCTGGTACTTGAAGTCAGCCGGAACAGCAATTTAACAGCGCGACAATTACAGTCGGAGTTGCATAGAGCTGAACACATATCTGTTAGTGAACAACTATCAGGAACAGACTACATGAAGCCGGTCTTAACTCTCGTCGCCCATGTCCTGCGATACGTCGTGGGAATCGAGAGTTGAGAAGTAATTGGTGTGAAATTCACAAAAACTGGACAAATGAACAATGGTCTACAGTTTTGTTCTCCGATGAATCTCGATTAGGAATTCATCCAGATACAAGAAGAAGTAGAGTTTGGAGACAATCTGGCATAGAAACATAGAAAGGTTAAGAAATGTGCAGGAAGTTCACAGTTATATCGGAGGCACTGTCATGGTATGGGTAGGAATTTCAATTGATGGAAGAACCAATCTCGTTTTTCCAAATGGGGATTTACCAGCAGCTTCTTATATTGATGAGATACTTGAACCTGTTGTGCTTCCATTTGCATCGGAAATTGGATCAGAATTTATTTTAATGCATGACAATTCCAGACCACATACGGCACGAATTGTAAAAAATTGGTTAGAGGATAAAGATATTCGGGTGTTACCCTCGCCAGCACAATCCCCGGACTTAAATCCCATTGAGCATGCATGGGATAGACTTCAAAGAAGAATTCTCAATGATTTGGCGACAGTTACAACAAGAGTTCAGCTATGTAATCTGCTTCAAAAGCATTGGGCTCGAATACCAAGAGAATTCTTTAATAATTTAATAACTTCAATGTGTAGAAGGTTCCAGGCTGTTCTAAATGCAAGAGGAGGCAATACCTCATATTAATTAATTTATCAAAATAAAATTAACTGTACATTTTATAATAAAATAATTTACATTAAAATTTGAAAAACATTACAAATTTGGTTTTTATTCCCTAATTAACAGGATTTTGCACTTTTTCACATATTTTGTAATCAATGTACCTACATTTGACAAAAAAAATTGAGGTAATCCCATAAAATTGAAAAAAGTTACAGCGGAATTACATGGTGTTGCTTAGACTTTTTTGATGTGTGTATATAGCTGCCCGAACTTAAATTTTTTAACACATACTATAAAAAGTATCCATCCGATACTGTAGCTCATGTTGGTATAGCATTCTTAGTAAATGAGTCTTTTAAATGTGAAGAATTTTATTATTGTGATATTAACACAAAACTATCATGTAAACAATTTAAGGAATATATTTATTGTTAAAAAAGCAAACTGGGATGAATTTAGGAAAAAATTAAGTTTAAACACATCAAATATTGAATTTATGAACATGAAAACATGAAAACTTTATAAGATAAAAAATTATGTAAGCAGCAAAAAAATCAATTCCTATCTCATCATAAAATCATCACTATCAAAAGTTTGTTCCATGGTGGAACCAAGAAATTAAGGAGGAAACTAATTAAATGGTACAAAAGAACATTAGAAATATAATGATTTTAAAATATTTATTGCGGCAAAATACAGAGCAGGTATCCAATAACCAATTAAATACAAAAAGAAAATATATTTTTCTACTCCATTTCCAAAAATATCTAACTCTGAAAATTATAAACTATCTTTTTAGAGTACAAAATAATATTAGAAGCAAATGATATTCAAATCCCACAAAATAATTATGATCCATATAACGTACGTTTTTCACTTAATGAACTTGAATATGCCCTATCAGATTGCAAAGGATCTTCTGCGGGTCCTGAATTGATTTATTCTGATATGATCAAAAATATAAATCCAAATAACTAAATCTACTTATACTTGAAATCTACAATAAAATTTACTGAACTGGTACTTTCCCTCGTAGCTGAAAACTACCAGTCATGGCTTATTACATTTTAAAAAAAGGACAAGTCCCAGCAACCAAAAGTTTTATATCCTTGACAAATTATTTGTGTAAAATATTAGAAAGAATAATAAATAAAGCTCGTCAATGGTTCCTTGAAAATAATAAGTAATATACTGGATTTCGTATAAATAGAAGTGCAATAGATAACCTAACGTTTTTGGAATCTGAAATAATTGAGTCATTTGTTTCAAGGAAATATACTTTCTCAATCTTTTTTGATATAAAAAAAAGCACATGATACGGTAGGGAAGAGGAAGCTTCTTGAAGAATTAATCAAAATACAGCTTAAAGAAATCATAGTTCATTTTATATTAATGAAAATTGCGAGTTCATTTTATTAACTGATAGATTATTTCAAGTAATAGTATAGGAAATACTTTTTCAAACACAACACCTATATGGAAAACGGCATCCAGCAAGGATCAGTGTGAAGTGTCACGCTTTTTCAGTTGCAAAATTTTAAAAATCTTCAAAAGAAAATACAATCATGTTTAAATAAACATGGTATAACAAAACGGGCTTTATATTGTCTCTTAAAAAAACTGTGGTAATGATATTTATTCGTAAAACAAAAGAAATAGAATAAGACTATGTAAAAGACTATGATAGTATTATATATATTCCTCTGCAAGTACAACACTAGTCAAATCATTAGATAGTGAACATAATGCCGGTGTTAGAATATGTACTGGAGCATTTCGAACTAGTTCTATTAAAAGAATTATGGTAGATGCAAACCTATACCCGTTAAAATACAGAAGACATAAACAAGCACTTCAGAGTTCAGACACTTACTAAGTATATTAGAAAGACAATACAGCAGGGGTTCCCAAACTTTTACCATCCGCGACCCACTAATTAAAACCGTAAGGTTCTCGCGACCCACCTGTAAAAAAAGTAAAATGCAAAAAATTAAAAACTTAAATTCATATATTTATTAATATCCAAATAATTAATTAATGAGATGAATGGGCCAGTTTTCTATTTTTGCTAATAACATTTACGACATCTATCTTAGTATTAGTTATTTTTAGGCGAAGTGAGTTTGATAATTGTAATTTATTGCGAATTTATTTTTTAATGTAAAAATTGCGGAAAATCCAACTTCACATATAAGTCGCATTGTGAATGGAAGTAATACTTTAAAAGCTGCAGTGTGTAAAATTCGATATGAATTTTGTACCGACAAACAAAACTATCAATTTTTAAAAGTAAAATAATTCTAACAACAAAATAATAAAATTTTTGTCGACCCACATTGAGTTAGCACGCGACCCACACTTTGGGAACCACTGCAATACACCATTACATCAGTATAAGTTTAATGATAAATGTAAAAAAAACCCAAATTTTGAAAAAAATATTTACTGACGGATACATAATCAATTTAGAAGCTGGATGTGCTTTCAGACAGAATTCAGTGGAGATGAAATTTCACATAGATAAATCCTCTTGTATTCGCACAGCAGAACTATTTATGCTACAAAAATCCATTGAGTACACAAACTCTTTAAACAATTGAAATATATTTATATACATATATGCAGATACTCTAAGCTGCTCAATATAAATACTTAAAAAAAATTATTGTAAACATCCCATTGTCACTCTCAGAGATTGATTGTAATAAGTGATACCTGATACATAACAGGAGAAGTCAGAAGTAGCTACATATGGATCAGTATATCTATCAACTAACTGAGTCGCGTATGAAGGCATATAAACCCAACTAAATAAAGTAAGAATTACATATATCAAACTATGTCGTCATAGCTATCCCGTGGAACAAAGATTAGAATATTTTAAGGGTACGTAAAATTTACATACTAACACACAGAATTCGAAAATAATGAAGTTTAACAAAATAAAAACCACGAAGAAATAGATACGGGCTGGACACAAACTTAGAAGACCAGTAATATCTAGAGACAGACAGGCCTTTGAGTAGAGTCTGTGATAAAGTAATTGCAAAAATAGGAAATATGCGGGGAGAAATTAAAAGGACACAAATAGAAAGCGTTGCATAGAAAATGTGAAGCCCAAGCCATATATTATTTAAGGGAATAAACAAAGAAAAAAATATAAATAACGGCAAACAATATTACACTTTTTTTTTTATAGTAAATTAATTAATTTATTGGATCTTTCTATTAAAGAAAATAACAATAAGTTGGCAAATAAATTACAAGATACATGTTTATTTCAATTCTTACAAGTAAAGTTCTAATCAAATGATCAGATACTAATGGTGAATTCGTTTCTAAAAAAAATGTTGCCCGCATTCTGCATTTTTTTCGCAGGGCAACATTTTTTCCGTTCGTTTCTCGAAAAAATGTTGAACTGAAAATATTTTCGTATTCGTTTCTTAAAAATTCTGCCTGTAAATGTAACATTTTCTGCATTTAAATTTTCGACGGTGCAGAATTTTTACCCCGCACAATACGGCAACATAAAAAAAAAATACAAATGACAATTTGTAAACGATTCTATAAACATAAACAAAAATTAAAAATGGAAGAAAATAAAGCAGCAATTATTTGTGGGATAAATTTTATTAAATCTCAACTTTTGGATACTTCTTCATCTTCATCTGATGATGAGATTTATAATACAATTAAAGACAGAGAATCATGTCATCGTGTTAAAAATTTTATTGAAGATACCGTGGAACATTATTCGCCAACAGAGGTAAGATATATTTTTGAAATTAAATTAATTATATATTTATATTTTTTTTAAGTGATTTTTATAAAATAAGAATTTATAAAGGTGGAAGATCACAAACATCGTCAAAAAATCAAATTTTATCTTTTATATGGTAAGTTTTGTTAAATTTAAAAGAAAATCATAACTATATTAATAATTAACATATTTATAAAGGTTTTGCAGCAATAAAAATAGCATACGAGAAGTTTGCAATATATTTGGAGTAAGCCAATCAACTTTCCATAAAAATTTTAATAATGTATTGGATTTTTTGACTGGTGACGTAGCTCCACAAACTATTAAATACCCAACTGATGACGCTTCAAAACAGGCTATTGCTGACGAATTTGAAAAGGTTTGTTTCCATTTATATTGCGTAAATATATATTAAACGATTTAATTTTTTTATATATAGTTATATTATATAACATTATAATCATATTACTATATTTTCTTGCTAATTTAATAATTAAAATGCAATTCTGAGAAACAAAACAGAATAAGTATGTGAACAAATAAAAATCTAAATTCACATACTTGGTGTCATACGACACTCAGAATTAAAATTCGTTTATCATAAAAATGTATACTTTGCATAATTCCATTCCTAAGATGATGTATAATTATTTTTCTAAGTTTAGTTTTAAATTTAGTTTTAAGCAACACTCTGTAAATTGAACAACTAAATTTTGCCAATAAAAAAAAATCGTTCCCATTTTTAAAAATAAAACGGAATATGTTAATTTATTTTTTTGTGAGTAAAAAGATACATAACTGGCGCAGTCGGTAAAGGCAAAAAGTTTTAGTTACGGTGTTAAATTATCAAATAAAATCAAAGTTTTTAATTAAAGATAATTAAAATACTGAAATAAAATTTGATAAGTGTTTAAAACTCATTTTATAATCATTTAACCAGAGTTATTGATTCTAGTGTATTATTAAAGTTAATTATTTCAAAATTAGTGATTAACACAAAATAAAATAGACAAAATAACAAGAACATAATACATAATTAGAAAAAAAAATAAATAAAATAATATAAAAATATTTTATAATACTAATGCCGGTATGACATTGTATTGTAAATTTGATATTTTTCAGAAAATATCCATTTAGAGCGAGAGGTAAAATTTCGTATATTACAAAATATATGAGTGCGAGTAACAAGCTATATTGTAAACAAACCATTTCTGTCAAAAAAAAATCCAAAAAAAAAACCGAAAAATTTCTATGTCGCTAATGATTTGCCGCTGTGTAGCAGCAACAAAACCATTTCTGTCAGAAAAATTTCTATGTCGCTAATGATTTGCCGCTGTGTAGCAGCAACAAAACCATTTCTGTCCAAAAAAATCCAAAAATTTTTAGATTTTTTTTGACAAATCGAGCAATTTTTAGATTTTATTTATTTTTTTGATTGCTGTGTTGTGAAAATATAAAAATAAAAATGACAGTTTTAATTGCGGCTACTTATTATTTAAATATTTTCAATTAAAAAATTGTTTTTTCAAATGGTTGCATATATTTTTTGCCGCCATATTATATAAAAATTTAAATTTTCAATCAATAATTTATTTCAAAATAAAAAAAATAAAAAATATATTTGACAGAATAAAAAAAAATAATATATTTGACAAAATTAATACGATACTATAGTTGTCTATCATTGAAATTATATTTCTGTTTTAGTCGCACAAATAGATATTTTTTGGATTTTTTTTGGATTTTTTTAATCCACTGTCATACGGCCATAAATAAAAAATAAAAATAATAAATAAATTTGAACAATTCAAATACAACAAAATATAAAATAAAAATAAATTAAATATTATCAGTAAAATTTGAATATTACCAGTAAATTTGAACAATTCAAATACAACAAAATATAAAATATAAATAAATTAAATATTATCAGTAAAATTTGAATATTACCAGTGAAGTGTTACGAAGTTGAACATTACCAGTGATGTGAAGTACAACAAAATCAACAGCAAAATACAAATTACAACAAAATCAACATTAAAAGATACAACAAAATCAACAGCAAAATACAAATTACAACAAAATCAACATTAAAAGATACAACAAAATTTACAGCAACATACATCATTCTCATTCAAAACAGAACATCAAAGGTACACTAATAAAAAAATAAATTATATAAGAATCTTATAATTAATGAATAAATAAATTTGTATATTATTGTGTAGTCATATCAAAAATAATTTTACTAGTACATATTTCATTATTAATTCTAAATAACAAAATACTTAACTTCTTAAATAAATAATTGTAAAAATAAATAATAATGGAAGATTCTGAACTTAAACTTTTCAATTTACTTATTAAATGTGTAACCAATATAAGCCCATTTAATGGCGAAAAAAAAATGTTGGCAAATTTTCTAGATAGAATAGAAGCATTGATACCTATGATCGAAAATTTAACTGTCGAAAATAAAAAGATTATGTTAGGTTATATACAAGACAGAATTGTAGGAGACGCACGGAATAGTATGATATCAAGTGGACGGATAGAAACATGGACAGAATTAAAAAATATATTAGTAACAGCTCATGGAGAAAAGACATCAATTTCTAAACTTATAGATTACATTACAGTATGCCGTTGCACATCAACCATTGAAGAATTTTATAAACAGCTAAACAACTTATTGTGTAGGCTGAATAATTCATACCTATTAAATGGTACTGCAACAAAGGAACAAACTGATAGCAATAATAGAATAGTTTTAAACGTTTTTAAAGAAAACTTGCCAGAACCCGTTCGTGGCATTATTATTAATAGAGACCCTAAAACATTGGCTGATGCACATGAAATTATAGCATCAAATGGTTACTTAAAATTTACCATATTATCTCTACAAAATAATACATACAGAAAACCAAATTATTTTAATCGTAATAATTTCGAAAAAAATAATAACAATAATAATCATAATAATCGTACTTTTAATAATAATAGAAACCAATCAAATGTTTCTAGTAATAACAATCAAAATTATAATCAAAGAAATTATTTACCTAGTACACAGACACAAAGGTCTAATTATACATATAACAATAATAGCCAAAATAGGCAAAATCATCATAATAATACTAGATCAGACACACACAATTTTTCAAACTCAAGAAGTTTTTCAAATAGCAGACGTACAAATTATCATGCCAATAATAATAATCAAAAAAATAATACGCATACTAATAATAACATTAACAATAACAATACAGTGGAACCAATGGATATTTCTGTAAATACCCAAATTCCTGAAAATCAAAATTTTCATGCAACTACACTAAACAACTACCCTATTATAATAATTAATACTAAAGTAAAAAAACTTAAATTTATAATAGATACAGGTGCTGAATTAAGCATCATAAATACTAATTTATGCCAACCAAAGTGGAGAATTAATACTCCTCCACAAACACTTAAAGTTTTAAATAGAATTATCCATTCTAAAATTAAATGCAGGTTTCCTTTATTTGAGATATTTAATGAAAAAAGCGAAGTAGATTTTATAGAATTTCAATTCCATGATCATTATGATGGAATTATAGGAAATAATATTTTAGTTCCATTAAAATCAGTTATTGATTATAAACAAAGATTACTTATTACGCCTAATGCAAAAATACCATTTTTCTTAAATAGTCATGAAGAATTTTATTATAACAGTGCTCATACTAATGAGACTGTATTATCAAATAATGTAGAAGAATCAAATCCTCATCCTTTTGAAATTAACTTTGCTTCACATTTACAAATAGAAGACGTTAACAAAATTAATCAAGTTTTAAATAATTATAAAGACGTCTTTTATAACGAAAAAAATAATTTAACATTTACGAATGAAATTAAACATGAAATAATAACAAAAAATAATATTCCAATTTATACCAAAAGTTATCGTTACCCACAGGTTCATAGAGAAGAGGTAGATCGCCAAATTAAAGAAATGCTTGATCAAGGCATAATAACGAATAGTATATCTCTGTATAACGCACCAATTTGGGTTGTTCCAAAAAAAATGGACAATTCCAATAAGCAAAAATGGAGAATAGTAATAGATTATCGTAAATTAAACGATAACACAGTAAACGACAAATTTCCCTTACCAAATATCGATGAACTATTCGATAAGTTGGGAAAATGTCAATATTTTTCAACTATAGATCTGGCAAAGGGATTTCATCAGATTGAAGTCCACCCAGATGATAGAAGAAAAACTGCCTTTTCTACAGAAAATGGTCATTACGAGTTCACTCGAATGCCATTCGGTCTAAAAAATTCACCTTCGACATTCCAACGGTTAATAAACAACGTTTTAAAAGAATTTATTAATAAAATTTGTATAGTATATCTAGATGATATATTAATTTTCTCTAGTTCATTAGAAGAACATATATGTTCTATAAAAAAAATACTTCAAAAATTAAGAGAAGCCAATCTTAAAATACAAGTTGACAAATGCAACTTTGCAGAAAGTTCAACAAGTTATTTAGGGCACATAATTACAAACGGTGGTATTAAACCAGATTATAAAAAAGTGGAATGTATACAAAAACTTTCCTTACCCACCACTCAAAAAGAAATTAAGTCCTTTTTAGGCATAAGCGGTTATTACCGAAAATTCATTAAAGATTATGCCAAGGTGGCATATCCAATGATAAAATATCTAAAAAAAAATTCTAAAATTAATAAAAAAGATACAGAATATATTAATTCTTTTAATAAAATTAAAATACTGCTAACATCTGACCCAATTCTGATAAATCCAGATTTTAATAAAAAATTTACAGTAACGACAGATGCTTCTAATAACGCAATTGGTGCAGTATTAAGCCAAAGTAATCATCCAGTATGTTTTGCATCTCGGACATTAAATGAACATGAAAAAAAGTATTCAACTATAGAGAAAGAACTTCTAGCTATTGTATGGTCAGTTAAACACTTTCACACTTACCTTTATGGAAGGGAATTTGTAATACAAACAGATCACAAACCTCTTGTTTGGTTAAACAGTTTGAAAGAGCCAAATATGAAATTACAACGCTGGAAAATAAAGCTGAATGAATATAACTTTACCATCAATTATTTAAAAGGTAAAGATAACCATGTAGCTGATGGATTAAGCCGTTTTTATTCAGAATCAAATCAATATGAAAATAAAAATGAAAGTATGTTATTAAACATTTTTAATGAGTTCGAAATTAACAACAACCAGCATTGTAATAATAACGAAATTATATCAACTGGTGCAACTATACATAGTGCTTCCGAAGATGACTCAAACTACATTAGAATTACAGAAAAACCAGTAAATATATATAAAAATCAAATATATTTGTATAATAGTGATAAAAACAAATTTATAAATAAAATTGTTAATAAAAAATGTCAAAACATTATTCATATTACAGAAGATAGTAATTTATTAGATATGATGAAACGATGCATCACAGATAAAGGTTTAATGTGTGTATATTGTGATAATATTCCATTATACATAAAATTTCAAAATCTGTATATTCAATACTTTGCGAATAATAAAAGTCTTAAAATGTTAAAATCAGGTATTAAATTAATCGATTTAGTAGATAAAAATAAACTTCTAAATATCATCAAAGAAAAACATATAAAATCAAACCATAGAGGTATATCTGAAACTTTTATGGAATTAAAAATGTTGTATTATTATCCTAAAATGTTAGAAATTATACACAAATTTATAAATAACTGTGATGTATGCAACCTTGCAAAACATGATAGAAATCCACCAAAGTTTTTGCAAGAACTCACAGAATCACCTAAAAAATTCAATCATATAGTACATATGGATATTTGGTTTCCGTGTAGAAATATTATGTACCTGACAATGATTGATAAATTTTCAAAACACGCGACCATCCACAAATTAGAAGATAGAACGTGGATATCGATTTTAAAAGGTATTAAAGAAAGAATAATTTACTTAGGTAAAATGGAAAAACTAATATCAGACAATGAAAAAGGAATAATACATAACGCAGTTGAACAATTTTTAATAGATAATGAAATACAATTCCATTCCACAACAGCTGGTATTAAGACTGGAAATTCCGATGTAGAAAGATTACATGGAACCCTCAATGAACATTTGAGAATTATGGAAGTTGATAAGGATAACAACTATATGGAAGAACTAGATGATAAAATTTTCAAAATTATAACAATTTACAATTCAACTATTCATTGTACTACTAAAATAAAACCAATTGACATAATAAATAAAAACTATGACAAAACAGAAATACAAACTTTAGCAGACAGATTCGAACAAAATAAATTAAAACGTACACAAAAACTTAATAAAAATAACGACAATAATCAAAACTTAAATGAAAATATTGTAATAAATAGAAAAATAGGAAAAATTCAACCTAAATATAAAAAATTAAACAAATATAAAATTGAAGGAAATTATGTAACAGACACTACTAACAAACGATTAACTAAATATCATAAAAAACAACAAAAAAGAAAATACAAACATCAAGAGTAAAACAAAAAAAAAAATAATCTTTTAATTTTCGTAGTATCGGTACCAAATTTCACTAAAGAGAAATATTTCAATGCTTTTATTATACCCTTTCCAAATAAAAATAACGAAGAATTAAACATGGATATTCAAAATATTATAATAAAAAAAAAAGAAATATATGAATACCATGAAAATGTTATAAAAAAAAGTAATCTTAAATTTCACAAAGATAATTGTATTAATAATATATTTAATGAAAATAGAACTTGCTTTTATAAAATTAATAAAGTAGAATCCATAAAATTAATAAAAGAAGATATTATTATAACAAAAAATTTACATATTACAAAAATTATACAAAATTGTATTGACAATGAAATTATAATTCAAAATAATAATATTATCAAATTCAGTAATTGTAAAATTAGTATAAACAATTTTAACTATACTTCTAAAATCAAAGAGTTCAAAGATAACGTAATAATTCCATTGCTAAATAATTATAATGAAAAAAAAATTATAAAAAATTTTACTCTTGAAAGCATACATCTAAAAACAATTGAAAATAGAGAAACTTTAGAGTATGTTGAATATAAAAATAATATTATCAATTATATATCCATAAGTACAATCATTTTTATAACTATTATTGTAACAATAATTTTAATAATATTTATATCATGTAAGAAAAAAAAAATAATCTAAATGTAACAACCAATGTTGAAATTATTAAAGAAAAGGAAAATGCTAAGGATGACCCGTTTAAGTAAATTTAATTTTTGGAGGACCAAAAATATTTATATGGGGGAGAAGTTATATTATATAACATTATAATGATATTACTATATTTTCTTGCTAATTTAATAATTAAAATGCAATTCTGAGAAACAAAACAGAATAAGTATGTGAACAAATAAAAATCTAAATTCACATACTTGGTGTCATACGACACTCAGAATTAAAATTCGTTTATCATAAAAATGTATACTTTGCATAATTCCATTCCTAAGATGATGTATAATTATTTTTCTAAGTTTAGTTTTAAATTTAGTTTTAAGCAACACTCTGTAAATTGAACAACTAAATTTTGCCAATAAAAAAAAATCGTTCCCATTTTTAAAAATAAAACGGAATATGTTAATTTATTTTTTTGTGAGTAAAAAGATACATAACTATATAAAGATTTCAGGATTTCCAAACGTGTTGGGTTGCATCGATGGTAGTTACATATATATTCGAACTCCTGCACACAAAATAAAATCTACATATGTAAATCGACACGATTTGCCCTCAATAACATTGCAAGGAATATGTGACGCAAATCAGAGATTTTTAGATGTATATACTGGAGTTTCTAGCAAAATTCATGACTCTAGAGTTTTTAAATTATCATTTATATCAAAATCTATTTCATCAATTTGCGGATCAAAATATCATTTGTTGGGTGATGCAGCATATCCACTACGTTAGTTTTTATTAACACCATATAGAGACTACGGCTCCTTAGCAGCGGATGAAAGAAAATATAATTTAAAGTTTTGCCAAACTAGAGTCAAAATTGAGAACGCATTTGGTATGTTAAAATGTAGATTTCGCCAATTAATGCGATTAGATTTTTTTAAAGTTGAGACAGCAGCCAAATTTATTGTAGCATGTTGCACGATTCACAACATTTGCATTGACAAAAATGATTTCTGGGAAGCAGATAACAACGAAATCGAAAATAATAACTCTGATCAAGAAGATTATCATGAAAATAGGAGTGAAATATTATTAAGAAATTTAGGGGAGCAAAAACGGAATAACATAAAAAACATTTTTTTGTAAAAAACAATGTATTATCTTTATTTAATATTTAATTATAAATAACTTAAAATTACAAAAATAAAATAACATTTATAAATTTATTGTGTTTTGTTAAAAAAAAAAAAACTTTAAAATAAATAACTTAAAATAAAAAAATAAATTAACATTTTAAATTCACTGTGTTTTCTTAAAAAAAAAAATCTGTTATAAATAACTTAAAATAATAAAAAAATTAACACTTCTAAATTCACTGTGTTAAAAAAAATATTCTTTATAAAAAATCTGTTATAAATAACTTAAAATTATAAAAATAATATTCCACTTGGAGTACTTTGTTTTTTGTTGTTTAAAATATTTAGATTTTATAATAATTATTATAAATAAATTGAAACCATAAAAATTAAAATGGCACTTCTAAATAAATTGCTTTTTAAATAGTTTTAAATATAGTTAATATTAAATATAGATAATACTAAATATATAGATAATATTTGGTTTGAAAACTTAATATCGCATGAAAATTTCAAATAAATAAAATCACTATAGGTTTTTCTGAATCAATTTTTCTAATAATTGTTCTAATTTATCAGCCTTTTCAATTTTCTCCCTATGTCTTCTCTCTCTATTTGCTTCTTTTTTTTCATATATTTCTATAAGAGTTTCTTGTACTGTTTTTTTTTTTTTGGTAAAGGTGGCGATATATTTTCTTTCGACGATGATGAAGATGATGTTGATGAACATAGTACT
The DNA here is from genome assembly GCA_963920725.1 of Rhamphomyia laevipes. Classification (NCBI taxonomy): domain Eukaryota; kingdom Metazoa; phylum Arthropoda; class Insecta; order Diptera; family Empididae; genus Rhamphomyia; species Rhamphomyia laevipes. The sequence continues at coordinate 28,300,005 of OY987256.1, read as the reverse complement.
GTTTTTCTTAATACATTGTGACTGCTAATTTGTATATCAGGTTCCACTGAGTCATCAATTGATGAAATTTTTCGCAGCTCATCTTCATACTCCACGTTGGCTCTACTGGAACCACTTGTGCTATTGGTATTTACAGCGTTTTTTTCCGTCTTAATACCGTTTTATACCGCTGCTCGCATTGCTTCCATGTTTTGCCCAATATGTTTGCAATTGCCATCCACATTTGCTTCTTATTACGGAAGCGTTTCAGAGGTCCAATTAAGTTTAAATATTCATAATATTTATCTAGTAAAATTTTCGTGTCACCCTCACTCCATACTAAAAAAGAAATAAGTTGTTATTATAATACGAAGCTTTTTTGGTAAATAAAATTAATATTACATTCTATGTGTTTTGTTGATACTTGTTCTGAAGATGAAGGATAAATTGTTGTTTGATTTTCCTCCATTAAAACATTTTCATTTTCAACTTGAATATACTGCTCGAAATTAAATTCTATAAAATAAAACATATTTAATATATTACACTCTACATAATTGTAAATTATTTTACCTTCATAAAATTGCTCATCCGTCGACATTTTGATTTTATTAAAATATTTTATTCAACAATAACACATAAATATAAATAAATAATAAACCAATAAACTGACAAAGCAGTGTAGCAAACTTGAAAAAAAAAAATGTAGAATTTTTTCTGTTCGTTTGTAAAATGAAAAGAGTGCAAAACTCTGCGATTTGAAGGCAACACTGTAAAAATGTAACATTTTAAAATGCAGAATTTATTCTCTAGAAACGAATTCACCATAAATATTAACAAATGATGATCTAGACAGCTAGATTTTTCTTTTTTAATCTACTGGTACTCGGTATGTTTAGTAAATTTCTTGCTAGTGAGTTTGGGTGATTTGTTAATCTATTAGCATATCTTCTTGTATATTTGTTAAGGACATCTTTTATCATAGGCACGTTTAGATCTTTGTGAATTTGATGATTTTTGATAAACCATGGTGCATTGGTAATACATTTTAGAATCTTTGCTTGAACTCTTTGTATTATATCGATACTGCTATTCGATGCTGTTCTCCAGAGTTGACAACCGTATGCCCAGATTGGTTTTAAAATAGAGTTATACACGAGTACCTTGCATTCGAGATCGAGCGAGGATTTTCTACCAAGAAGCCAATGTATGTTGATCAATTTTAGTTTAAGGTGGTTTCTTTGCGATTAAATATGTTTTCTCCATGTCAGTCTTCGGTCAATGTGCACTCCCAGGTATCTGACATTATCCGCTTGTGGAATGGTGATGTTATTGAGTGAAACCGGTGGACATGTTTTTTTGTTTAGTGTAAATGTGACATGTACACATTTATCTTCGTTTACTTTGATCTTCCATTTTTGCAGCCATTTTTGTAAAAGATTAGTATTTAACTTTGTAGTTTCTTTCTGTTAAATAGGATGTTAATACTTGGTGTACTTCAGAAGGTAGTTTGCTTCGAATTTTGTAGATTAATCCGTGATGCCAAACTCTGTCGAAAGCTTGAGCGACATCTATGAATATGGCTGAACAGTATTTCTTTTCTTCGTATACTTTCCTGATAAAAGTTGCTATCAGCTTGGAAACCAAATTGATGCAGAGGTATTAAATTATTTTCTTTTATTTTTGACATTATTTTATGTAGCAGAACTTTCTCGAATACTTTAGATAATATTAGTAACAGCCTGATCGGTCTATAAGAGCAAACTTTTGTAGGGTCTTTACCAGGTTTTGGTATCATTGTGATGATTGATAACTTCCATGTTGCAGGAAAGTAACCGGTTCTAAAAATCGCATTGAAAATCTGAGTGATATGTACTAAGGCTATTCCAGGAAGTTCTTTCAACATTTTGCCAGTAATGTTATCGTGACGAGGAGATTTTTTACATTGTATTTTCTCCTTTATTATTGCTTGCACAAGTTAACTTGTTGATTTGAATTGGCTGGTTTTGTTGGTGTTGATATGAAATTTCAGATAATTCGCTGTCAGTGTTTATGTTGTGTGGCGTAAATATATTTTCTAGGTGGTTACCAAATGTTTCTGCTTTTTCTTTATCGCTTCTAGCCCAGTCCCCATTATTCTTCCTGATCGGCGGTTCTTGAATTTGCGGTCTTTTGAATGATTTTGTGGCTTTCCACAACGAATAGTTTGTTTCTGATGTAGGAGTTAAAGTAGATAGATAATTTTCGAATTTTTTTTAGCTGAATTTTTCAGTAGAGTTTTTAATTTGAATTCTGCTTGTGCTAGTGATGCTTTTGCTGTCGGCGATCTGGATTTTTGCCACTTTCTTCTTAGTCGTCGCTTTTCTAATATAGCTTCTTCAATATCAGACGCAGTTGTGACTATTTGCTCTTTAATCCTTGCAGAGATGACTGGTTTTGCTGCCTTAATGCTTCTGTTATTAACCCATTAAAGTTCGTGACTGCATCATTTATGTCGATTTCCGTATTTAATGGAATGTTTAGCTTTATGTGGGAGCTGATGAATTTCTTGTATTTAGTCCAGTTAGTAGCTTTATTTGTTAGTCTGTTGTACCTATTATCAGTGACTATACTCGACATGTATTCCATTACTACAGGTGAGTGATCAGATGAAAGATCGTCCAATGCATATGATGTTATTTTGCTTCTATTAATGTTTTTAGTTATTGCGAAATCAATCAGGTCAGGAACTTTGCGTCTGTCGCTTGGCCAATATGTAGCTTGACCGCAGGATGCAACGTCGGAACCATTATCTAAAATTACTTTCATTAGTTTTCTACCACGTGGAGTTGTTAATCTGGATCCCCAAAAAGGATGTTTCGCATTGTAATCGCCAGCAGCTATAAACTTGTGTCCAAGGTTGGTTAGAAGACTTCTTAATTCATTTTCTGATAAATGATGATTTGGAGGGCAATAAGCTGATGAAACTACTATATTGCCATCTTTAAGTTGAATACATACAGATGTTGCTTGTAGGCTACGTGAACGATGATTATGAAATACATAGTGACGAATTTTTTGTTTTACAAGAATTCCTGTTCCTCCATGTCCTCTGCCTTCAGGGTGTTTAGTGTCGTAGAAATGATAGCCATTGCTCCTTCAAGATTACTTTCTTTATATTTCACGTCATGTTGATTTGTGTTCTCTCCTTTAACAACATCCTAATAGGATACGGAAGGATTGGTTATTGCAGGATTGGTTGCAGGATTGGTTATTGGAACAGTTGCAGGATTGGTTATTGGAATTAAATTCTTGTACACTGGTACTTTTTTTGTTCAAGATATACTACACAACCTCTGTAGTTAGCCCTGTGTTTTTCGCCGCAGTTGCTACATTTTTTCATTTCGGCATCATTTTTGGGTTTGTTACATATGGCCATTTGGTGGAGATAACCGCATATGACGCAGACCGCTGGTAGTTTGCAATATGCCTTCGTGTCCCCAAACTCTTGACAGTTACTGAACTGGACTGGTCCGTTTCGTTTGTGTGGTTCCTCCACGTATATTTTTCTATGCAATAAATATCGAAGGTTGTAGATTGGATGTATACTATCTTTTTTTAGTATTTTAGGTTCTAATTCTACTCTGTATAAAGGTTGTATCTCCTTGAACCGGTTAATTACATTGTGAACACCTTTAACTTCAAATCTTTCCTCTTCTAGTGCATCCTTAATTTCACTTGTAGGACAATTTTTTTCAATTCCTTTGATAATTACCTTTGCTGGATTTAAGTTGGTACGTGTAGAAATTTTACACATATTTCACAATATTACACATATTTCATTATTTTGAGTATTAATTTACAATTAAATTGAAAATATATGTCAGTTAAATAATATACAATATAATGATTACAGACTTCGAATATATATATGTATGTATTTATATTTATATACATAACTTAGTATAATATACTGAAATCATTTTAGTATAAAAAACTTTCACTTTTCTATAAAAATTATCAAATCTCAAGAATATATGAAAATCACATCTGTTTATTCAAAACTTTTATTATATTGATTTTAATTTTCATTCTATATATATTTTCCAAAAAGATTATTTAATGATTATATAATATTAGGCACGTAATCTAAATCCGCAAAACTTTGAATTGTTCTAATCTCTAATTTGCCAATTAATGTTAATTTAAAACATATTGTGGTGTTACGTGTTATGCATTTTAGTTCAATAAGTATTTATTAACTATACAACATAAAACGCTTTTGATATTTAGATTTGTAAAAGTCAATTTATCTACAACAATAAATTTAATGTTGTGTATATTTCTATTTCTCAATTTACAAATAAAATTCAAATAGAATATTGTTTTATCTATTATTTTCTATAATACATAAAACAATATCTATGTAATCATCACTAGTAGAGGTATTTTTTGTAAACATTGAAGTAGAAATTAATGATTTAAGATAAATATCTAAATATTATTTAAATTGCTGCTAATTATTATTGACATTGCATTCCTTATTTTTTTTTCATCAAATTACGAATAGTAATGTATTGATTAACACTTAAAGTATAAGTGAATATGAAGTTATTATATAAGTTAACTTTATTGGTATTCCTTTTTAATTTAATAAAAACACAATTAACGAATTTATAATTTTTAAATGGATTACTCCGTTTTTATCGAATACAAAATTAAGACTGAATTGGAAATAAAAGCTTAAAGACTAATTACAAAGTTTCTTAAAATAAAATATAATAATTCTACCTGCACATGTCCGCAGTGTCAGCATAAATTAATTGAGATAGTTTTTATTTAATAATTAAATTATTATGGGAATTTATTATTTATTTATGTGTTTCATCCGGTGTAATTTTACAAAAAATAAAAGAAAAATTTAAAAATAATTTAAAATATTTCGCGTGTTAACTCTTCCACCTTTAAATACCTATGTCCTCATTTGCCAATTTTAAAAATAATAATAATATTTCGTAGAATTTTTGTCTAACAGCTGATTTGGGTGGCATTATTTGCTATGAAATTTTCTGCTAATTTTTCTTCAGATAAAGTAACTATTTCTTGATCTAAAATTTCTTCTTCTATTTGAATTTTATTTTTAAATATTTTTTCTAGTTTTTTATCTTCAATTACTTTATTATCAGTTGGTTGAATTATGATGGTTTTTTTTTTTTTCTAAGTTTACATATTAAAAAATTAAATAATATAATGAGTAAAATTCCGACTAAACCATAATTAATTATTTGATAAGTGGTTTTTTCTGTATGAAGTAGATCAATTTGGACAGTATTATTGATTTGAATTTCTTTAATCATTTCTAGCGATAAAATTTCTTGATATTGTTTCTCTTGTGGAGTCGGTTGTAAAATAGCAGGAAGAGCGTAACAAATTGATACTTCTTTTGATATGAATAGTTTGTTGTTAACATTGATAGTTGTGTTATGAAATTTGATTAGAAAAACGCCGTTGAGACTGTGTGAAATATTTTCAATTTTTATTATACCGGTGTATTGATTTAATAATAAAATTCATTCTGATAGTTCATCTATGATTGTTAATTTTGTTACAAGTATAATTATAGCTTTTTAAAAGGTTTGGAATACAAGTAGAATTACTAATATCAATTAAATCATTTTGTTTACAAATTGTTAGATAATTAAAAGTTTTACATTCATTTTTAATAGAAAATAATTTTTCATTACTTCTTAAAATATTATTATATGGTATTTCATAAATTACATTATTTTTTTTTACAGGTTTAATTAATAATTTTTCATAAATTTTTTCTGTTGTAATTGGAATATTAACAATATAAAATAGAATTGAACTATTTGTTATAATTTTAATATTAGAAAAATCTAAAGCTTCTTCTGGTGTAGAATAAGGAAGATTTTCTTTATCTAAAATATCAGTTGCAATTTTAATTTCTGATTTTGATAATAACATAGTATTTATAATGCCTGCCTTAGCCCAATGAATGGCATATTTAATATTAATTAGTTCTTCTTTCATTAACTTTAATTTATATTGGATATTTAAGGCTAATTGATCAATAAATTTATCAGCTTTATTTATTAAAGTTAGAATTTGATTTGTAATTTTAGTAATATTATTTATTCTTTCATTATATGTAATTTATTAATTATTACTTGTCTATTGTTATTTTGTAAAATGTTATTTATCTTGTCTTTTATGATTTCATGATCTTCGTGATCTGGGGTTCCCGCAATCCATTTCCACTCAGTTCCAATAAAGTTTAAGGATCTTTTAATTCTATGTGATATGAAATTGTCTAATATTTCTTGAATTTGGGTTAATTCATATTTTAGATAAGCATATAAAGGTTGCTCTGAAGTAATCTTATCTGTAAGTATTGGGTTTGTTTCATTTATAAAGTTTTGATATCTTTCTAATTCGACAATATGAATAAGTCTAAAATTTCCATCCTGAATTCTCGCTTGACCTCTAGCTATTGCAATTATTTGTGAATTAGAGTAGTCCAAGATTTGAACTTCACTAATAACTATGGAAACTGCAGATCTGAATTGAGAAAGAAAAATGTTTTTCAGTTCCTAATATTAGTTTTATGAATCGTTTTTCCGCTTCTGATATTAAAACATATTATCTACTAATCGATTTTTTTCAAAATCTTCAGGTGTTATATTTGGGTTTCTACCAAAAAATAATTGGATAGGTTTTTTGCCTGTGGTGGAGTGAATTGTGAAATTGTATTCATTAATTGACCGTTCAAGTAGTTCTTGAAAAGTACGTGTAATTTGTTCAGTTTTTAAACATCTCATTATTTCTGTTAAGGTAGAATGAAAGCGTTCAATTTGTCCATTGACTTCGCTTTTATATGGAGGTGCTTTATAAATTTTTATATTCAATTCGTTTTCCATCATGGATTTTATGGAAGCAGAATTGAATGATTTTTCATTGTCAATAACTACGAATTCAGGAACACAAAAGAAAAAATAATAAATCTCTTAGAGGACGTTTAATGTCTTCAATAGATCTAGAATTTATTAGTGTAGCCTAGTGTAGCGAACTTTGTGAATTTATCAATAGCTGTTAAAACTACTTTGCCCTCTGTAGAATAAATGTTAAGATGAAGAGTGTGACCTGGATAAGTCGGGATAGGAGTGGGACTGAGTATTGGATTATTGGGATGTCTTTCATATTTGTTTTCTTTGCAGACTGTACATTTTTTTACTTAATAATTATTTTTTTTATTCATTTTGGGAAAATAGTATTTTTCTGAAATTTGTATCCTATTTTCTTGCGGATTGCGATGAGCTCTTCGATGAGTATTTAGTATTATTTCATCTTATTCATTTTCATTTGTTACATCTTTAACAAGTAATTGAGTATATCTTATTTGATAGTTTCTACAATGTATTGGATAAACTTCTTGAAGTTTTCCCATGATTGTTTCTTTAGTCATTAAACCATTTAGAGTAGAGGAGTTCAGATATTTTTTGAAAACATTAATTATGCCTGTTTCAGAATATTGTGGTTGTATTTTTATGTGTCTAATATAATTTGGAAAAATGTTTTCTAACTGATAATTTCTTCTCCTATTTTTAAAATTAATTGATTGCGAAAGACATTGATGGGGGATTCTGTTGAAGGGATCAAGTTATGTGATGAACTTTCATCACTATGTTGAGTCATAGTTGAATTTATTAAAGTTTTGGGAGGGATTCTGCATAGGGTGTCAGCTACAATGTTTGTTCGTCCTGGTTTATATTTCAATTCGTAATTGTATTCTTCGAGGATGGATTTCCAACGTTTCATTTTGCTATTTGTGTATTTGTTACTTAGAGCGTATGTTAAAGGTTGGTGATCTGTACTGACTTTTTTTATCCATATAGGTAATTTCTAAGAGAGTTTAAAGCCTATATTATAGCGAGCATCTCTTCTTCATTTGTCGCATATGACTCTTCTGTTTTATTTAATGTTCTACATAAAAATGTTATTGGTTTATTTTTTTTGAGATAAGACTGCGCATATGGCGTACTTTGAAGCATCAGTCGTGAGATCGAAATCGGTTTCGAAATTAGGATGTGAAAGAACTACTTCTTGAGAAATCAATGTATTTTTAATTTTTTTAAAAGCTTCTATAGCTTCTTCATTTAAATTAATAGTTTTATTTTTGGAAATATTTTTGGACACGCGTTCATCTTCCCCTCTTAAAAGGGATGTCAGGGGTTTTGCCAATTTTGCATAATCCTGCATAAAACGACGATAGTATCCTGACATTCCAAGAAATGATCTTAGGTCTTCAAGTGTTTTGGGGGTAGGTAGATCAGATATTGCTTGAACCTTTTTTCGATTAGTTTTAATTCCATCCTTTGAGATAATAAAACCGAGAAATTCTACATCATTTTGGAGAAACTCACATTTATCCAATTGTACTTTCATATTGGCTGATTCTAAGGTTTTAAAAACTTTTTCGAGATTGCTAAGATGTTCATTTAGATCTTTACCAAATATTATAATATCGTCGATATAGACATAGCATCTTTTTCCTATATGCTCTCTAAGAATATCATCTAGCGCACGTTGAAATATTGATGGAGCATTTTTTAGTCCAAAAGGGAGACACGTAAACTCATATTTTCCGTTGTTGACAGAAAATGCAGTTTTTTCAATGTCCGATTCTCTTAACGGGATTTGATGAAAACTGCTTTTAAGATCTATTATTGTGAAATATCTATTTTTTCCTAGGTTTGCCAAAACTTCGTTAATTTCAGGAATAGGGTATTTATCTGGAATTGTGATGGTATTTAGTTTACGATAGTCGATTACCATTCTGTACTTTTTCTCTCCTGATGCATCAGCCTTTTTGGGGACGATCTAAATTGGAGAGTTATATGGTGATTTTGATGGTCTTATAATGCCATCTTCAAGTAATTGATTTACTTGTTTTTCAACTTCGTTTTTTAAACACATAGGGTAAGGATAACATTTTGAGTAAAATGGTTTATTGGTAGAGGTACGGATTTCACCTTTGACTGAGGAAGTATAAGTTAATTTTTCATTGGGAGGTGAAAATAGATTGGGATATTTGTTAAGCACTTTATTTAAGTTTTGTATTTGTTCTGAATTCATGTAGGATGTTCTAATGTTCATGTTATTTACTGATTCAGAAATGTGCTGTTTTAATGGTATAATCTAAAAAATAAATGTCATCTAGGTTTTCGGTTTCTTTGAAATAGGGATTTTGTTTAGAATCAATATAATTTATTAAAGTTTGATCAAAATTTTTATCTTCGTTGTTTATTTCTTGCTATTACGAATTTATTTCATTTTCGTCATACTGTGCATCCTTGATTTCTTCTGTATTAAAAATTCTTTAAAATTTACGAGGTTGATGCATTTGGTTTGATGGTGCGCTTTTGTCTGCAAGTTGTTCTCTTGTGGTCTATTTTGATAATTAATTTTTCGGAAATGTATTGAATGGTCAATATCTATAGGTTCTGGTCTAGGACTAGGTTTTGGAGGAATATGTAAAGGATTGTTGTTAGGGAAATGTGGATATTGGGGACGATAAAATTGTCTTGTGGGAGAAATAGATCTACGAGGATTGGTTACAAGCTCGGGATAAAAAGCAGGTCTACGTGTTGGTGCTGGAAAAGGACGCTATGTGTGGTAATCTATCGGAGATCTATTAATTTTGGGTGGAATAGGGTGTTAATTTTCAGACGTTCTACGGATACCTCCATGACTATGTAAAACACGATAGTCGACATTCTGTAATTTTAGACATAAATGAAGAGCTTCAGGTAAGTCAACCGGTTTTTTCATACTAAGAAGTCTAGGGAGGTCCCCTTTTAGACTACAAAGGTATCTAATGCTCGGTCACGATATGACTGATTCATTATATTTAAAGATTCGTTACTTAGCTCTAAAGACGATAGTTTATTAATAATCAATGAAAGATGGTGATAAACAGCTTGATAAAATTCTGAAATTGTATTATTGCCCTGAATTAAAGTGGTCATTTGGTACTCCAATGTACCTAAATCTCTTTTGTCCGCATAGTGCAGCGTAAGACATTTAGATATTTTTGCCCAATTTAGCGGGGTATTATAGGATTCTAATGCAATATCTGCACAGCCCGTAATTTTATTTCGAATGACACTAAGTATACCGTAATATTTAGGAGTGCCCTTTAAATGTTCATAAACTTTCAGTATTCTATCTACACTTTTTTTCCACGAACTAAAATCGCCTGCTTGACCTGAAAATTCTCTTAAACTTTTAACTACATCTGGAATTTTATCCATTCCAGATAGATCTTGGAGTGATCCTACACTTTCATCTACATCGTTATTTATTTCAGGTTGAGGATTGGAAAATGAATCAAAAATTTGTCTAGTTTCTGTTTTAACTACCTGTGTTATAATTGAGGTAAGATCAATTAAATTAAAGCTGGTATTTTGGGCAGCCTCAGCTTTACACGTAGTGAAAACAGATGGACTTATAATATTTTCGTTACGCATTTTGTCTATTTGTAATTAGTTTGTTTTATCACTATTATCAAATTTTATAGTGTTTAATATTAGTTTAATAAATTTTTATTTTGAAATTCAATTATTTTAATTGAAAATTGATTGATCAATTTTTTCCTTTTGTTATTAATTCTAATATTTTATTTATTGTAAAAAAAATATTTATGTTTTATTAATTCTGATATTTTATTTATTTGTCAAAAATTGTAAAAAAAATGAAGATATTATCTAAAGATTATTACTTTAGTTTGATAATAATTCACTTAATTAATTTGAAATAAATTTAATTTGTTGAATTCTTATTTTACATGCTGAAAATTTTAAATTCTTTATATTTCAATTATTAGTTTATTTAATTTTCTTTTTACTAATATGATATTTATACTTTTTAATTATTGATTTATTTTTATATTCAATTTAATAATAATATTTAAGATTTTCAACTATTTTCAGCTATTTATTTATTATCAGCTATTTAGTAATTTATTTATTTTCAGCTATTTAATTAATTTAATTAAAATTTATTTATTTTAAGTTTGACTTTATTTAAAAAAAAATTAATATTCCAATTTTTTTATATTTCGATTATTCGTTTATTTATTAGAATTTTTATTATTAATTTATTTTTCCACAATAATTTATAATTTATCTGATTGAAAACAATATAATTAATATTAAAAGCTAACTTAACATTAAAATAAGTAAATTAGTGATGAACATCTGTATGAGTCTTAATGATGAATTTCTTGATAATAAATGTGTAGTTGTGTGGTCTTTCTTGATAACCAGTTAGGCGGCTGTTGAAGAATATTTTTGTTTTTGATGTGGTTAATCAAATTCCTACTCAGCAACTCCGATTTGCCCTCTTTTCCTAACCTTTAGTTTCCTATAAAGATTTCAGAGGATTTTATCCCTCTTAATTGCCACTTTTGATAGATAACAAAAATAATTCCGATAATGATTGGTTACACTATTTCCGAAAAATGTTTATTTATTAATTTATATTTTTTTTGTACTATTTGTTTTACAATAACACAAGAAAATATTATTTATATTTTTCTTTGGAATATTTTTTTTACACTATCATTAACACTGTTCGGGCGCCAGTTAACTTTATTGGTATTTCTTTTTAATTTAATAAAAACACAATAAACGAATTTATAATTTTTAAATGGATTGCTCCGTTTTTATTGAATACAAAATTAAGACTGAATTGAAAATAAAAGCTTAAAGACTAATTACAAAGTTTCTTAAAATAAAATATAATAATTCTACCTGCACATGTCCGCAGTGTCAGCATAAATTAATTGAGATAGTTTTTATTTAATAATTAAATTATTAAATTATTATGGGAATTTTTCATTTATGTGTTTCACATATTATCATCCGGTGTAATTTTACAAAAAAAAATAAAAGAAATATTTAAAAATAATTTAAAATATTTCGCGTGTTAAGTTATACAATTATAGAATTGATTAAAAACAATCGAAAAAATTTAATAGGAATTTAATGATTAAACTGATACAAAATTAACTTCCTGGTATTAAAGTCATCATCATATTAGTAACATTTTTTTATGGTCTCAATGAAACGTTCATTGTGGACAAACAGGTTGAGACTTTTTGCCTCAAATGTTGGATTAGCCAGTGTTTAGCCATAATTATACAGGGTGTTCGCTGGGCAAATTTACTTATTTATTTTTGTATAACTTTTATGGAAAATTAAAACAATATGATTCAATGCTGATAATCGTTTTATTAAGTGTTGGGAATCACGAATGAAAAGCAATGTCAGCTAAATTTGCGCATCTGTTAACCTAACAAATACGGATTCTTTTTATAATAATTTCATCACGTTTTCACACATTTCAATCGATATTTCATTAATTGTGTCACGAATATTTTTTTTAAGTTGTTTAAGAGCTTCATATTACGATAACATTATTCAGTAAAAGTTACCATAACGCCACGTTTATCTTCAAAAAAGAAGGGTTAACGATTATTCTCCAGATCACATATAGCGCAATGTCACTTTTAATGGATGACAAAGTGAATAGAAAATTGTTTAAAATCAACTGAAAATGACCCCACTATTTTACATAAAAAATATTTTAAAAAAACCCTGTGTATGATAGATATTTATATTTACATTATACTTTTCATACAATTATTAAAATAAATATTAGGCCGAACACATAACTCGTAACTATGTACAATATTGATTTTAATAAACAGTAGTTATTTTGTAGCAAACACTTTTAAATACTTTTTATGTAATCTGTGCCCATATTTTCAGTTTACCATGTATGAAATATAAGATTTGTTTGTTTTATATTAGCAGTTTTTGAATTTAACTTTTAGGATTAGGGACCTTAACCTACCGTAACCAAATTTAATGATTTTTTCAGATTCATTTTCATACTCTGCTCCATAAATTTTCCTTCGCTACAATATAGAAAGTTGAAGCTACAGAGTATATATTTTCAGGAGGCAGATGTGTTCTATTATATTGTCTAATTCTTTCTTTATATTAGGATATCGTCTATTCTATATATGTATAATATAATATACAATAATGAAAATTGAAAATTAAAAATGAAAATGAAAAGTATAAGCTAATTATTTATTTATATAAAATATATTCAAGAAGATTTTGTTTAATCAGTTGTATATTAAGATATAATGTAGTTTTATTTATAAATTTTTTCATATTTTATATTTATCTATTCCAGAGATATCAGCCTTTTGCTGTCTCTGAAACCCTTCTAGCTGATAACTGTCACAGACATAAGACGTAACAAATGGTATCAGGTATGCACTTCCAATACCTTGTTATTGTTACACAACCTCGGGCTAGATTTAAAAATCAAACATTCAGAATCACACTGTGGAAGTACAACAAATGGATTTAGAGGGATTTATTTATATATATACATTTCCGAACATTTATAAATATTGGTTTCTATTAAAGTTTCTAGCGGAACCTTTATAACTTTTTCGGAACCCAAGGGTTCCGCAGAACACATAATAAAGAAACCCAAGAAACAAATCTTCACCGTGGTGACAAAATAACCGAAAGCATTTAAATTTTCTCGGTGCAATAAAGGTAATTTATTAACTACAGGTCTTAAAAACGTATTTTATTAGTGAAATAATAACTTAAAAGTAATTAAAGTTGAGAGCGGGTAGTAATTCCACCTATTGTACAATACAGGGTACTTTTTCCCCTTCTTTTAACTTAAAAGTAAACTTTCTGGTGAAATTTTTACTGAGTTTTAGCGTTGACGAAAATTTCACTAAGCAGGCATCCGAAAGTCTTAATGTCGTTAATTTTTTACCATTTTCTTACGAATATAAAACTGCGGAAAACTTTTAATCGTCTTAATATGGTAAGTTTCTAGCCAGTTTTTACTTAAAAGTAATAACCAAGTGAAGGTTTCACTGAGTTTAAACGAACGTTGTGAGCTGGTGAAAATTTCATCTACCAAACACTCAAAAGTCGTAATATGGTGAATTGTTGACTATTTCATGACTTAAAATTAGTCCATTTTTCTTCTGCTGCACGTGTTTGTTTAGTCCGTGATAAATTTTAATAGTATGTGGCCGCGTTTTTGAACAATTGAAAAACAGATAGTGAAAATAAATAAATATTAAAAATATTGTAAGAATAAATAAATATTAAATATATTTAGTTGTTAGGTAAGTTTAATAAATATAAATTAAATAATATAGCTAAATAATAAATATTTTAAAACATTTGGGGCCAAATTAGTGTTAGGGCTGTGATTTTTGTGTGTTTTTTCTCGGTTAGTATTTATTTATGTTCGTATTTAAAAAAAATTATATACCGTAAAAAAAATGTTACTTTTTTAAACAATATAAATTTCCATTTTATTTTTTCAAAATTATATTTGTATATTTATAATTGCTTTGCTTTGTTGAATTGCTTTGTTTGTATATTAATAATTCCATAATTTGGTGACAATGTGATTGAAATAAATGCCTAGAATATGCAGCATTTCTAGCATATAATTCTGCATATACCACATGCCACATGAGAAAAAACAATTCTAATTTTTAAAGTTAAATCCGTTGTAACCAACGAACTAAAACGCAAATGGGTGTTGAAATATAATATATCACATTTAGCTTTAAATAATTTGTTAAAAATTATGAAAGCTAAGCGCATTGAAAATATTCCAAGTGATGCAAGAACTCTATTTCAGACTCCAAAAACCGTCGAAATATTCGATGTATTCCCAGGTAAATACTGGCACTTCGGATTTAAGTGTGTTTTGCAGAGCTTACAGTCTAATAAATACTTAGACGATTTAACGGAAATACGTTTAGCTTTCAACATAGATGGTGTGCCAATAAACAGAAGTTCAAAAGGGCAATTTTGGACAATTTCATGTTCCATTAAAGGAATTGACCTTCCACTATTTGTTATCGGTACATTTTATGGGAACTCAAAACCAAGTAATGCCAATGAGTTCTGAAAACGGATTGTAGCTTTAACTAGAGAACCCGGCACTAATGTTAACTCGCTTCTGGATAAGCTAACTGAAAGTGACGGTCGAACTCATGCTATATCAACGGTTGAGAACACATTAATTAGGGCCGCACCTAGAAATAAGTCAATTTTTGTATCTCGGCTTAATATTTCAACCTCAATTTCGGATGTTCTTAACTTTATTAAATCTAAGCTCATTGCGGTAAATATAACTGAGGACCTCAACTTAATAAAGGTTAAAATTATTTCGAATTCTAATCGAATAGTTGCTTCATTCAAAATTTGTGTGCCTGAAGCTATGTTTCATCTATTGATGTTACCCAATACCTGGCCGACCAACACCTTCGTGCAGGAATTTGTTGAAAAGCAGAAAACTAGGGTAGCCGTTAATTTAAATTCAGTTCCAAAAAACTAAAGTGCTTGTCCCTTTACTATCAAAATGTAAGGGGACTTCGTACCAAAGTTCGCGATGTATATTTAAAAACACAAGAACTTTCTTATGATGTTTTTGTGCTAACGGAGACCAATTTGAACGCTAGTTTTAATAATAATGAAATTTTTACTTCTGAATTTAATATTTTTCGAAAAGATTGTTTAATTGATGGTCTAGATTCTTCTGGTCGCGGTGTTCTTATAGCAGTAAGCATGGATTATGACTCTTCGTTTTTTAGCATTCCTAATACCGAAAATATTGAATTAATTTGTGTCAAAATTAATCTTGGTAAGCGCTCTATTTATATTCTATGCTGCTATATTCGCCCATGTAGTCCGATCGAGACATACCAACTTCTCATCGACGCAGTTGATTTCTTGTCCAATACCATGGCTACGGTTGACGATATGTTGGTCTTGGGTGATTTCAATCTACCTGATCTGTTATGGTTGCGGTCAGATGATGATTCTCACTTTGTTGCTGTAAATGCAACTACTCAAAAGGAAATCTTATTTACTGATAATCTCTCTGACAACGGTCTATGCCAGATCAGTGATATTAAAAATAATCTAAACAGGCAACTCGATCTTATTTTCTCTACTAATAACGTAAATTGCATTGTAGTGGAAAGTAGCTTCACTCTATCCACTTTGATCCGTATCACCCTCCTTTAGCTTTAACTTTTTCGTACGAGAACGGTATTATTAACGTAGATTCTGAAAAAACTTATTCTTTTAACTTCCATAAAGCTGATTTTGATAAACTTAATCATTTACTTTTTAATTTAAATTTTGATGAAATTTTTAATAACCTAGACTAGACAATAACATTGATTTATTAACTGCAAACTTTTACTCAGCTCTTTTCGAATGTTTCGTTTTGTCTGTTCCGATTTCGCCGGGGACCGGGATATCGTCATCCCCACCATGGTATAATAAGGAACTTCGCTCAATCCGTAATCGTAGAAACAAATTATGGCAAAAAAATTTAAAGTCTAAAACAGACTCCGACTACATTGAGTATCTTTGCGTTTACGTAGAATTCTCGGATTTATCTCAACTATTATATGATGAATATTTGAATAAAATGCAAACGGAGATTCTATCAAATCCTAAAATTTTTTGGCAATTTATCAATATTAAAAACAAATCAGATGGTTATCCTTCTACATTAAAGTATTTAGATAACTCATCTAATGAATCTAAGATAATCACTAATATGTTTGCTAACTTTTTCAGTCAAGCTTTTAATGACAACCAATTTCAGCCTGATGAAAAATATTTTTCGTACTTAAATAATTGCAACCAAACTAATATCGGTTCTTTTAATATTGACTATAATGATGTAGTTGGTAATATTCAACACCTTAAAGATGATTACTCATCCGGTCCCGATGGTTTGCCTGCTATAGTTTTAAAAAAATGCTGTAACTCATTGGCGTACCCGTTAACATTTCTCTTTCAAATATCACTTTCTGAAGGAATATTTCCCGCTTTGTGGAAGGATTCTTTCATAATTTCGATACACAAAAAGGGTTGTAAAACGGATATTTCGAATTATAGGCCAATCGCAAAGTTATTCAGTATTCCAAAACTGTTTGAAAGTATAATTTACGATTCTCTATATTTCCATTGCAAATCGTTGTTTTCTTCAAAGCAGCATGGGTTTCTTAAAAGTAGATCCACCACTACGAATCTAACTGATTTTGTTTCTAATACTTTAATCAATATGGAAAAAGGGAA
The DNA here is from genome assembly GCA_963920725.1 of Rhamphomyia laevipes. Classification (NCBI taxonomy): domain Eukaryota; kingdom Metazoa; phylum Arthropoda; class Insecta; order Diptera; family Empididae; genus Rhamphomyia; species Rhamphomyia laevipes. Next base: position 28,282,801 of record OY987256.1, on the reverse strand, counting down.
AGAAATTGAGGTAATCACCACAGATTTCTCCAAAGCGTTTAATAAAATTTCACACAAATTAATTTTGTTCAAACTTAAGGCCCTCGGCTTTCCTTCGGGGATCATTCGCTGGCTAGAATCATATCTAAGTGACCGTCAATACCGTGTTTTATTTAGGTCCTCTACTTCTGACCCTTTTATTGCAAAATCCGGTGTTCCACAGGGCAGCCATCTTGGCCCACTGATTTTTGTATTGGCAATAAATGATGTTGATTATATTATAGTTGATTCGAGTGTTTCAGTATACGCCGATGATATGAAAATATACAGAGAAATTTTATCTAATCCTGATTGTAATATTCTTCAAAATGACCTAAACAAATTTGTTACTTGGTGTGCTAAAAACCACTTAGAACTTAATGTAAGCAAATGTCAGACAACTACATATTCTCGTAAACGTTCTCGTTCCTTTTCATGGGATTACTTCATCAATCATGAGATCGTTTGTCGAGTTCCGACCCTTCGGGATTTAGGTGTTATCTGCGATGGTGAGCTTAATTTCAGATCCCACTACGATAGTATTGTAAATAGGGCTAACTCAGCGCTAGGTTTTGTAAAGCGGTGGTCCAAGGAATTCCGCGACCCGTATGTCACAAAATCCCTTTACATAACCATAGTAAGACCTCTGCTCGAATATGCTAGTCAAGTATGGTCACCATACCATGCAGGTCATATTAATCGAATCGAAGCAGTTCAGCGTAGATTTATCCGTTTTGCTTTACGGGGCCTACCCTGGGTAGATACTTACAACTTACCCCCATACCGCGATCGTCTTAAGCTCATCAACATACAATCCCTTGAAAAACGTCGTGAAGTCGCTGACATTTTATTTGTGCAACAGGTCATTTCGGGATTAATAGAGTGCCCAACATTCTTAGATAACATTAATATAAACGTCAATGCGCGTTCTCTAAGATCTATCCCTCTTTTTCGATTAAATAATCATCGCACGGACTACGGTTATAATGAGCCGTTCACAAGAATGCTACGTGAAGTTAATGCTATTGCAAACCACTTCGATTATAACTGTAGCAAGCTCACTCTGAAAAGATTGTTGTATAGTTACACGTAAATGCGAGCCTAGTGTGTCTTTATTATGTCAGTTGAATGACTCTAGCATGTTGACTAATTGCTAAAAATTAGCATGCTTTCGTTTTATTTGATTTTTAATTTTAATATTATTATTTTTTTCATTTTTATGACCTCGAATCGAATTTCCAGGTCTCTGTGGGGGTTACCGTTCTTTTCAGAACAGCTGAACCTGCGGTTGCCTGGTTATTCTGTTTCTTTTGTATATTTTGTTTTTGCGACAATTACATTTTGCATGATTTTACTAATATTTTTTTAATATTAAATTATATTGTTATATTTTTAATTTATACCTTTGTATATATTTTTTTTCCTTTTTTTGGACGTAAAATTGAATTGGCAGGTGACGGCGGAGGGAAGAAGTATCGTTCTTTTCAGAACGAGAAGCCCAATGCAAGTGGTAGCTGGTCAACTCATTTCCAATTTTAGAATATTTTCTTATTTTTCAATATATTTTAACTTTTCTATTAATATATTTTATTTTTTATTATTTTTTATTTTTTTATACTATTTTGAATTGCCAGGTGACGGCGGAGGGAAGTAGTATCGTTCTTTTCAGAACGAGAAGCCCAATGCAAGTGGTAACTTGTCAATTCAATGTTGTTTTTTTTTTAAAATGTTTATATACGTTATTTTCACTGCTTGTATTAAGCAGTAGGTATCTAATATTTACTAATATGTGTTTGTTTTCGGTGTTGAAAACATCAGAGCTTAATCCACTGCGGATAGTAACTATTTTCTCAGCATGTGGAGAAAGTGCAAGAATTCAAGCATATAGACGAAAGATATACTTTTATTTATGTTTTAATTTAATTGTGTTTTTCACTTTTGGTTTATACTAACATATATCTTCTATATGCTTGTGTTCGCTGATCCGACACGTTATCGGTCTCCCTCGTGGGTCCCCATCTTCTTGATTACGGGTAGATGTGGGCTTACGTTAGAGATCGAAAGATGGATATGGATTAGATACTCAATTACTAATTACTAATATCAGAATTGAAAATTTTGTGTGATGCTCCTGCTAGAAGTTTTATAAAATGTATTAAAGGACACAATGCATATTTTGCATGTGAGAGGTGTAATTTAGAAGGCGATTATTTCCATGAAAATCATCGTATGAGTTATTTCGGATTTTCATCGGTTCAAAGAACTGATGAAAGTTTTAGAAATAAAATATACGAAGAACATCATCATAGCAAAACAATATTGGATTTTTTTTTTGGGTTAATATGATATGTACGTGGACTTAATATGATATCAAATTTCAGTCTTGATTACAAGCATCTGATTTGTTTAGGTGTCGGTAAAAAAATTGTCCTGATTTGGATTAAAAACAGATCTAATAATCATTTTAAGTTGTCCACCCAAAACCAAGCGGACTTAACCAAGTTGCTGTTAGTTGCACGGAAAACGACACCAACATAGTTTAACCGAGTACCCAGAGGCTTAGATGTTTTAAGTTTTTGAAAAGCTACTGAATACCGTACTCTTTTAGTTTATCTGGGACCTGCAATTTAAAAGATTTTTTGCCGGTAAAAAACTAAAAATAATGTATTGTATAGTCGAAAAGACAGAAAATCGGACGAAAATGGTGACTGCCGTTCAACTGGGTTGAAGGAGGAAAATTCTTATTATGGCCCATTAAAATAGTTAAAAACGGGAGAAAAAATTGTATACCACCATTGGACTCTTGCAGTGAACTGGAGGGTAAAGTTTTATTGGACGGAGTAGGTTTGTTGATTTCTTAATAATTATTTGTAAATTCTATTTAAAATTTTAAAGGCGAATGGGAGCGTACACTGGAAAAGGAAAAACTTTATGAAATTTACAGTAATAGTGAATCAGACGAAAAAGATAAAACGGAAAAACTTGAGAAGTGTAAGCACCCAATGAAAGGATTAAATATGGATCAATTTGATTTTAATAGCTTGATAAATGACGAAAATCCAGGTATTATTAGTTAATAATTGGAATAACCATATGATAAAAAATTAAAAAATTCGTATCCATAACTAGGTACAGTCATTATTGAAGCTGATAGCATTGTTCATTCTGAATCATTAATTTCTGAAACTGACAGCTTTGTACATTTTCAATTATTAATTTGCCCAGATGATGGAATTGGATCAGCGCCTGATGAAGTGGAAGTGGAGTGTACCACCTATCATCAAACTGATGATTCTTACCACCAAAATCAATGTGCTAATCAGACAATTTTATACAAAAGATAAAAAAAAGACTTTATACATAGCTCAGCTAAAACTTACACTATGGATACCAAGTCATATGGACATAGGTTTTAATAATGCAGAGTAGATCAACTAGCAAATGATTCTTTTTTAAATCCATATGATAACAGCTTCAAATATTACTACAGAGATCTAAAAGAAGTAATTAAATGTAATATTAGTTAAAAAAATAAATCGCCACAAGAACCGATAACAAAAAAGTTTAAATCATAATTTAGTATCTAAAAACATACACACTTAAAAAAATTGAAGGATTTTTTAATGTAAGCCTTACATTACTTGGTTATGTGATGTTAAGTAAAATTAAAACTCAAAATAATGCTTGCTTTAAATATTTATTGTAAAGGTTTTGCTTTAGATTTTATTGCAAACTAGTATGATGTGTATAATATAATGTACTTAGTATTGCATTTTAAAGCCAGTATATATTTTTTCTTATGTAATGCAATATGATTTAAAAAAAATTGTAGGTATACTTCAGAATTCGCTACTTTGTCCAGAAATTACTAGAAAGAGAAATAATTTGAAGTAATCTGTTCGCTATTAAATTCCATCCCCACAGATAATTTTTTATATATAAAAATAGTGTTTCCATTATACAAAGAGCAAACTTTTTCAAAATATATTTGAATAATATTTTTTTAAAAAGTTTGTTTTTATTGGGAAATGATAAAATTGTATACTTTGGGATTTATTTTTCAATTTTTTTATTATTTTAAATATAAAATATTGGTATTCATTTCAAAAATATTCACAAAAAGTATTCAAATTTATTCATTTGGTAACACTACTACATAAAGATCAAGTACGAATTTAGTTCTATAGTTAAATGTAATATGCATATGCATAGAGAAAAAGTAGAACAATACAAAACACATAAATATTTGGTTTTAATTAATAAAATTGCAAAAATAAATTTTCTTGATGAAAAAATAAAATTCTTGATCAAGAAAATTTATTTTTGCAATTTTATTAATTAAAACCAAATATTTTTAATTTCTTTTAATAAAAATAGATTATATGTATATTAACGAACATTTTGTAATCATTCTTAAAAGAAGTTATTTCAGATGAGCTTCAAAAAAGAAACAAAAAAAAAATTTATTTACTCTGATAACAAAAAATTATTTAGTATGTTTAGTGCCAAATAACAATAAATAATATATTTATTATAATGCAAAATAAAAAAGAATAACAAAAACTATACATTAATTATGTATTAATATAAAATTAAAGATCATAGAATAAAAAAGAATAGAAAAAATATAATACAAAAGAGTTTATTCTAAAATAAGTTCTTCGCTAATATCGCGTAATAAACTAACTTTTATATTTTTCTTTTATAATGAAATCGTGACAACATGAATTATTTGATTTCATTAAATCTCTGGTTGATATTAGCGCTTCACATGTTTATATTGCCAATCTGTTTCTAATTTTAGTTTTTATTAAAGAATGTACCGAAAATACTCTTTCTACACATGCTGATGAATGTGGTAAAGTCAATAAACCTTTTGCTATTCTGGAAATATTAGGAAACATTGAATTTCCCAAAACGTTTTTTAGGTTGGAAATTTTGTACCAAAATTCAGTAATATTTTCAAAATTAAATGTTTGTAGGTCTACTGCATCAGGTATTGCTTGATATTCTGAATTAATTTTTGATATATTTTGTTGTTCATTATTTGGAAAATATTTTAAAATTGGTAGCAAATTCATAACATTTCCAGAAACAGTTATTTCAGGTACAAAATTATTAATTAGTAAAAAAATATTTTTTTAAAAATCTATTCTCGATCTCAAATTTTCACAAAAATTAATATAAAAATTTAAAATATTATTTTGAAATTCTAACAGCTCTGCCGGTAAAATATGATTTTTTTCTTTCTGTAAATATAACTCTGTTTCGCTGCCCATATAAATTTCTTGCACAGGTTTGGTATTTTTCAAATTTATATTTTTAAGTGATTCATTATTTAAAGTGTTTCTGTCAATAAAATTTTTTGCTACTGTTTTAAATAAAAAAGTTATTCGGGATAAGAAAATATGTATTCTGGGCTCTTCGCATTGCATTTCAATATTAATGCCATTAATTGGTTTTAAAATAAACGATAAAAATAAAAAATAAGCCTTCATGATAGGGCTTTTAAGTTGGCAGGAAATAAACTCAATTTTTGCATTATAAAAATTATTTTCAAAGAATGATAGAGTAAAATAATGAACTAAAGGAGGCCATTGTTCCAAAATTCTATTTATGAATTCTATTTAAGAATATTAATTTTACAATATAGAATACTAATTCTAATTATAGAATACTAATATTAATTGTAGAATATAAAACACTAAGGTATATACTTAAAAATCTTAACTTAATATTTACCACTCGAGACAACCATCTGGTTGGACTATATTTTAATATATTATGTTCTTTTGTTTCAAATGCAATTTGAAAACTTTTGAATTCATTCTTTCTATTTGGACTGTGGCAAAAATGGAAATTCATTGATTTTATTAGTTCATCTATATTAGTAGACAAAAACTTGAAACGAAAATTACAAGAAAGTGCTATATTGTGGCATACACCCCATTATAAATAGATGGGGGAAAAGCTGTTTTAATCTTGCTGCAACACCATTCTGTTTGCCCATCATAACGGAACAATTATCGGCCGAGAATCCTATCATCTTCTGCAAATCAATATTTTTGTCCTTTAAAAATTTTATTATTGCTGAAAATATTCCATCAGCTGTACAATCAGTTACCGGGACAAGACCAGCAAACCTATCTCGAACTTGATCTCGATCAAAATATCTCAAAATAATAGCCAAATTTTTAGATACCGTTCCATCTGTACTTTCGTCTATTATTAAAGAATAATAATTTTCTGGCATATTTTCTAAAATGTTAAATTCGTTTTCTTTAGCTAAAACATTAGTAATAATATTTGTAGCTTTTTTACGATGTATTGATAAATTTTGAATTATTTTGGAATCCGGTACAGCACTTTTTAACAATGAATTCAGATGATTTAATGAAGCGAAGGGTAAATTGTGCGCTGCAATGAAAGCAGAAAGTCGAATTTCCAATACCGGTGATTCTGGAATAGGTTCTGTAAATGTTGATATTTTAGAAGTATTTTCGGCCTGATTAAGAGAAGTTATATGTCCAGATGAAGTCTGATGTCTATCCAAATGACTTTTTCCGCCGGAAATTGATACTTTACACAATTTGCATTTTTTTCCACTCTTATAAACATTGCTTTTTACCAGCCATTCACAATATTGTTCATCCCATTCCGTTCTATAATTTTGAACGTACGATTTGGCTTTTTTTTTGGGGGCACGTCGATTGAACTGCAATAATTACAAAAATCATTGCGACCATAGTTGTAAGGTAAAAAAATAAGAATAAATTTATTTACACACCTGCTTGATGGTTCTTCATCACATAAATTCGTATTTAAATCTACAATTTCACTTTCTGAAGCGTTTTTATTTTTTTTATTTTTATTTTCATTAGATTCGGGTGCAGCAACAAACACAGAATTCGAAAAATCTGTCTGTTTCGTCTTCAAAAACCAGCTTCAGATAATTTTATAATTTAATATTTTTTAAAAATTAATTTAATTTTTTGTTACCTGTCTAATTTATTTTGCATTTTATCTGTTGTAATCTTGTTGTAATATTTTTATATAATTTTTTTTTATGACACTAAAAACAAAACATAACCAACCAAATTGTCATTCACAATCCACCACACCACGCGTAACTTGAAATTTCAAATTCAAATTAAATCTAATCAGTGATGTTAAACAAAATATCCCATAAAAAAAAATCCCTTTTCTTTTTTCATACAAACAACAAATCCAAGGAAGGAAAAGTATGTTCAATATTTTCAAACTTTTCAAATGTACTAGATTTGGTTCAGGAGTACTAGGGTACTAAAGAAATCTCGAAAGTACTAGATTTAGTACAATTGTACTAGAAATCTCATCACTGGTATTGACTATTGAGAATGAGTACTTTTTTTGTAGTTCTCTCATTCTATTAATTATATTTTTGTCTTAATTGTGTTGTGTACAATTTTCTTATATGATGGTTATGCATAGCACATGCATAACCATATATAAGAAATTAAAATATATTGAATAGTGTGCTACAAATTTTTAGCACTATTCAATAATCATCAGGATTCATGAACTTTTACGAGTAGTTAGTTAAACTAAATGTCATATAACCGCTTGTAAGATTTTAATCAAATTTGACACATGTGTTAATCCAAACTCCATTATGATGCCCGTACAAGATGGGGTCGGTATTTTTAGTGGGTATATGTTAGAAATTTCGGTTTATGTGGAGAGACATGAATTTTTCTTTTACGAAAAATTTTCAAAAAAAATATATCTTAGATTTGAATAAAATTTGGTACGCAGGTTGGTTTCATGGTTGTATACATGCCTACCGAGGAAGAAGTTAGTAACTTCAGGGGTTGTAAAAATATTTGATTTATATTATTATTGCAATTGTTACCCAAAATTTCACAATTATACATATAATATGCTTTAGTTATGGAAATTTTTGGATTTTGTTAAACTCAATAATAAGTTGCAAGTTTCTAAATTTCTGAGAACTTAAAAGAAATTACGCACTAGAACTTCAAAAAACTATATTTTAAAATTTTTTAACTGGTGTGCTTAATAACAAGTTAACTAAAGTAACCCATGTAATTGTTACTAAAAAAATTATAATCAATAGGAATTTTTTATGATGAAGTGATCAATGATTTTATTTTTAAATGCTAATCTCATTTTAATGCTAAAAGTCTTCTTGGTGAAATGAGAGGCTAAGGGAACTTACGAAAATCAACATCCCTGACTCAAAAACTTCTGTTATATATGTTTTAGCAAAGAAATATTTCAGCACACCCAGTCCTAAAAGTCACTGCACGTCACTGATGTAAGTATTATATGTATTAATATAAATATTAATTTAAAGGAAAATTGCTTATATTGTAATTAAATAACTATGTATATATTAGAATAAATTTTTATGGCACGCAAAACCTATAAGTTTTCAAGGGAAAACAAATAAATTGAAATATGTAAATAAATATTCCATAACTACTCGTAATACCATTATTTTAAACGAAATACACAAAAAATAAATTCGGAAAAAATAAAAGTATTAACATTTATTTAAATTATTTTATATATTTATTTTTTTAAAACACTAAAACAAAAACACGATGATATCGAGAGAATAGAATCCCATTGAAGATGAAGTAACTTAAAAAAACACCAAATACCTAAATATAGTTCCATATATCATTTCTAATGGTTTGAAAATTAGGATTTTGTGTCTAGGTTCAGATTTTTATTTTCTGACGACTGACGCCAGAAAAACATAGAAAACAGAAAATATCGAAGAAAAATGTTGGCAGTGTCATAGCAACCACAAACCTTCATATTCTATATTATACATTATGAAGTAAACTTATATTAAATTTTAATAGTAACAAAAATATACATCATAATAGTTTCTTCATTACTTACTTGTAAGCATCAGTTGGGTGATAAGCTCTCAGAACACCATAAGGAATAAGAAAAAGTATTGGCGCCAACCAACCTATCGCCATAAACCATCGCATTACAATCGTATCCTTAACAAAAACCTAATAATCATAAGTATAAAAAAATATTTAATGTTACACAAAATAAGATTTATTTATTTAATATAATGGTAAATAATGTGCAAAATATAAATTTTATAAAAAATGATTCTTTCTTGCATCTATCTATAGGTACACATAATATATAAAGTTTTAAACACATAATAAAAGTTAAATAAACTTTTAATAATGAAATGTGGAAAACCGCTCCGCTCCTCAATTCATAAATTTTACGAGTAGTTATGGAATAACTAATAAGTCTGTTGATGGATTTGATGCCAAAAAAAGAGATTTCGCTGAAAATTTTATAGGCGTTTCCGATGGATTTGTTGCTCAAAATGCAAAAAAGTGTCCGGGGTATGTGTATAGTCGTGCGAAAAATTGAATGTAAGCATTAACATCTCCTAGAACGGCTCGCCAGATTTTAATGAATTTGGAACACAGGTTCACACTTAATTTTGATGCCCGTACAAGATGAGTTGATGCTTTTAGTGGGACCATGTTAGATATGCATGCGTTTATGTCGTAAGCTCTGTGTATTTGCTGTATACGGGAAAATTTGAAAAATTCACATCTCCGAGTTGGATGAAATTTGCTACATAGGTTTGTATCATGATTGTGCACAAGCGTTCCCTGGTACAGGTCTGTAGCTTCAGGGGGTCCATGTTAAAATTTCCGATTAATATTTCATATATTCTAGCTAGATAATATGGTAAATATAATTCGATTTCAATGTATTTGTATATTGGGTAAGAAACAGAATTACCCAAACACAATTGGGTAAGAAACACAACCGAAATACATATCGGTTGGGGTTGGTATTAGTTGGAAAAATAATATATACATGAATATTTCTATTTATATACGAATTACACCTTATATGTATAATTTAATTAATTTGAGTACCGATCGAGGTGGGCCTCCAAGAACCAGTGAGCCCTATCGCTGGCCAACTACAATTTTTTTTTCATTAGTAGTATCTAACTTCGAAAAACGTACTTCCTTTTTAAAAAATGAATAAAATAGAAGAAAAAAATCGAGTAGGGATATCTACTCAAACGTCGACAGATGCTGCGCCTGTCGGCGGGCATCTCCTCTTCGAGGATAGGTCGCCAGAGCCACGATTTTAATGGTTACAAATACGGTTATGAATAATGATAATGGCAATGAGACTGACAAAGTACCTTTACATATTACCCGGGGGCGGATAAGAAATGGTACCTTCGTTGGAAAAAAAATGGGAAGTCTGATGATGAAATTTTTGTCTTTCTAAAGGCTCAATGGGAGCGTTTAGATGCCACGGTAGGGATTTTTTCTTCTAGGAGTGATGAAACTTATACTCCAGCTGGTGAAGTTTCGAGTAAAAAGCGTAATCGCTCCTGGGAAGAGGTAGTCCCTTATACAAAAAGAGCCATCAGGGTGGAGGGGCAGTCAGAGTCTTAGACTAGGGCTGTCGGTCCACCTAACGATAACCCTTTAAAAGTGGCTCTAATAGATAGAGGACATCCAGAGGGTAAAGTTCCCGGTCATTACCAGGAACTTTTAATGCATAAGTATGAAGATTGGCAGGTGGAAGTCCTATTGACTGAACCCGTGAATTTTGTTCCACAGTTTATGTGGAGTAAATTCAAGGGTGATGTACATTACCTGTCAAAATGTAGAAACAGTTTCCTTCCTTAAGTAACAGGTTAAATTGTGGGAACCACTGTGGCCAGGTGCCGAACTAACAGTGGTGGGTATGTTGGAGGTTCCGCGTTTACCCAGAGCAACACTCTGGCTGAATAATGATAGAAGGGAACCGAAAGATGTCCTTAAATGAATTGAGGTCTTAAACCGAAATATTAATTTAAGGACATCGGGTTGGTTCATCTACCATAGGGAGATCAAAGAACAGGGTCAGCTTCTGATCTTGGGAGTCGACAACGAGTCTCTAATGACTCTTAAAAAAGAATCTGGAAAAGTATTCTACATTTCCAGAAAGGTTATAATCAATCAGTAGTAAGGTTCTTGGGTGGAATCCAAAGGAGATACAGATTTTTTATGACATCTGTAATGGTAGGCCCAGATCTTGTATAGGCACAAAAAAAATGTGATAATATAGTTTATATTTTCCAGATTAGTGATAATGATAATGTTGCGGTACTTTGGGGTATGAAAGATAATTGATGTAATCATGACATCATCATCGCATCGTGCAACTTACCGTATGATTCACCAGATCCCCCACCAACGGTGGCTCTAAACAACATCGTGAATTATGCGGCAAGAAACAAGAAGGAACTTCTGATAGGTTGTGATGCAAATTCACACCACACAATAAGGGGAAATACCGATACAAATGACAGGGGTAAGTCACTCTTAGAATTCTTACTAACCAGTGACCTTTATATACTAAACAGAGGCAATAAGCCCACTTTTCAGAACTAGAACAGGAAACAGGTTATTGATATCCCATTGGTACAAAGTTTATACAAGATTTGGTCTCGAACTGGTTCGCCTCCATGGAACCTACCTTTTGGTTATGTTTTTCATTGACTATTAGAAATAAGCTTGCCAGCCCCTTTTTTCTAACGAACTGGCAGGGGTTAGAACCCATCCAGATGTTAGGTTAATAACTGCTAACGAAAATGAAACCACGCACATCACTAGTGTGCTGTCAGAGTCGTTAAATATAGATTGTAACATCATTGTAAGGCTAGGAAACCTTGGATGACAGGTACCTTATTGGATGAACGGAAAAATGTAAGGTCGCTTTTTAATAAAGCAAGTAATCGGAACTCGGAAATTTTCTGGGAACAGTACCGTAGGGCTCTAAAAAATTTTAAGAAAATCTGTAGAAAATCTCAGAGAGAGTCGTGGGTAAATTTCAAAAAACAAGTAGAGGGTGTGAGTGAAGCGGCTAGGATGAAGAAAATTCTGGCCAAATCACACACGCAACCGGAATTACTGGAAGATGAAAACGGTATCAAAACTACCTCAATGGAGGATAGTGTAGACATTCTCATGTCGGTAAACTTGCCAGGTTGTCTTCAGGATGACGAGGTGGAAGAGGGAATCTCCGTCACAGAATCGAATGAATCATTTCACATGTTAAGTAGTTTAATCACTGAAGAAAAGGTTAAATAGGCAATTGATTCTTTCAAGCCGGGAACGGACGGGATTTATCCAGTCCTTTTACAGAGAGCAAACAAGGTCTTCATTAGTAGCCTTTGCAGGTTATATATAAGTTGTCTGGAAATAGGTTATATTCCAAAACGTTGGCAGGAATCAAAATTAGTTTACATTCCCAAAACAGGTAAAGGTAGCTATGCCTCTCCCAAGGCATATAGACCTATTAGTTTAATTTCTTTCTTATTAAAAACTTTAGAGAGAATTATGGAACAATATATCGGAGCTGTAATTACAGCCTCGGGTTTCTCACCGTCTCAACACGCTTACTGCAAGGGCAAATCTGTTGAATCTGCTCTGCATCATGTAGTACATACTATTGAAAAAGGTCAAAGAAACATAATTTTAGGCATGTTCATTGACATCGAGGGCGCTTTTAATAATGTTAAAACTGAATCGATAATCAATTGCTCGACGGAAAGACAAATAAATCCATGCATTCTTAGATGGATTTCCTTTGTACTCAAAAATAGAACTTTGATTGCAGAATTTGGTCGCTCCTCAAAAATTGGTCGTGTACGTAATGGTACACCACAGGAGGGAATTCTGTCTCCTCTGTTATGGTTGCTCGTTATGGAAGAGCTCTTGCGAGACCTTTTGAGAGCAGGGTACTCTATTATCTGTTATGCAGATGATCTTGCTATACTGATTACCGGTAGATTTCAGACAACTCTCGCCGAACTTATGCAAAGTGCGTTAAACCTTGTTTCCAATTGGGCTACAAGGAACGGACTTAAGGTAAACCCGGAAAAAACTAAGACTTGTATCTTCACGAATAAACGTAGTAAACCCAGTTTTAGACTACCAAAAATTGGAACTAAATCAATTACTTTAGTTGATATAGTAAAATTTCTAGGGGTAATTCTTGATAAAAAAAACTTAATTGGAGGTACCACCTCGAAACCAAGGCAAATAAATCAATCAGAGCTTTCGGGGCCTGTAGAGGTGCAATTAGGAAAAAATGGGGGTTGTCACCGAAGATTATACAATGGCTTTATACCTGTGTAATTAGATCAGTCCTCACCTACGGATCCCTGGTCTGGTGGAATCTAATTTAGAGATTCTAGAAAGAATTCAACGGCAATGTTGCTTAGGTATTACTTGCGCCACAGCTAGTACACCGACGCGTGCCTTGGTAACCATCCTAAATATGCAAAGAATATAACTCTTTCTGAAATATACGGCTGTTAACGCAGCTCTGCGGTTGAAATTGCATAACAATCATTCGTTACAATAATTCGTGTGATTAAAGCGTCGGGTTACAATCTGAATATGTCTAATGATTACCTTCCAAATATGACAATATTTGATGAGGGTATCATAACAAGAATACCGTCTAGAGGGGAGTGGGAGAACAGTTCACCCATTACCATTAATAGCACTGTGCTCTACACTGATGGTTCTAAAAATCATCAGGGTGTGGTGCAGAAATCTTTTCCGTTGATCTAGATCTGAGTGTCAGTATCAAATTAGAAAACCACGCCTCAATTTTCCAGGCTGAAATTGCAGCTATAAAAGCTGCCGCGGAACTTATAGTAGAAACTAATCTGTTTAATAAGAATATTATGATTTGCTCGGATAGAGCAGCTATTAAAGCACTGGAAAACAGATCGATTAACTCCAAATTGGTTTTTGAATGTCGCACTATCCTTAGGCAAGTGATGGCAAATAGGGATATATTGGGAAATGAGAAAGCGGATGACATAGATAACTCGTAGTTATGTTCAACAGTGTTTTGTAATTAACAATATGTTTGTAACAAACTGTACTTTATTAAAAATTACCCTTACTTTAAGACATCTATCATGTATTTTATTGAATTTGTAATTTTGATAGGGACCCTTAAAACTACCGGCCCTAAATTTACCAACTACATTACAAAACTAATATATGTATATGTAACAAATTTCATTAGAATCGTATAATATTTATCATATGATCTAGAACATATGAAATATTAATTGGAAATTTTAACATGGACACCCTAAAGCTATTAATTTCAACCTTGGTCAACACAAGCGTAATTTCGAATCCAACGTGCGTACCAAATTTTATTAAAATCGTATAATATTTACCATATGATCTATCATCATATGAAATATTAAGCAGACATTTTAGCATGGACCCCTAAAGTTACTAATTTTTACCTTGTTTAACAAATGCGTAATCACAAATCCAATCTGTATACCAAATTTCATTGAACACGGATAATAATAATTATATCCTAAAAAACATGTAATTATATAAAATCCGGAAACTAAACAGGATGTATGTATATCATTGAAATAAGATAACAGTTCTATATGTATTAATAATATAAATCGGAAATTTTGGCATCACTCAAGATTCCAAATTCTACAAGTAAATTACGAATCCAACGTGTATACCAAATTTGATGTAAATCGGATAATAATTACAAGCTCTACATTATATAGATAGAGCATAAATATTCTTCGAAAACTAAGCTGCTAATATATTAGTTTCCCATGAACCCACTAATCCTACCAACTAAACAATGATATATCATTTATTTATTTATTTATTTATTCGTCTACCAATTACAATTTCACAGACTAATAGATGTTAATAAAATTCAATAAGTAATTTAAAATATAACTACATATACAAATACAATAATATTTAAGCAAATATAAATTAATGATAAAATAATAAATTTTAATAATTATTGAAACATAAAATTAAAAACTTTAAGGCTAATATTACTTCATCCATTCTTTTAGATATAACACAAACTTATCTCTTGGCTGTAAGTCATTAATATCTCTAAAAAACAAATTGAATAACATAATGGAATTAGTAAAAGACTCATGCATTCCGTAATTTGTGTGATGGTGGGGAACATGAAGGAATTCATGTTCACGCAATATTCTTACTGGTATATTGATATTTAAAATATTTAACAGTGAGGGACAATTAATTTTACAGCAAATAATATCGCGAAGAAATGTCACACGAAATACTTTTCTTCGAATTTCAAGAGGCTGTAATCCAAAAAGTAAGCATCTAGCTTCATAAGGTGGCATATAATCACCCCATTGCATTTTTCTTATTAAATGTTTTGTAAATATTTTTTGGACATTTTCAATACGATCAATATGAATATTATAACTAGGGCTCCAAACCACTGCAGCATATTCAAGTGTGGATCTAATAAGTGCACAAAATAATATTTTTAATGTATACGGATCAGTGAAATCCCTTACGTTTAATAAACCCTAATAGTTTATAAGACTTGGCAATTATGTAGTCAAAATGACTATTGAAACACATATGTGTATCATATATAATGCCTAAATCTTTGATTGATACAACAGATTCAAGAATTACATTATTAATATTGAGAGAATGATTAAAAGAAGATCTTTTTCTACTAAAAGTCATAATTTTACATTTATCTGGATTTAAAAATAGAAAATTTAAATCACACCAAATAGCCAAGTTATTTAAGTCCTCTTGGAGTTTCGATACATCAGACTGTTCAATAATAGTCTTAAATATTTTTAAGTCATCGGCAAAAGTTGAATTATTTGAATAATTTAAATAATACTCAATATCATTAATAAATAGTATAAAAAACGCTGGACCTAAATGACTACCTTGTGGTACACCAGAAGTTGCAGATATTTTACGTGATTGATAATCACCAATTTTCACAATTTGGTGTCTGTTATTTAAATAAGATTCAATCCATTTTAATAATGATGAATGGAACCCTAAAGCTGAAAGTTTAGAGACTAAGAGCTTGTGGACAATTCTATCGAATGCTTTAGTAAAATCAGTATAGATTGCAATAACTTCATTACCACTTTCCAAAGCATTAATAATATAATTAGAGAAATATGCAAGATTTGTTGTACAAGATCTACCCCGAACAAACCCATGTTGATGAACAGAAATGATTTCTTTTATGAAAAAATATAATTTATTGTTTACAATTTGTTCAAAAAGCTTTGGAATAACTGAAATTTTGGAAATACCTCTATAATTTTTAATATTATTCTTTAAACCTGATTTAAATATTGGCGATATAAACGTTATTTTCCAACAATCTAAAAACACGCCAGATTTAAGCGATAAATTAAAAATATGTACTAGTGGATTCACCAAATTCGAACAACATGATTTTAAAAAAGCATTCGGTATACCATCCGGCCCAGAAGTAAAATCAATGGACAAATTATTAATGGATTCCAAAACATCATTATACCTCACTGATAAGTTACCTAAATCAAGTATTTCATGTATGTGACTATATCTAGTAGGATCATCAGGAGGGTTTATGTTTACATAAACTGACTCAAAATAATTTGCAAATAATTCAACTGATTCTACCAAAGAATTGGAAGTGTTGTCATTTAAAATCATTTGATTAGGAAAACCAAAAGAAGATTTTTTAATAGCAATAAATGACCAAAAAGATTTACTATCAGTTTTTATATTGCTCTCTATACTAATTATATATTTACGATACAAATATCTATGTAAAAACTCATACTCTCTGCGTAAACGCTGAAAATTAATAAGATCTTCGGAATTATTAGATTTTTTATATGCTTTGAATGCTTTATTTTTGGCATTTTTTAAGCGACAAAGTCCCTTATTGTACCATGATGGATGATTATTATTAGTAATTTTACGGACGCACGGTACAAATTTCACAAAACCATTATTAATTATGTTCAAAAATTTATCATAACAAATATTCAAATCATTAATAGAGCAAATTTCATTCAAATTATTTTCAAGTAGAAAATTATTTAAACCTAAAAAGTTAGCCTTTCTAAAGTTTTTAATTTTAATTTCTTTAGGTAAAACATTACTTGTAGAAAAATTATATAATTCAAAATTAACTAAAACTGATTTATGATGTAAATCGGAATTAACTAAAGGATAAGCTTCAGAAACAAAAGTTAAAATATTATCTGAAACAAAAATTAAATCCAAAAGCTTATTGAAAATATTAAAAATACAATTGATTTGATTTAAATCACAATTAAATAAAGTATATACAACATATTGTTCGATGTCTGATATGACGTTTAATGGCATCAAAAAACTCTCATTCTCCATGTATTCCCATTTCAGAGATGGCAAATTGAAATCACCCAATATAATAATATTTCGCTCATCATCGCCACTCTCTATAATCTCACAGTATTTATCTATATGCATTTTGTAAATAGAATATACACTTTGTGGCGGTATATAACTTACACCCACATATATTGATAAATGATTATAATTATTTTGAGTGGACGATATCTTAACAACAATTTGATCACATTCATTGCTAGAAAAAATTAAACAGCTACTGAGAGTTGATTTAACAGCAATTAAAACTCCACCACTTCTCTCTGTAACAAAAATACAGCGATCTCGTCTGAATACATTGTATGTACTTGTAAAATATTCTGAAGACAATAAACCATCGTATAACCACGTTTCTGTGATAACAATAATATCATAATCATTTTCCAACACTGATAAGAAGAAATCTCTGCTTTTAGTACGCATACCACCAACATTTTGATAATAAATTGAAAATGATGACGTATTATTATCAGATTTATTCAGTAAAATTGTATCATTTGATTTATTACAGGTTATTGAACTCTCCTTAGAAATATAATTAAACGATGAACAAAGAATATCGGTAAAACAATTAACATTAGAAATTAACATTGATGAAGCATCTTGTGCGGAAATGTTATTAATACAATTTTTGAAGTTGGGTTACAATTACTGTATGATATATATATATAGCATTGAATTTATGAAATGTAACTGCAGATTTAATAATGGACTCACTGAACTACCGACTTTAAATTTAACAGCACATAGTACATATGTATAGTATATTACTATATTATCTAGAACATTTTAAATATACCTGGGTACGCTTGTATATAATCATTATAACAACCTGTGTATACCAAAATTCATCCAAATATGAGTTATGTTTTTTTTTTGGAAAATTTCCGTTGAGCAAAAACACAGAAGTTTTGTACGGGCATCAGGAATATGTGTGACAAATTTCATTAAAGTCTGACAACGGATTCTAAGAGATGTTGCTGCGCACATGACTATTTTGCGTATGCCTACGCCGAATACTTTTTTATTTAAACCAAATCCATTTTTTTGACCATCAAGTCCAACACTACAGTTCATAGTTATTCCATAACTACTCGTAATATGGTTGCTTGATGGTATTATTGGAAACAATTCTACTGGTATTATTGGAAATAATTCCCTGATTTTCTTTAATTTATTTATGCATCAAAACTACTCCACCATAAAAGACATTTACTTTTTTATAATCCAATAAAAAAAAGTTTCATATGACAAACAAAGGAATATCTTTTTTCATTTTGTATACACAATACAGCTGAAAAAAGCGAACTACGAGCCCCAACGCAGAATAGTTGGTCTACCTTAAGTTTTTTTGATAATTTCAACTTAGATCTTCCAAAAATAAATTAAAACAACTATACATTTAATTTTTTTTGTAATATTTAATAAAACAGGTTTTTATCTAACAGAAACAATAAAAACAAAATTAAAATTAATTTATAAGACTGAAATTAAAACAATTTTAATAATAGTCTAACCAAGCAAAATAGTTGGTATACTTAAATTGCAAATCAAAATAGTTGGTATACTACTTATTTATTTACCCTATACTAAAAAAACTGCACAATAAACTAACGGAATTAGTACAATGCAGTTTGAAAGTCATTATTAGTAATTATTTCGTAAGAAATTTATTAGTGAATTGTTAACCATGGCACGTGGTGTACCATTATCGTCAGATTTAAGAAATTCAATTATTAAATCGTTTAATGATGGTAAATCGAGTTATGAAATTGCTAAAAATTTAAATATTGCTCGGTTATCGGTGCAAAATATTATAACGTTGAGCGCCCACCTATTGCAAATCGTAGTGATTGTCGTGCTCTAAAGAAAATTATTCTTAAAAATCGACCAGAAAATGCAGCTGCGATAACTGTTGAATGGAGAAACTGCACTAAAAAGTACGTTTCGGTAGATACCAGCAAAAGGACATTTAAAAAAATTTACTACAAATTTTTTAAGGTACGTTAATGATAATATTACACATATTGTTTTATTTTAAAATCAATATTTTAAAAAAAAAAGTTAATGATAGGCTAAAGAAAAGCCGCTGCTTACCACTAAACAAAAAAAAAAAAAGTTGGGATGGGTCAAAATCATAAGGACTGAACATTAAGACAATGGAAATCATTAATTTGGAGCGATGAGTCTAGGTTCCAAGTATGTATTGGTGATGACCAAAAACGCGTTATTCGCACTGCCAGTGAAGCATTTCATAAGGACTGCTTGAAACGATCTGTCAAGTTACCAGCATCATTAATGGTATGGGGTTGCATGTCAAGTCGAGGAGTCGGTCAGCTACACTTCGTTGATGGCTTGGTTAATGTTCCAAAATATCAAGAAATCCTCGAAGAAAAGCTGCTACCATCCATTCCGGTTTTACAATCTCCTGAAGGAGAATATATATACTAACAGGACGATGCTTCGTGCCACACTGCTAAATCAACAAAACATGGTTAACGGCTCAGAGCATTCCCTTAATGGAATAGCCTTCTATCAGCCCGGATCTCTGCCCAATTGAGACGCTATGGCACAATATGAAAAAAAAATTACGTCATCAACCTGCCAGGACTATTTCGGAACTACTGACAAATTACAAGAAATTTGGAACTCGACAACGGTGCATGAGTGTGAGGACCTTGTGTCAAATATGCCCCGAAGAATTGAGGCAGTTCTAAAAAATAAGGGGGATGTAAGCCAGTGGTAGACCAACTATTTTGCTTTGCAATTTAAGTAGACCAACTATTTTGCTTGGTTAGACTATTATTAAAATTGTTTTAATTTCAGTCTTATGAATTAATTTTAATTTTGTTTTTATTGTTTCTGTTAGATAAAAACCTGTTTTATTAAATATTACAAAAAAAATTAATTGTATAGTTGTTTTAATTGATTTTTAGAAGCTCTAAGTTGAAATTATCAAAAAAACTTAAGGTAGACCAACTATTCTGCGTTGGGGCTCGTATTATATTTGATATTCTCATTGACCCGTCAATTTCATCATCATTCATCACCCATAATAATCATCATATAAGGTCTTAGAAGATTCAATAAAACGTAAGTGGTTTTTGATTATACAAAGAAAAAAAACCTTAAAGGATCCAGATGTGTATTATCTATTGAACCTAGATTTTATTATAATACTATTTTTTTTACTAGAACTTTTACGCAACGTGATGTGTTAAAGTATAGATATTCAGTAGATGTGTAGTTTTTTGTCTTTCGAATATCAATAATAATCGAAAATAAATAGAAAATAATATAAAATCAATCAGAATCAAATATATTTTTTCGTTTTCTTTAAAATATTTAGGGAAATTAATTCGTGATATTTTTAATAACTTTCTTTAAAAAAATGTACATCTAAATTTTACATGGTAAATAGTACGCTGCTGCTCTTAAATTTTAAACAATTAATATATACTGTATGCCCATTATTTTAAAAATAATATATAATTTGTTTGTTATTTTTTTAAATATATATTAAAATAATAAAGTTATAATTAAAAATAAAAACTTACCACAACTAAAACTAAATGTAAATGAAGTCCTTCACAGAACATCCAAAAATAATTTGCCAACATCATATAATTACTTATTAAGTGCAAACTAACACACAATACCTTAATAAAAGAAAATCTTAAAATTGTAGATAAATTTTAAATAATATATTTACTTACATGATTTTTTATGATATTTTCCGGTTGTTCTATAATAACTTTATAACAAATTATCCATAAAATACAAGTTAGAGCCAATGACATAAATAAATGTACATGAATTCTAATTCGTGTGCATCTTAATGATCTAATAGTGTATATAGAAAATTATATTTATTTATATTTTGGTAGTTGTAAAATGTAAATAATAATAAATTACCTAAATCCTAAAAATATACAGAGTGATAAAACTAATGTTATTAAAGATATTGTATATCCTTTAACATAAAGCTCGTTTACCATTTGCCGGAACTGAAGATGTAAAAAAATCGATTAAATTTATATTTTTGAAATTATATTATGTCTGTTATAAAATTATTAAATTATATTTTGAACAAATTCCGCTAAATTAATTGTTATAAATGTTTAATAAATTAAAATGTAATAGGTCCAATTTATCACCTTGTATTTTTATTTCATAAATGTACTAAGAATGTTCACATTATGGATCGTTAAGCGTGATAAGCATTCGATAATATGTAAATAGTTAAATAAATCTATAAGTTTGGTTTAAATTCAGAAAATAATTCAGAATAACGAAAATTTATTATTTTGGCAATTAATTCCTTAATATAGGCTGATATTATTAGAGTAAATGTAATTTTGCAATAATTTTTAAATAATAAATATATTTTATAATTATGTGACTCATTTTTAGTTCCATCTTTCTATTGGAAAAAACGATTTCGCTTAAACAAAAATTTTATAAAGGTTTTTTTTTATATAACTTGATTATTTTTTTTTATAATTTTATTTATACCTCTAAATCTTCATAATCAATGCAACCAGTATAATTAGACCATTCGTTATTAGTGGCTGGATGTCTATACCATTCACCATTTTCCAAGCATCTGTGCGTGATATAAAAATTTGCAAATAAAATTAATATTGTACAAAATGTAATTATGAAATCAATTATATCAGATTAAGTTAAAGTTTTTAAGATTAAAAAAGTTAATAAGGTTTAAATATAATAAAGATTATAATTACGTTTTATGAGCAAATAAATTTTTGTTAAATCCTTCAACAAAATCAGGACATAATTGATTGGCAACAGTTCCAGCTTTTGTTTTTTGCCAACAAAGATAAGCATCAAAAACTTTCGGACAGTAAAGTTCAGTTTCATTATTATTATTGACGTTAATGTCATTCCTAAGAGTAACACCAATTTGCTGAGAAAATTCTTCAGAGTCCCACCAATTTGCTAATGAATTTAAAATAGATTAACATTTATAAAAAGATTATATCATCAATTTAATATGTTTTTTTTTTAATACTCAGCATGGTTTTTAAAAAAACCGCTCTAAACTGACTAAAATTCTTGATTAAACATGTTATCCTAATTTTAAGCTTGTATAATTTAAATGAAAAATTATTACTATGTTAAGAACAATAATTTATGTACATATAAGATGAAAATTTCTTAATAAAAAATTAGTTTCAAAAGTTAATCTTGTTATTAAGATTTTTTTTTAAGATCATAAATTTATAAACATAAAAAAAGAAAATATTCTAGATGATATTTACTTTGTGTTGTTATCCTGTATTCATAGTCATCATGAGAATTGGTTGAATTTCCCTGCCATCCATAACATTCATATAAACGCCGAGTTAATAAAGCTTTAAGCTCAGGATCAGTATTGTTCAGGATCATTTTATAATTCAAAATTCTATTTTATTTAAACTAGAATTTTTTGAACATCTTTATGCTAGCATCTAAAAAGATTTTAAAAAATGCTCTATTTATTGCATCAATGAATAATAATAATATGTTAACACATAATTATGTTACTGAAAAAAAAGAAGTAACAAAATATTATTATTTTTCAGCAAACAGCGTAAAAATGTTTTTTATCTATTAAACTTATGTAAAAGAAAAAAAACTGCTAACCTAGGGGCCGCAGATAGCTCGTAGTTGAAATTTAAAGTATCTTTGTAACAAACAGTTGTTTGTAAAAAATATTGCTGTGTGAAAAAATTCGCATCTTTAAAAACACCAATTTCTTAGCAACATGTATATGTTGGATTAATATTTTATATGAGTTGTACATGTTTAGATACCAACAATATCTTCCGAATAAAACTAACTAGTTTACACTAGTTTAGTTTAGGCCCACTGACGCTAGGCCCACTAACGTTACTAATCACAAATTTTATAGAAACAAACTAGATAACGAAACTAAATTTTATCAAATTTTACTGAAATCTGCTAATATGTATTTACATGCTCTACTATAGAACATATTTTGATATTTTTAACAAAAAAATTATATATTTGTTTAATAAGTCTTCAGTGAACATAAGCAATGTCACATGGGAAGAAGATGTAAAAATTAGTTCTTTTAAGTTATTTTTTTTTCTTTGGTATTTTAACTATTGTTTTTTTTTCTCAGAATATTATTATTAATTACAGATCAACCTAGTACCTAAAAAAATAATGATTCATCAATGACGACATGTAGCAGTAATTCCGTTGATGCGAATCCGAGTAATAAACATGGTAAGAATTGTACTTCTAAATATATTTATACTGTTATTCTTGGAATAAGAAAGATGCTATTAAAATAATATTATTATATGTAGTACACATTGGATAATAAACGAAATTCTTTGTAATATTCAATCAGAATATGTTGCTGATCATGATGTTATATCAAAAGTCCATGATTTTAATGAAAATGTGGATATATATTTTTCGGTGATGATAGTGTGGTGGCTCCTAGAACGTAAGGAGGAAGAAAGATCATCTGAAAACAGTTGCTTAAAAGTTTACACTTTTGATTTACAAAAAACAAAAGAGCGCTTGCGTGCTTGCTCTATCAGACAAATGACGATTTTTATAATCGCTGCTTATGCACATTCACTCTTGCTTTGAATTGGGATCAAACATTTCCACAACGTACATGTAGTACGAACATGTAAATATTGCTTGTACCAAATTTGGAAACTTTATCATCAGAAATTAGCCATGTAATTTTTTATAACGACTCATGTGTTGGTCAGAATTAAAACAGTTTTGTTTACAACATGATGTGTCTTTTTGTGTCCAGTTCTGAAACTATAGATGTTATAGAACATACATTTTAACTCTTGGACATACAAGTCATATGCATCAAATGAGGTTCTTAATAGCATTATTGCAACAACTTCCGTTCCCATATAAATCCCTGAAAATAATTTTTCTATAAATTACACGCGTAAAGTAATTTAAACAAATTGATTTTCTTAAAATAAAATAAATATCTTATTAAAACTTCATAAATTCACAAAAATTACTTCTGCCAAATTGCAGTTTTTAAATGTATTTTATTGTTTGACTAAACAAAAATAATAATTTAAAAATCAGTTTTAATTTGCTTGTTAAGCTGTTAAGAAGTGGAAAATTTGAATTAGTAAATTTCAATAAATATTACTTTTAATAAGATTGAGTTTGAAGACAAATTTTTTTTTTCTTAAATTATATTCGAACCTGAAATTTGCCCAGTGGGTAGGATTGTCAAACTAGTGTTACAAAAATAATTAATAAATAAATGAATAAATTCAAAACTTAAATAAATAAATATATATAAACTAAAATTTTATATAAAATAAATAAATAAATAAAATTTTATGAAATTAGTTTCAACTATAGATTTCTTTTAAGAATTAATTGACAATAATATTTATGAAACTTTACAATATACCACGGAAACTTAATAAACAAGTAAATATACAAGTTAAACTCGCTTCAATCGCTTAAGAAAATATCGAAAAATTTGCTGATTTTTTTTTCAATATCGAAAACAACATGACATTAAACTTAAATACCATATTCGTTAGAGATTTAATCACAGAAGCAAGAGCAATTCCTATATTCCTGTAGGAGATGATACTTTCGAATTATCTCATTTTAACACTCAAGTTGAGACAATTGTTGGATTGACTAAAGATCTAAATTTGAGAGCACATTTAGTCAGATATCCTGATAACCAAAATACAAGGACTAGCAGCTTAATCAATAAGAAGACTAGATAGTACAACGTGATACCAAATAAAGCAACAGCTGATGAGATCCTTTGGGATTAAACAATCATATTTGAAATTAAAGGAAGAAGCAGATTTTGTTAAATTTTTAAATATTAGTTAATATTATCATGAACTTGCAAAATTATTAGATAACTTAAATCTTAAGTATAAGTTAGATGACTAAAAACCAGGTGAATTTAATACAAACAATAACGATAAAAAAATCTTAATAAACTTCCGCGAACTGATAACGTGTATTTAAGAATCAAGAATGTGAAATCTTTAAAAGAAGCATATGCTTTCAATAATCTTAAACTGGAATTTTTAATAGTCCTATATATAATAGGGGCAATTTTAATAATAATAGACAACCAAGACCCTACAACAATTCTTATTCGAATAATAATAATAATTATTATTATTATTATTCTAGGAACTTTGGATTCCGTAAATATGATAGACCTCCTAACTAAACTACCTAACTTCGCAACAATCAAAGTAATCAGTTTAATCCAGGGATGGAAACCGGTTTCGAACCGAACCAAAAAACCAACCGAACATTTTTCGAAACCGAAACCAAAACCAGAACCATTATTATTTTTTTTTCGAAACCGAAACCAGAACCATTATTAATTTTTTTTCGAAACCAAAACCATTATTTTTTTTTTCGAAATCGAAGCCGTTGGAGCCTCTTCTAAAATTTTCCACCAGATCTAGTTCAACTTCTCAATAACTTAAAACTTCAACTGCATGCAATATTAAAAGTGTTGTAGCTTTCTTTGTCATGTTCACACTATTTAATTATATATACTTAAAAAAATTCAGTTGAAATTTTGTATTAGTTATTTATTTATTTTTTTTCAAATAAAGAGTTATGTTGAAATAATTTTGATTCATTGCTTTGAGACAAATAAGAAGTTTTGGGAAATTTTGTTATCTGAACCACCAAAAATGAGCCAAAACCTGGTTTTTTGAAATACTAGAAATCAGAACCGAACCGAAACCATTTTCATAAAAGAGCAAAAACCAAAACCAGAACCAAAAACCATTTTGATTTTTTTGGAAAATCATTGAACCGAACCAACATGTTTTTTTCAATGGTTTCCATCCATGGTTTAATCAAAATCAAAATATAAATTTCAGTCGAAATCAAAGTCAAAGTAGATATCAAATATCAGGAATGTCAACTAACATTAGTAATAATAATAGATATTCTGAACCAATGGAAATTGATATAAATACAGTACATGAACATTTTCATTTACAGCCTCGAAGAACTCATAGCAATAGTCGAACTAACAAATAATAAAAAAACTTACTGTTTAATAGACACCGGAGCTTCTGTCTCGTTAACAATAATATCTTTCCTAATGTAAAATATCTTAAATTAAAATGTCAAATCGAAATTTTTACTTTATTTGGAAAAGGCCAAATGAAATAATTTTTGACATACCAATAGAATTTAATCACGAAACTATAAAGTCTTGGATAAAATATGCTTAGAACCGTAAGAGCAGAGATTGATTTCGAAAATATTAGTATTGAAATTTGTGTGATGTATGCACACAAAACATATAATGAATTAATCATCATATGTTTTGTGTAGGTCAGGGTTATATTTTATTTCCAAAATATAATTATAGGTGACTAACCTAAGCATACAAATATTTCATACATGCACTGACTGCATGTATATTCTTATTAAATATTATGCATATTTTTATGTATGCATATATTACTATATGCATATATGATAAATGCAATGACCAAAAATAGATGGGTCAATTTACAATATAGAATATTTAAGAAATTCCTAAGAATTCCAATAAGGGATCAATACACTAGCGTAAGCAAATAATTATTCTAATAATTATTTATGTATTAGTTAAATTTTAGGGTATATAAGAAACGAAATCAAATTAATAAAGTTACTTTTACTTTTGAAGTCTAAAGTCATAGTTTGTTCTAATTATACGCTACTCGCTTAAATTACCATAAACTATTCTCCTGACAACCAAATGAACTAAGCTCTTTAGCCAATTCATATCAAACCAGCGGCTTTATTGCTAAGGTTTTTGGTTGAGGACATATATATATATATATATATCGCTATAGGAGCGTATATATTTACCAACAGATTAGGTTGCATCTGAACATCGTTGGATAGAACCTTTAAGTAATTCTCCAGCCAACACTACATGGCGATCCTGCCAGGAGAAGCAACAACAACAGCAACAGAAACAACAACATCAACAACTACAGAAAAGACGAGCTGAACAAAATATTGAAGGAAGACACAAAAGCTGGTCCTAGACCAATATCACTCACAGAATATCGGCAAATACATCCACAAGCCAATTCCATCAGCCAGACAGAGAAACCATCGATAAAATTAAATAAACGGGGAAGAGTGCAGGCCAGAGCCAGACGGGAAATCGGCGAACTGAAAAGGTTACAGCGGTTGGCAGTAAAACCAGAGGAGCGGGAGTATTTCAGAAAACAGAAGGAAGAAAAACAACGGGCAGAAAAACTCCGGAAGAAGAACGCCAAGAAGATCACCAAAAACACCTTGGACGAATTATTCCAAAAATGCTTCGACAACATGGTATATATACAACGGATATGTAATCTAGATATATAAATTTTAATAATATATCTAAAACACATTTAAAAAATATATATATATATATATATATATATAAATACATAATACATAGATCCTAGAATAACATATAAATATATATATAAAAAAAAATCTTTTTTTTAACAATATGATAATCAACATATCATATACTCATTTCTAAATAAAACAAATATGCTATAGAAATTTCATTTTTTTTTTGTTGTTGTTTTGGAAAAAACAAAAAACTCAAATTGTTTGTCATAATATAAACAAAAAAAAAATAAAAAAAAAATCTATATCACTTTAAGGCATTTGTTTGGATGCAATAAATTAGAAGATTTTATTTCACTTGCGTGGTATTTAATTTGTTGGACCACACTTTAGCTGTAGGCATATGAAAAGATGAATATATCGTATAAATAAAGAAAATAAAAGGTCAGAAAGGAAAAGCATTATCTGCATTTAACACTTAAAACAACAAAAAAAAAAAAAAAAATATTATTAACACTTAGGAATTATTTTGGATTTAATATTAGCACTTAGGAATTGTTTAGTTTAAAGGAATTTTTTTTTTTGGACATTCGAGAAATATATATATGTCAAAAATATATATATATAAAAAAAAAAAAATTTCGGTTGAAAAAATATATATATTTTCATATTTTAAATATAAATATAAATTATTATTATTTTTTTTGGTTCAAACAAATATTGTTTTGATTTTTAATTTTTCTAAATGGGTGGCACAGCCTCAAAGGAAGAGGAAATCCTTATTAATAATAATACAGGAGTGTCCAACAATACTGACATTACCAGAAGGTGATATAGTGACGTACAGTTAATCATAATAATATTAGCACTGGTAATAGTCATTTATTTCATTATATATAAAGCAAAGCAATATTTGAATGATAAAATTAAACGGCAAATCACAATTGCCGCGGTTTAGAATTTATCCGAAAATAAAAAAAAGAAATTTTTTCATAATTATATCATTACTTTTCAGTATACAAACAAAAATAATAAATATACATACTTTAATGGCGGGTGTTGAAAGTTTTGATAGTAAAGATATTAAACAAAAAGTGTTGAACCCAAAAAGGGCAACATTCAGCAATAATGAGTTAGCTATACCGAGAAATGTTCTAACTTTAGAAGTTCTTGAATTATTCAAGAAAATTGACAAACTATAAATATAAAAGAAAAATTTTCATATAATTTTTCATTTCATATATATTTTTTTTTTATTTTCACGTTTCATATAAAGTAAAAAAAATACAAATATTTTTGTTATATATAGGTTTCATTAATACACTTGGGAAAAAATATATATATCATATATTTTTCATGTTGAATATAAATATTATTCATTTTTCTTCTAGTGTAATTTTTTCATTAAATAAAGTACTGTTTAGAAAATTTGTTAGTTAAGCACTTAGCAGTGACACTTAGGGATAATAATAATAAAGGAAATAATAACATAGGGAAATACTAATATAGGGAAATTTTGGATAGGTTGAAGTATAAGATAAGGGAATTTAGTAAAGACTTTAGATTTGTAAGGAAATTTAGTATAGATTCTAGGGTAAAATAGATTTGCTTGTTTTGTGGAATTAAAATTTTGTTTAGCCAGGATTCTAGGGTAGAATTAACATTTTTTTTAGATTCTATATATTAACTATTAACAGTTTAAGTTTTATAAATTAGAAATATTTTTTTATATATAAAAAAAAAATATATATGTATATATATTACGTTAAAATTTTAAATTTTTATATAGAAATATATTATGATAGTATCAAGCTAGGGTTTAAATACATTTTATGTTTTGTTCAGGTTACTTTTCAGGAAATTTTTAATTTAAGTTACTTTTCAGAATTTCTTTAATATAAGCTAGTTTTCAGAATTTTTTTTTAAATTAAGCTACTTTTCAGAAAACATTTTTACTACTTTTTCAGAAATATTTTCTTATACAGTAATGAAGTATGATAAAAATCCTTAATGAGGAGTTGCAGAAATTACAAGACTTGTTAAAAAATTTCAAGAAAACACCAAAAAGGACATACAGTTCAAGATATATCCTTAGTAAACTTGCGTATATTGCGAAGAATAGGAACAACTTTTCAAGAGCGTGGAATATATTTTATAAAGAAAACAAAGATCACGCTTTACACTATAAAGAGCGATACGAAGAATTGTATAAAGAAGTAAAAGCATTTTTAGATAGAAGTTCAACAGAAACTTTAGCAACTTTAGAAGAGGAGGAGGAATTCGAATTAGAAACAGGAAGCGACACTGAAGAGGATATCAAAGAAATACAAATTAATATAAACGAAGAAATAAGAACAATCAAAATGTCACTTTTTGATTATGGAGTAGCTCAAAAGCTACCTACATTATTAATAGAGAAAGAAGAAACTCGTGAAGAGAAAATTCGAGATTTTCTTAATAGCGTAGAATTTTACTACGACACTTTGAAATCAGAGGATAAACCCACTTTAATAAAATTTTTAATAAAATGCAAAATTCAAGGTAAAGCATTAACATAATTGGGCAACATAGAAGCCACAACATTTATTGAATTAAAAACATTAATAAAAACCAAATGTGGTTGTAAGGACACAATAGAAATTATTCAAACAAAATTGAATAACAGTCGACAGGGAAATAAACCAATAAGAGAATTTGTGAATGATATAGAAAGTCTGATTTCACGCATGACTGAATTAGAATTTCAAGCACAAAATGAAACAGCAAGACCGGCATTGACAGCAGCTAACAACCGTAGAGGTTTATCATTTATAAAAAAAGGAGTGAACGATAGGTATAAAATAATATTAGACAGTGCTCGACACACAGAGTTCAAAACTGCTATACAACATTTATTAGAACTTGATCCTAGTACGAGCGAAGTAGTAAGGTACATGGAACCAAATAGATATAATAACAATAGAAATATTCAAAAAACAACAGAAATAATAATTATAATAATAACAATAATTACAACAGGAATAATCAAAATTATAACAACAATTATAACAATCGAAGTAATAATAATTATAACAATAATAATTATAATAATCATAATGATAATAACAATAATCATCGTATGAATAACAATTATAATAATAATAGATATAATAATAATAATAACAACTCATATAGAAATAATAATAATAGAACTAATAATAATCATAACAATAATACGAATTATAGAAATAATAACATAAATAATAATAATAACAAGAATAACAACCAAAATTTTAATAGTAATAGAAACTTTACAGGATATAATAATAGTACTAACCAAAATTATAATAACGCTAATAATAATTCAAATAATAATAGAAATTACCTAGGAAACAGACGACAAATTTCGAACACCAGAACACCAAATACAAACGCATTAAATTCAAGAATTCAAGCTATCACCGAGGGAAACGAACAACCCACCGAGGGGGAAGCCAACTCATCGGTAGGGGATTACACCAATTAGGCGATGAAGTAATTCTTACAGCAAATATTTCAAATGGACTATATGGAGACATTGAAATAAATAACAAAATAGCAACATTTTTAATAGATACGGGCGCATCCATTTGCACCGTTAAACAACATATTTTACAAGACAATGACATAAATAAAAATAACGTTACGACAATTCATGGTATTTCAGGACACCTCAAGACGTTAGGCACTTGTAGTACAAAATTAAATTTTCAATCAATAAACATTGATTATAATTTCTATATTGTTCAAAATTACTTTCCCGTACCGGTAGATGGTATTTTGGGAGCAAACTTTTTAACAGATTATCAAGCCAAAATAAATTTAGAAAAATTTATTCTTGATATTACTATAAATAATGAACAAATAATTTTGCCAATAATAAGTAAACAGGGCATGAATAATAAGAACACGACACGATAGTATAAACGATCGTGAAAAAAAAAACGATAGACGATTGTCGTAATTTATTTTGATATCAAGAGAGACGATAGAATTGCTATCGTTTTTTAATGGTATAAATTTTAATTTGGTATAATATTACCAACTTAAAATATTAAATTTATTACCAACCCCACCATATAAAATGACCAGCTGTCACTTTCAAGATATTTTTTTTTTACATTTTTTTTTTAATATTATTGTTATTGTTTATGTTTTAGGTAAGAAGTGTTGTTGTGTATAACCGAATTTGTTGTTTGTTAAATATTATAAATTTTGATTTCATCTTCTGAAAATGAGGATGGAGTGATTAATAAAAAATTGATACGGAAAAATTTGTTGGCCGATGGCCGCATTCTGCATTTTTTCACAAGATAGCATTTTTTTACAGGCAAAACTGTAAAAATATAGCTTTGTAGCAAAATTTTTCTCTAGAAACGAATTCACCATTAAGGAATGGGAGCAACCCTTTGGAACTTCCCAATAAACCATATTTATTTCCCCGTCAAATTTACTATAAGAAAATATACAAGACAATTTATTTTATGTTCAGCAAAAGTGTTAGCGGCTCATATCAATACCAAGTTGGTAAAGATTATATGAGAGGTATGGCGTATGGCACAGTCGCACAGTGCACAATTTCAACAATCTCTTCAGAAGTACAAAAGAAATGGAAACGACAAGAAATGTAAAATAACTCAATAACTCGATAAAAATACATTGCTTATTTTAGTACCTACATAATATTAGAAATATTTTTATTGTGTGTATTTTTTCAAATTATTTTTAAACATCAATAAAACTAAACTAAAATAATAAAAACATAATTTTAAATTAATATAATAATAAAAATATCATAATTAAACTTAAATTTTCATTTGTAAAAAATTATTAAACTTATTACTAAACTTCACGATTGCTTATTTGATATCGTGTAAATTTAATAGATAAAACGATACTCATTTCACGATATCGTTTCATATGATTCTGATTAAATGGTCTAAAATCGAAATCGTTTTATACACGATACGTCATTATAAATTTGACAATCTAGTGACAATTGTCGTCTCTTATGATCCTAAATTTCAATTAAAACGATACACGACTATCGCTGTCGTCTCTGATGATTAATGCCCAGAGTTTTAATACAATTACAATAGCATCACGATGTGAAGCTACTTATTGGATAAATACAGAAATAAATGATACACGCATATTCCATCAAACGGAATTATGTGAGGGAGTTTTCATGGCTGGATCAATATCCAAGTCCATAAATGGTAAAATACCAATAAAAATTTTAAACACAAGAGATAGTAATGTAAAATTAAACTGGGTTGAACAAGAATAATACAGTCTAAATGACCATTACATATTAAATTATAAAGAATCGACAGAGACTTCGACAAAACGGGTTGACAAATTACTAACAGAAATTAACTATGACACATTGAATTGCGAAGAAAAGAAATGCGTACAACAAATCTGCACAAAGTTCACCGATATTTTTCATCTGGATGGAGATGAATTAACAGTAACAAACTCAGCATCAGCAAAAATCGAATTGAAAAAAAGAGTAGCACCTACATATACAAAACCTTATAGGATTCCACATTCGCAGAAACAACCACTACAGGATGAAATACAGAAAATGATTGATCAAAAAATTGCGGAACCATCCGTATCAGCATGGAATTCACCTGTTTTGATAGTACCGAAAAAAGAAGGATCCTGTTACTGGACTCCAAAAGTTCAGAATGGTAATAGACTACCGTAAGGTTAATGACGTAGTAGAGGATGATAAATTCCCACTACCAATTTATGACATGGTAGGAGGTGCGAAATATTTCTCTTGCATAGATTTAAGCCAAGGTTATTATCAGATGGAACTTGATGAAAAAAGTAGACCATGTACTGCGTTTTCAACAGAGACTGGACACTACCAATTGACAAGACTACCAATGGGACTAAAAATTTCTCCAAGCGTTTTTTCACGGATGATGTCTATAGCGATGTCAGGTTTAACTTATTCCAGATGTTTCGTATATTTGGACGATCTAATAATTTTTGGGAATAGTTTAGAATCGCATAATAAAAATTTAATAGAAGTTTTCACCAGGTTAAGGGAGGTAAATTTAAAAATTCATCCTGGTAAATGTCACTTTCTAAGGAAAGAAGTGCTGTACTTAGGGCACATTATTTCAGAAAACGGAATTTTACCTGATCCTTCAAAATCAGAAGCGATAAAAAATTTTCCACAACCTACGAACGCGGATGAAGTTAGACGATTTGTAGCATTTGCAAATTATTTGCATCAATCTGTATACCACTAACCAAATTGCTTAAAAAAGACGTTAAATTTAATTTCACACCAGACTGTATAGAAGCATTTAATACAGTACGAGAAATTTTAATCAGTCCAAAAATTTTACAATTTCCGAATTTTGACGAAGAATTCATTTTACGAACAGATGCATCAGGTTTTGCTTTAGGAGCAGTATTATCAAATAACGATGATAGACCGATTGCATTCGCAAGTAAAACTTTAAATAGTGCCGAGACAAATTATAGTACTATCGAAAAAAATTATTGGCCATAGTATGGGCTATTCGACATTACAGACCGTATCTTTTCGGAAGACGTTTTAAAATATTGACAGATCATAGACCGCTAGTTTACTTATTCTCACTGAAAGAACCGTCATCAAGACTTACCAAATTTAGATTGTTACTGGAAGAGTATAATTTCTATGTGGAGTATTCTCCAGGTAAAGAAAATTGTACTGCAGATGCATTGAGCAGAATCAAAATATCATCAGAAGATTTAAAATTTTTAGTTATAACCAGATCAAAAACAAATCAAGAAGAAAATAAACCAATAGAAGATAAAGAAGAAACAGATGAAGAAATTATAAGGGAATTACTACAACCACCATCAACAGGGTTGAAATTAATCGAGTTAAAAATAGTAAATTGTTTCAAAGAGTAGGTTGAGAGGTTAAAAAATGAACAAGATATTATTATGGGTATTACGTATATACCAAAGAAAAATTGTATATTAATGGTGAAACCAAACGATAGCACTGAATGCCAGTCCGCAACATTCGGCAGATTGCTGTGGAGGGACGTGCAGAAAATCATGGTTCCATTAAAATTAGAAAAATTATATATCTCAAAAGGAGAATTATTGAAATTAAATGACGGCCGTCGACAAAATAATTTAAATAATATGAAGAAGAAAATAAATGAACTATTTAAGGATATGAATATAGAAATAATTGTTATGAGAGATTTAATAAGGATAACTGACCCAGGGATGAAAAAGCTATTACTAAACGATTATCACATATTACCAACAAGTGGACATGCAGGGATAAATCGAACGATTAAGAACATCAAATGCAAATACTTTTGGACAGGGATGCAGGAAGACATAACAACTTTCGTTAAACATTGCGAAACATGCCAACGAAACAAACACATCAATAGGAAAAGACAACCAATGGTCATAACATCAACCAGTGAGACAAGTTTCGAGAAGATTTATATAGATCTCGTAGGACCATTAGACGAAACAACAGAAGGTTTTAAATATATACTTACCATACAAGACGAATTGACGAAGTTCATAGAACACTTCATTTTAAAATACGGAGTACCAAAGAAAATAGCTTCAGATCAAGGAACAGAATTTATGAGTCATGTTTTCAAGGATATGTGTAAAATGCTAAAAATAGATCAACTATTTTCAACCGCATACCACCATGAAAGCATCGGAGCTTTAGAAAATTCTCATAAAGTTCTAGGGGCATATTTAAGAACGTATGTTGCAGAGAGTCACACTGATTGGCATGAATGGTTGCCATACTACACGTTTTGTTACAACACAGCTGTACATTCTGAAACAGAATATACACCATACGAATTAGTTTATGGAAAGCAATGTAGATTACCATCAAATCTCACCAATAAAGTAGAACCACTATACAACTATGAAGATTATAGTAAGGACTTAAAAAATACATTACAAGTAGCGCATAGGGACGCTAGGGAATTGTTAGGGAAGAATAAATTAGAAAGAAAAGATATATTCGATAAAGATTACAAAGTTAGAAATAGTACATATGAAATAGGTAGTTTAGTACTACTGAAAAATGAAAATAGAAAGAAGTTGGATCCAATATATATTGGTCCATATGAAGTAGTAAATACTGAAGGAGTGAATTGTGAAATTAAAAATAATAGGAAAAAGATAATAGTACATAAGAATAGGTTGAAACCTTATTATGTCTATTTAATGATAATATCGGAAAGTTAAGATATTTTTAAAAAAAAAAAAATTTAGGGGGAAGGGGACGCCTGGAAACCCTATAGGAATAAATAATATTTTAGTATTTTAATAAATAATATTTTAATAAGTAATATACGAAAATTAGAAATAGGACAATTACAAATATTTAGTATAGGAATATGGAAAAATATATAATATAAAATATGATAAGAATATGAAATGGAAAAATATAAAGTGAAAGGTTTATGGATATAAAATATGAAAAAATTATAAAAAAAAAAAAAAATTTGAAGTAACAATATGAAGTTCAAAAACTAAATAATGTATGTAATGATAAAATATGTGTACAAAAGAAAACACATATATAGAATAAGAATTATTGAATTATCTAAAAAACAAAAAAAAATAATAATAGTAAGAATAAGAAATTGTAAAACAAAAGAAAAAAAAATATAGTACGTTAAGTTTTAATAAATTTAAAAAGAAAAGTACATATATTGTAAAAATATATATATAAAATTCATATATAATACGTTAAGAACAGTTTTGATAAATTTAAAAAAGAAAATATATTAAAAAAAAAAAAAAAAATACATTTTAATAAGTTGTTAAGAAAAAAAGAAAAAGAAAAAAAGATTTGTTAATAAAATTTTGTAATAGAAAAAAATATTACTTAGGGTACATTCCTCCTTTTCCCGCAGGAAGGGTGGTGTGATGTATGCACACAAAACATATAATGAATTAATCATCATATGTTTTGTGTAGGTCAGGGTTATATTTTATTTCCAAAATATAATTATAGGTAACTAACCTAAGCATACAAATATTTCATACATGCACTGACTGCATGTATATTCTTATTAAATATTATGCATATTTTTATGTATGCATATATTACTATATGCATATATGATAAATGCAATGACCAAAAATAGATGGGTAAATTTACAATATAGAATATTTAAGAAATTCCTAAGAATTCCAATAAGGGATCAATACACTAGCGTTAGCAAATAATTATTCTAATAATTATTTATGTATTAGTTAAATTTTAGGGTATATAAGAAACGAAATCAAATTAATAAAGTTACTTTTACTTTTGAAGTCTAAAGTCATAGTTTGTTCTAATTATACGCTACTCGCTTAAATTACCATAAACTATTCGCCTGACAACCAAACGAACTAAGCTCTTTAGCCAATTCATTTCAAACCAGCGGCTTTATTGCTAAGGTTTTTGGTTGAGGACATATATATATATATATATATATATATATATATCGCTATAGGAGCGTATATATTTACCAACAGATTAGGTTGCACCTGGACATCGTTGGATGGAACCTTTAAGTAATTCTCCAGCCAACATTACATTTGGGTTAAAATTACAAATTGAATATTGTTAGTTAAATTAAACACAAAATAATCTCGCAACATAGTCACTAAGATTCACTATAATTCAGATTTACTAAAATTCACGAGTTAGAAGTAAAAAAACAGATAGCATATGCAGCACAGGGAATAATAAACCATATCAACTTCCCATACAATTCTCCAATTTGGGTTGTCTTTAAAAAATGGATAATTCGGGAGAAAATTAGTGAAGAATCGTCGTCGAGTATATAATAATGAATGAGATAACCATATATAACAAATTTCCTAAACCAAATACAGGTTCGCTTTTTAATAAATATTTTACCACCCTCACAAAATCCTTGTAGTGATAAAGTCCAAGCTAAGACAACAATTTCGAACATTATGAATATGTAGGATGCCACTTGGACTAAAAAATGGTCCAGTTACATTTCGAAGAATAATAAACTATGTCTTACGCGATTTTATTAATATTATTTGTTTAGTTTATATTGACGACATAGTAATCTTTAGTACGTCAATGCAACAACATATAACATGCAATTTAAAAGATGATATTTAAAAGATTAAGAGAATTTAATCTAAAAACTCAGCTCGATAAATGTTAATTTTTGATACCTTAAGGCTGCCCAAAATTTAATAAAAAAATTATATTAACTACCGATGCAAGTCAATATGCTATAGGTGCCGTTTTATCGCAAAATGGACATCTAATTTGTTTCTTTTGCCAGTAGCACCCTTAACGAGCATGAAATCAGATAATAGTATAATTGGAAAGGAACTTTTGGCCATTATATGGTCTACCAAATATTATCAATAAAAACCTTATCAATAAAAACAGACCATCTAAGGTCTAAATTTAAATTAGATGTATTCAATATGTAAAAATATGTACAATAAGGTAGCTGACTTTTTAAGTAGGATTCACGTACACATAAATAAAAATGAAATAAATGTTTTAGATATTGAAAATGATGTTAAAATCAGTAGTGATTTGGCTACAATTCATAGTAGTGCGGAAAATTTGGGGAACCACTTTACAATTGTAGGTAACGTCGTAAATAAATATTCTACACAAATTAATTTAGTTACACAAAAATCCGAAGAACTTTCAGTAAAATTTAAAAAATATAGAATAATATATTCAGACGAAAATCTTAAAGATGACAACTATTTAAATAGTAGTTTCCGATGGTTAATAAATAAAGGATTAACTATTTTACAAAATAAATTAATAAATTTATTTAGTAATGACTAAAAACTTAAATTGTACTAAATATGCAAAAATGTTGAAAACGATAAAAAAATTCTACGAGAAAAGTAACTTACTTATTTTATTTTACAAAATTAAAACATATTATTTACATTAATAATTATGATTTCATGTATGTAATTTAGCTAAATATGATAGGAAACCTAATCAGTATAAATATAAAATATCTGAAAATTTATTCTGTAAACCAAATTATATTTGATAACAAATTTGATGGGTTAAATTTGAAAGATTTTTGTATTGTCCAACAAAATAATGATGTTCATTTCACTTTTCCTAGAAGTCATACAGGTAATTCTGATATAGAAAGAGCTCATGGAACAATTACTGTTACTGATAAAGTTACTGATTTCGAAAAAATAAAATCAATATGCAGGAAAAGTAAGATTAAGGTTAGATACAGAAAGTAAAATTTTAAAGGCAGTAAAAAATATAATAACAGGACTCTTTTAACGACTGGAGTGAAATCAATTGTGCTTCTATGCTAAAGTTACTGATTTTGTAAAAATAAAAATTACCAAATTAAACAAAAATAGAAAAAACTTTTTACTAACAAATACTAAAGAAATTCTTATCACAAATCCGACAGCCTTAAGGTATAAGAAACTTCATAGGTATAAGAAACTACGATACTTAAAACAGAAAATATATAAATAGACATTAGAAACAAAAATATCCATCCTTTTCGTATTAAAAGAAACATTTTAAACATTTTTCAGATACATATAATAATACTAGTAATAATAGTATTAATCCTAGCCATTACCTGTCCAAGGCTTGATTAACGTCGAAAAGTTTACACTATAATTCAACAAGAAAAAATGACCGCTTATTGAAATTTATAATAAAATTATTCATATTATTGATCTGAAGACATGAAACTATAATAGACATTAGAGAATCGCAAATAAAATTTTCATTTAACTTACTAGGTGACGAAAACATTATTAACACAATTACCGAAAAAATTAAAAAAATTAATCATTTAAAATATTAATAGAAAACCATTTGAAAGTATCCGATAAAAATATTCACGATACCATAATAAATTCTAACAAACAAGTAAAAAATAATTATGACATTCAAGAAAATATTATAAATCTACAAGACAGTATTAATAAAAATAGTTTATTAATAAGTAACATTAGATAAACTTTTAAATACTTTTATTAGTGACGATTGGTAAATAATTAACAATCACAATATTTACAAATACTAATATACTAACGAATCTAAACCTATTAAATGAAGAAATTGAAAAAATTCAAGTAAATATTTTTTTTTTCTAATATCAAACTATGACTATACCGTTTTAGTTTCAAAATGAGAATAGTAAACTTCAAAGTGAAATAGTAAACTTCAATATAAGAATAGTAAATTTCAATTTGAGAATAATAAATTTCAATATAAGAATAGTAAATTTCAATATGAGAAATTTTATTTAGATTTAAAACAATTAATTTTGATACAAAATATTTGAAATTCAATTTATTAATATTGCATATTTTTTAAGTTAAGAGCCGCAGTGATATTTCTTTGAATACTTCCGATGCAATTGGCACATATTGTTGGTGTAATTGTCTGCAGACCTACTTCCATAAGGCTCTTAAGCTTTGCTCTTTGATGGTCAAATCTGAATTTATGTTATTAAGAATACTTGACAACTTTATTGAGAGATCTCTTTTAACATAACTCTACCACAGACCAGACATTTTCAATTGGGTTAAACATTGCACTATAGGGTCCAAGTCTGAGTATCATTTTTTCACGAAATTCTTGCTCCTGCAAAACTTCTTAAATTTGACTGTGGCAAGGTGCATTTTCAATTACCATAACAACTGGTTTATCACGTCTAACCATTTACTTATTTTTCTCATTTTAATTTTAACAATTCTCATATTGAAATTTACTATTCTAATATTGAAGTTTACTATTCCACTGTGAAATTTACTATTTTCATTTTGAGGTTTATTATTCTCATTTTGAAACTAAATTGGTATAGATCAATTCTTACCCCTGAAAAAATTGATACATATAATATAGATCCAGATTCATTTAAAATTAAAAAACTTAAAAATTCAGTAACAATCATTAATTTCAAACTAACTTTTATTGTAGAAATTCCAAAATTGATTCAAACAAATGCTATTTTATTTAAAGTTATCCCAATTCCTAATTTAAAAAACGAATAAGCTGACATAGAAATTTCTGACATTTTTGTTTTTGAAAACAAAACATACTATTTTCGTAATAATTAAAAATAATACATTAAATTAAAATAATTTGATTTCTTTTAATAATAGTACTACAGAATTTAATAATATAAACATTTTCAAATAAACAGAGAATAGTAATACCTAGTTATTCTGAATTTATTATCCTGTAAAA
The DNA here is from genome assembly GCA_963920725.1 of Rhamphomyia laevipes. Taxonomy (NCBI): domain Eukaryota; kingdom Metazoa; phylum Arthropoda; class Insecta; order Diptera; family Empididae; genus Rhamphomyia; species Rhamphomyia laevipes. The sequence goes on along the minus strand of OY987256.1, from coordinate 28,241,821 downwards.
TAAAGAAATACGGGAAATTGTTTATAAAGAAATATAATGTTATAACATGTTTTAAGATAATTTTAAAATTTTATAAGAAAAATAAAAATCAAACAATTGTAACAGCAGAAATTCAAGCAAAGAAAATCTTAAGGATGGGGGAGTTATAATTGCCTTAAACTAAATTCTTAATAGCATTATTCCAAAAACTATCGTTCATATATAAAATCCTTAAAATATTTTTTTCATAAATTACGCGCGTAAAATAATTTAATCTAATTCGCAAAATTTAAAAAACATATTTTTCCCACATTTATAATCTAATTTATTTTCTCGCAATAAAATATAAATGTTATTACAACTTCATAAATTCACAAAAATTACTTTTGCTAAATTGCAGTTTTTAAATAAATTATATTGTTTGATTTTGCTTGATACTTAAATATACATAGGTATAATTTAATTGAAATATTCTTTGGATGACACTCACACTCAACCATTAAAAATGTCGAGAAGAGGATATCCCAAGTTATGTTATGTATACACTACCTATTGCTATGATTGAAGCTAAAAAAAATTATGGTAATGTTACCACTTATAGACCTGTTATGCCATGAATTTTATACACATTATACACAAATAGCTATTTTTAATGATAACTATACAACGTCTGAAATTGCTACAATTTTTGAAAAGAGAGGAGAATTATTATTTCTACAACATGTATAATGTATAATTTGCAGAAAGAGGAAAATATTTTAAATTTTTTAACAGAAGGTCCAGTTCTGGGAAAATTAACAAAAAATTATTTTAATAATAATGTGTTAAGTGTAGACTGTAGATGAATGAATGGAAATTCTAAATGGATTAAATTGGAAAGTATTAGTAGGCTACACAGCGGAGACCTATAAATATAGAAAATTAATACAGGATGAATACAGATAATAAATACAATCATAATAATAGTAATAATGAGAATAAAATATTAGTAGTGTAATAACCATCATAATAATAATGAAGTATAAATATAAATAATAATAATGATAATAAAATATAAATAATAAAATAAACTTAATATCTAATAATTAAGACATTATGTACATACATCAATAACTATAATGATTACAGTTAAAACAGATGTCTATATAAGCCAATGATTTTTTTTTTTTGTATTTTTTAAATAAGTATTTTAATAAAATACTTTTTTAATTGAACAGAACATTTATACACATTTGGTCACAGAATCGCTCATAGATTTCTACTTATCAAAAACTTAAACCTTTTTTATTGGAATTAAAATTAAACTAATATTTTAGTTAATATTAAAGTTCTGATAAAAAAGAGTTATGTTTGTTTAATTTTTAATTATAAAATAAAAAGTGAATTGTGAAAAAAGTAGAAATTTTTCTTTTTATATTTCAATAAAAATTACTACTGTTTACAATTTTTTATACTGTTTACATAATTCCTAAAAAAAATCAAAAAAAAATCGGCTAACTAGGGGGAGCAGAAAACTCGTAGTTATGTTTTACAGCGATTATGTCCAAAAGTTTTTTGTAATTAATGTTACCTTTGTAACAAACAGTAATTTTTTCAAAATTGCTCATTTTTATTATTTATTGATTTAAAAATTAATAATTTTATATTTTTATTTCTTTTATATTTAATTATAACGAAAATAATAAATAAAATAAATAACTGTAATTAAATTATGCGTAATCACGAATCCAATCTGTGCACAAAATTTCATTGAAATCGAATAATATTTACCATATGATGTAGAACATATGAAATATTAATCGGAAATTTAAGCATCGACTCAGTAAATCCACTTACTCCTACCTTGGTCAGTGCGTACATGCGTAATCAAAAATCCAACCAGTGTACAAAATATCAGAGAAATTGGATAATATTTACCATATGATATAGAACATATGAAATATTAATCTGAAATTTTAGCACGGACCCGCTCAGGCTACTAACTTCTACCTTAGTATACTACCTTAGTATACATTTGTAATCACAAATCCAACCTGTGTGCAAAATTTCATTGAAATTGGATAATATTTACTATATGATCTAAAACATATGAAATATTAATCGGAAATTTAATTTTATCATATACCCCCTCAGGCTACTAATTTCTACCTAAGACTACACATGCGTAGTCACGAATACAACCTGTGTACAAAATTTCATTGAAATTGGATAATATTTGACATATGAAATATAAAATATTAATACATATGAAATATTAATCTGAAATTTTACCATGGACCCCTTAGACCTAGAGCTACTAACGTGTACATTAGTCAACACATGCGTAATCACAAACGCACTGTGTGTACCAAATTTAATTGAAAATGGATAATAATTACTATATGGTGCAGAACATAAGAAATATTCTTTGGAAACTAAGTTGTCATATATTAGTTTCCCATGAATACAATAAAGCTACCTGATACAAATTTCCGGAGCAATAAGTAGGTAACAAAGTCAACCTGTGTTTGAAATATAATTGTAATTGTGTGCCAATTACTGTATGATGTAGAAGAGTATTGAACTAATGAAATTTAATTGGACATTTTAGCATGGACCCACTGAACTACCGGCTTTAAACTTTGCATACAGTAAGTACATAAAGAAGCAACTATGTGTGTCAAATTTCATTCAAATCAAATAATAAGTACCATATGCTCCAGAGCATATGAAATTTTAATCGGAAATTTTAGTATGGACCCCCTGAAAGTATTAACTTCTATCATGGCCAACATGCATAATCAGAAGGTCTACCTGTGTACCAAATTTCATTCAAACCAGATAATAATTACATGCTATAAAACACGTAATTATATAAAATTCGGAAACTAAAACTATTTACTAGGAACCCCCTGAAGGTGTTCACTTTCAGGAGAAGCAACTAGATCATAAAATTAGCCTATATATTAAATATCATTGAAATCGGTTTATGCTGTAGAATATATTTAAAAAAAAAGGTCAATATTAAAAGGTATTATTTAATTTCAATGAAATGTTGTACACAGGTTGGATTCGTGATTACGCATGTGTAAGACTAAGGTAGAAATTAGTAGCCTGAGGGGGTCCATGCTAAAATTTCCGATTAATATTTCATATGTTCTAGATCATATGGTAAATATTATTCAATTTCAATGAAATTTTGTACACCGGTTGGATTCGTGATTACGCATGTGTAGACTAAGGTAGATGTTACTAGTCTGAGGGGATCCATGTTAAAATTTCCGATTAATATTTCATATGTTCTAGATCATATGGTAAATATTATCCAATTTCAATGAAATTTTGTACACAGGTTGGATTCGTGATTACGTATATTTATACTTATTATAGTTATTTTAATGATATTATTTATTATTAAAGAAATAAAATTATAAAATTAAATCAATAAATAATAAAGATGAGCAATTTTGAAGAAATCACTGTTTGTTACAAAGATAATGTTATTTACAAAAAACTTTTAGACATAAATCGCTGTTAAACATACTACGAGTTATCTGCTCCCCCTAGTTAGCAGCTTTTTTTTCTTTTCTTAAAATTTAAAATTAGAGATATTGTAAGTTCATACATTTTTACTGAATTTCCCTTCATTTGTTTACTTTAAAATAATATTGCATTATAAATGAAAGCTTTGAAACTTTAAAGTGATCTACTGAGATAAGACGTCTGAATTGTGACCCTAGAATATTATTAATTTGCCAATTTAATGTAGTAGTGCTATTATATTTTATGGTTGCATATATTTAGGTGCTCAAAATAAATAATTTAAATTATTATAATAATAATATAAAATACAGGGTATGAAAGAAGGAACACCACACGATTGAATAAACTATCGTGCAAAATTACGATAAATAAGGGAGAGATGGACGTATAAATTTGATTTTTGGTTAATGTTACAAGCTTAAAAGACGATGTAATTTAATTTTTGTATCATGAGAGGCAATTAAAACACTGGTTTATATCAAATGAATTCTAAAATATTTAAAAAAAATTATATAATTTTTTTTCTATATAAATAAAAAAATTACGATTGCTGGGATTATTATTATTATTAAGCTATACATGTACATAACATACATATCATGTACATACATATCATAATTCATTTAAATTGTAATAAAATGTCATTAATCAATTATAAATAATTTGTTAAATTTGTGTGCAATCATTCTAATATATTTCACAGCAATTTAGCAAAAAGCCTTATTTCCATTTTAACTCTTGCCATGCTCCAATTCCATATTAATTTTTTTTTCTATTATATCGCATATTCCAGTTCTTTGCCTAATATGTATGTTTCGAATCTCCGACTGATGTTCAATATAAATATTTCCATTTAGGGTTGACATATCTGCAGTTTTTTTTCATTTACGATCATACTCAAAGTCTGTACCCGATATATTAACGTTGGAAGTACTACTACGTTCATAATGCAAGGTATATAGAATTTTAAGAAGGTAACATATTGCGCATGATCGCTATCTCTCTCCCGCATTTTTGGCTATCAATTGACGTCACCCATGAGGCAAAAGTTTATTCTATATAAAAACGTTAATGCCGAATGTTGTTATATTTGAAATTTGAAAATTATTTAGAACGTGAATATGTATATTAGAACGTGAAAATTATTTAAGTTAATAAGAAATTATTGTAAAATGGTTGTATGTGCGGTGTATAATTGTAATAGTAATTCAGATAAACGGTTAAAAAGAAATTGTGATGAATCATTTCGTAAAAGTATTCGGTATTTTTGTTTCCCTAAGGACAATAATTTTGCCAAAATTTGGATCAACAAGTGCGATAGAAAAGACAAAATAAACATAAAAAACGCTTGTGTGTGCTCAAAACATTTTACTGCTGAACATTATGTTCGTAATTTGCAGCAAGAACTTTTAAATTACTCACCCAAAAACAGAAAGAAATTAAAATTTGACGCGGTGCCAACTGAAAATCTCCCATCTGGATCTGGATGTTCTGTAGATTTGGAAGTAAATCTTAAAAAAGAAAAGGCAGCAGCAACACGCAATGCAAGGCAAAAGAAAAGAACAGCCAAACAGCTTACACTGGAACTTATTTAAGTATACTTACTTATTTAATATATAAAAAGTGATTTCTTAAAATAATAATCATAATATTTATATTCAGTCAATCATCAAGTGATGAAAGTGAAAAAGAAAATATTCCTATAAGTGAAGAATATGTACCTAATACTGTTGGAGTTCTAGTTCAAATTGACAGTTGTGACAAAGCAACAACTACAGATATGTTATTTGGAAATGAAAATATTATATTGAAAAATGATATAAAAAAATTACCACATGAAATTATAAAGTTAAAACAAGAAAATATTTTTTTAAAAAAAGAAAATCATTTTTTAATAATATTTTTACGTCCGGGCAGCGAAAGAAAATGCAAAACCAAGGAAGAAGAATTAGGTGGACAGCAGATGAAATTGCTCAAGCTGTAGCAATTTATGCTAACGGACCTAAAGCTTATCGATTTTTATTTAAAAAAAATTATCCAATGCCGTCAGTCTCAACTCTACAAAAATGGACTAGCAAAATAGATATAAATCCGGAATATTTACATGTTGTTTTTAATTTGATGGAAAATTGTGATCTAAGTCCATTCAATAGAGTTTGTACCATAATGGCAGACGAGATGAAAATTCAAAGGTCATATGAATATGACCAAAAAAGCGATTTTCTGCATGCTCCAGCCAATTATGTACAGGTAATTTTTTTATTTCATATATTTAGTCAGAAATTTAATTTAGTATTGCTCCTTTCATTTTTTAATTTAATGTTTTACCAATATATTTTTTTTTTTAAAGTTGATATAATATTTTTCTTTATATACCGGTAATTATGGCGAGAGGATTGTTTTCAAACTGGAAACAACCATTATATTGTAACTATGATGCGAAATTGACGAAAATTATCATTAATACAGTAATAACAAAACTAAATAAAATTAAGTTTGATGTAGTGGCAGTAGTTTCGGATTTAGGCGGCGGCAATAGAGGACTGTGGAATGAAATGGGAGTTAATGAGAATAATCCATTTTTTGAAAATCCATGTGATACAAAAAAAAGTGTACGTGTTCAGTGATACACCCCACCTCATTAAATTACTTCGAAATCATTTTCTCGATTCAGGATTTACATATGACAACAAACTGTTAACAAAAAAACCTCTAGTCGAATTACTGCAATTACAAGCTGGTGCAGATTTAAAAATTGCAAGTAAATTATCACCCATTCACCTAAATTGCGTCTCAAGTAAAAGACAAAGGGTTAAATTTGCAACTCAGCTGTTTTCACACACCAATTCACGGGCACTTCAAAGAGTTGGTACATTAGGTCTAGCTAAAGCTGAACATTGGAATGAAGTATCTATTTTGCTTAAGGATGTTAGTTGAAATCTATATAAAAATAATAAAATTTTAATTTTTAATCTAATTTTAATTAAATATAATTTAATTTTTTTAAGGTAAATGACTGGTTTGATGTTTTCAATTCAAAAGTTCCAAAAATTGATTCACGACCAAGAATGGCAGCATATGGTTTAGCTAAACAGGAGCATGAAACAATATTAAATAAGATGGAAAATATAATAAGTAACATCAAAATTGGAAAACATATGACACTTCTACCATTCCAAAAGGGTATACTGACCAGCATCAATGCTCTAAAAATGATATATAAAGATCTACAACAACAGTACAAGGCTACATACTTGTTGACGTATCGGTTAAATCAAGACCCTCTTGAAATTTTTTTCGGGATAATGCGTGCGAAAGGCGTATAATTTTAATAAATAAAACGATATCGTCTCATATTATGCCTACTGGTATAAAAATGGCATAAATCAGCGGTTCTCAAACTTTTTAATTTCTGTACCAGCTAGTAAACATTTGAAAGGTTGGCGTACCACAAAAAAAAATGACTTCGCGCATACGAAAAATAAAGAATTTGTAATATACATTTACTGAACTAAAACCCTTTTAATTCACTTATCAAAAATTTAAAATAAAATTTCGCACAATTCATATTTTTGAATAATATTAATTTTAAATTAATTTTATTATTGTTTTTAAAATAATGGTTATATCTCAATGAGAACGATGAATTTGTTTAGTTGAAATAATTTTTACTTTCCTTTTATTGAATTTACAATTCATGTTTTCCTCACCTGGGCATAGCTCCTAAACGGCTTTACCGATTTAACTCAAATTTGAAATTTAAGCTCGTGTTATTAATCACTCGGTACTTTAATAACTTTTATGGCCCTTCGAGGGGCGGGGGGTTGGGCCTATTTTCTAAAAAGTCATGTGGGGTATCAAATTAAAGGTCTTGATGAGTACATCTCGTTGGGTAGTGTTTCGGGCAACTAGGTCCTAGTGGGCCCCCCAAAAATTGGGCCCAAAATGAAAAAAAATCATGAAAGGTATCAAATTAAAGGTCTGGAAGAGTAGATATCTTTGGGGTAAGTAAAGGAAGTGTTTGGGGGCAACGCGGGTCATGTGGGGCCTGAAATTATTATTAATTTCCTTTTATTAAATTTACAATTCATATTTTCCTCACCTGGGCATAGCTCCTAAACGGCTTAACCGATTTAACGCAAATTTGGAACTTAAGCTCCAGCGTTTACCCAGTCGGTGCCACATAATTTTCAGGGCCCGGCGAGGGGGCGGGGCGTTGGATCTATTTTCAAAAAAGTCATGTGGGGTATCGGGTAGTGTTTCGGGTAACTAGGACCATGTGGGGTCCCCAAAAAATGGGGCCTATTTTTTAAAGAAGTCATGTGGGGTATCAAATTAAAGGTATTGATGAGCACATTACGTTGGGTAATGTTTCGGGTAACTGGGACCAAGTAGGCCCCCAAAAAATGCGGTCAAAAATGAAAAAAAAATCATGTGGGGTATCAAATTTAAGTTCTGGAAGAGTAGATATCTTTGGGGCAAGTAATGGTAGTGTTTGGAGCAACGTGGGTCATGTGGGGGCCTGAAAAAGTGGTCACGTGGGGCCTGAAAAATTAATGTTTTCTTCACCTGAGCATACCTCCTAAACGGCTGTACCGATTTAACTCAAATTTGGAACTTAAGCTTGTGCTCTGACCCATTTGCCGCCACATAATTTTCATGGCCGGGATTTGGGGCGTGTGAGGGGGCTATTTTCAAAAAAGTCATGTGAGGTATCAAATTAAAGGTATTGATGAGTACATCTCGGTGGGTAGTGTTTCGGGTAACGAGTACCATGTGGGCCCCCAAAGCATGGCGCAAAAAAAAAATCAAATGGGCATCAAATTAGAGGTCTGGAAGAACAGATATTTTTGGGGCAAGTAATTGTAGTATTTGGGGCAACAAGAGCCATGTGGGGGCCTGGAAAATGGGGCCCAAAAAAATAATGTGGGGTATGAAATTAAAGGTCTCGATGAGTACATCTCGTTGAGTAATGTTTACGGTAAAGAGCGCCATATGGGGCCAAAAAATAAAAAAATATACATATGTATGTATATATAAATATATATATATATATATGAGCCGTTAATTTTGCAAGTGACTTTTCGCGAAACATGAGTTAGAGCTATTTATTATTAACCGCTCAAATATATATTTTTTACTATAATATGTTATATTATAGTAAAAATATATAAACAATATAAAAATTCTACAGTTTTTAGTCGATCAAATATATTGTGTAAAACTTAAAATATTTGACCGACTAAAAAGTATGAAATAATAATAAATAAAAAAAACATTTTTTTAAAATACTTTCCTTTATAAATAGTAATATGCGACTAAAAACTAATAAATAATACTAAAATTATATAATCTTTCATTCTTGTATCTAGAGTTTCAGTAATGGTCAATTGTAGTAGGGTTAACTGCAAACATACTAGATTAGAGATTCAGTAAAGGTAAAGTATAGTAAAAGGGAAGTAGACCCCTTATAAATATCATTCTGATAAATTCTATTAATTCTCATAATTAATTTTGATCAGTTATACTTCCCTTTATAAAGGGTCTACTTCCCTTTTACTATACTTTACCTTTACTGAATCTCTAATCTAGTATGTTTGCAGTTAACCCTACTACAATTGACCATTACTGAAACTCTAGATACAAGAATGAAAGATTATATAATTTTAGTATTATTTATTAGTTTTTAGTCGCATATTACTATTTATAAAGGAAAGTATTTTAAAAAAATGTTTTTTTTATTTATTTATTTTTTAATATTAGGATTAATTTTAGTTAATTTTAATCACAAGTTATGTTCAATATTCAGTCCTGTTCTATATTTATTTCTTATGCTGAGCATGGCTGAAAATCCATTTTCACATAAATACGAAGTTCTAAACGGCATTAGAAATTTTATAGCTTTATTGGAAATTATTTCGAATTCATATTTTCTTTGTAGCAGAGGCTCACACTACATTCCATATAGAAAGATTGCTTACTTAAATTAATAGTTGAACATATTTTTAGGGGGTATATTTTTTATTTATATTAATATTTTTTTTATTATAATACAATAACTTATCTTTTGAAAACATAACATTGTCAGTATTTTATATATAATATATGTATATAAATAATAAGTTATATAACTTACAAGATGAAGAGAAGAAACCGCTGTGTTATTCAGTAACTTGCGTCCTAAACATTTAGGATTTTAAAATCATCGACTTTAAAATGTAATGCACACACTCTATAAGTTACACGATAATCATCCGGTCTTAAATTAACAGCAGCCTACCTCTGCATGCACATCACCACATCTTTAAGAAATCTTAAATATATTTTATTTCGATAATTCATCACAAAAAATAAGTAAGCCTCAAAAGAAAATTATTCTGAGTACAACACTGTCTACAAATTTGGCATTTTGAATGCTGTTTTCAAATTTAATTTTTTTTGGTTATAATAATATCGTATTTTTATTGCAAGTGTTATATATACTCTAACTCTAAGGTCGTAATATTACAACCCGCCATACAAAATATTTTGATCGTTAAATTTGTATATGATGAGAAATCTTCCTGTATTATATTATTTTTGCTATGAGTCATTATTTTGGTTTTTTCGTTATTTATATCTAAACCAACTTCTGCACATTTTATTTTTAATTCATTAAGCATAATTTCCAGTTCTTCAGGACACTCCGAAATTAATGTTACATCATTAGCAAATCTTAAGTTGTTTAGGTTCTCACCATTAATAAGTATATGCCTTTGTTGACCCAATTGAGTAATCTTATTATTCATTGTCATTAGTAACGTTTCCGGGTCTGGTTTCTAGCATAATTTTTTATTGGAATTCTTTGAAGTGCTCCTTGATGGTATTTTTTATTAGGCTGTCGATTGTTAGATTGCTCTGATGCTGGGTTATTAGGTATTACTTGTTCATCCGTATCTGATCTATTTTGTTTTTGTTAGTGTTTTTTCTTGTGTTACTATTTCGCCTTTAACTATTTTTGCCTCAATACCATCATTTTTAAGGTTGTTAAGCACAATTCTTGTATGTTTCTGTGATTGGCTATTTTTATAGGCTATTGGCTATTTTATTTATCAGCAAAAAATATTTTTGATTGATATTCTCTTAGTTTATATTTTCTTTCATAATTTGCTCTTTCTTTCTTTTAGTAGTAAAACCAAGAAGGACAGATGTTGACATTCTTCTTTTTCCATAGACGGTAAAGGAAGTTAATTTCAAGAGGTATATTATCTAGTCCTAAAAATTTATTAATGATATCCAAAATACATGGTTCTAACTCATTCACCGCATTTTCAGATTTTTGTAAATTGCATATCAATATTTTGTTTTGCTTTGTAATTTTTTCATTTTGATTAATTCTATTCTCCAGTTTACACTATTTCAATTTAATTTCATCTACACCTTTTCCAAGTGTAATTCAGAAAGTATCAATTGTAATTCAGATTAGTAAATTTGAATTCAGAAAGCGTCAATTCTAATTCAGAAAGTATCAATTGTAATTCAGAAAGCCTTAATGGTATTTAAAAAACGACAATATTTATTAAATTTATTATTTTATTAACGTTTAAGAATGGATTTATTTTAATTTAAATAAAAAAAGAACTCTAACTCAACAAAAAATAAACAATAATATTATTCTATATAAATTATTAAATTAAGACATTCAGACTTTCAGCAGACGTTAAATTGCAGTTAACAACCAACAGGCATGTCATTCATTTTTAAAGATGTAGCTTGATGTACTGTACAGTGTTGCACAGCACGAGGACAATCACTCCCCATAGTGCATCATCTATAATATTCTCCAAGTAAACCAATCTTTGTTCCATCATGCCAGTACCTGCAAAGTTTTGAACCAAATATTCTCAATTACAATTGACGCTTTCTGAAAAAAAAAAACTGATTAATCTGAATTACAATTGACGCTTTCTGAATTAAAAATGACTAAAATGCCCCCTACACTATCACACATGTTATCAAACTTGGTGTGTCACGCAAAACTGTTTTTTTTTTCACACAGCGTCACACATATTGTCAAACATCAGCTTCTTATTAAACTTCTAATCGAAAGGTTGGACTTTATTGTGGGTGCTTTAATATGTAATTGACACATACAATGATTTGATGTTTAATAATAATTGATGTTTCTTGGTCTTTCAGGAAACTTAATTCCTCGAAATACCATAATGTTGGCACATAAATATTTTCAGTACCGGCAACTTGATTTTTCGCTTTTTAAAACTTTGTTCAATTCGCACTTATATAAACTACATATGCTATTAAGTTTTCATTTCAGCATTTCTAAATTTGCATTTGGTTAGATTTCGTTAAATTTTTCTAACATTTTTTCATATTCAATATTTTTTAAAACTCTATTTTTATATACATCGCTTTTACATTTCCACAATTTGGGATGTTCGCGATATAAATTAAAAAAATCTCACCAAAATTAAATATTTAATACTGTCGCCATGTTTATCTTATAATTTTTTTCTGAAGAATGACGAATGTGTGACAAACAGTACCATATACTGTCACACATGTTGTCATACATGTCGAATAATCAAATTTGTTTAATTTTTATCAAACCGCATGACTAGAGATTGCAAATTTACCGAATTTTGTTATTACCGGTTACTCGGTCAAAAAAATTACCCTTACCGGTAAACACCGGTCAATTTGAATATTTTCTAAAATTATCTAAAAAATAATAAAAAGGTTAAGACATAAAAAAGTAATGTGTAATTCAAAATACACTTTATTTATATTCTATAAACTAAATTAATACACTTAACAAAACCAAAAAAATGATGTAAAAAAATAAAAGAATAATGTAAAATAAAAACAAAATATAAATACTTAATTAATTTTTAATTAATGATCTTTTTTAAAATATGCGCGCAAGAAACATAAATCGTGCTTCTGTCACTGAGATTGGACCTACTTTTTGTGATAATTAGTAAATGAGCTCAGCAGCAGAGAACGCACGTTCTTACTCTATCTTTCTATCTATACTTTAGTATAAGCAAATTATATTAAGATAACAAAATGAAATTATTCAAAAATCTAGTTTAATTAAAACATAATTTTTTTTCCAAATACATTAGTTACTAAACAAAGCAATGAACATGATTTTTTTTTCTGGTAATGATTATCCACATGAATAAATATTTATTTTTAATTCCATGGCTTATTATAAGAAATTTTTGTTTCATGCCATACTACAAAACACTTTTTTACCGAATTTACCGGTAATGAGCGATAAAATTATCGGTAAAAAAATAATGCTTTTTCAGTTGATTTACCGGTAAACTGGTGTTGCAATCCCTACGCATGACGAACTGTGTGTCACACCGACAAACATGCCATGTTGTACAACTCATGTTGGACAACATATGTGATAGTGTATGGGGCCTTTAATCTGAATTACAATTGATACTTTCTGAATTATAATTGATGCTTTCTGAATTACAGTTGGAAATGGTGTAGTTCTTCTCTATATTGAAGTAGATTGTTATCAAGCTATTGGACTATTTTTTAATCTCTTGTTTAACACCCATGATTGCTTCTAATTTTTTTTGTCACAGTCGGACATTATTACACATTCTTACAGTCATAATTGATGTATTATCTGCTTTGGGAGATTTAATTATACATATTTATATTTTACTAAATTAATCTATCGAAACTATATAACTTTACATTTTCTTTAATGCTTGAAACTATGCTTTATTATATTATAACTTATAGTATTTGCTAGATTTTTTTACCGCGCCTGTGATTATAAAATGTATCCTATGATCTAAAAGGTTTGTGGTTAGTGTACAAAAATTGAATAAATTAATAATTATTTGTTTATAATGAAACTTTGCAATACTGAATTCAATTTTTTAATAATTGATTGTATTTTTACAACTAATTAATGAGATCGCAAGTGGCACTTTGAATTGATTGAAACAAGAACAATAAATTCGCAATTTAAACTTTACTTTATTTAATTTAATCCAAATTCTTATTTATGTATATTTCTTATGGATGGTTCAGAATATATTTTTAAATCTGACTCTTGATGTTGTATTTAGTTTGTTATATCTATTTGTACTAACCTTATTACATCTGATACAAATCCTCAAAAGAAATTCAATGGTGGGCGTTACTTTAAAAAGAAAATATTTTTTTTTTGGTTATAACTTAGGGTTTTTTCACTACTCTTGCTTTATGATATATTATCTACTTGTATCGCTTATTATTCTTTATAATTCTTTAATATTATATTATAATTATCAATTATTACTTGTGAATTTTTGAAATTTTTTTGTAAATACAACCCAGTCACTTTGACAAGTCTCATAAAAGTATATTAAAATGCTGCAAATTTTATTACTATTACTCAATTAAATCTGAGTTATCTGCCTTAGTGAAACATATCAGTCTATACATAATCTAATAAATAACATTATGTCACACATTCTATGCACTTAGAGTAATATCATATATAATTGGAAACCAATGCATACGAAATTTTTTAATTATTTGAACTTATTGTGGAGAATTTTTTAAAAATCTTCTATATTATTTATTGTGCAGCTTATATTTCACTCGTTAATTTTCACATTTCACATTTTTTATATCCTCTACTCATTATAAAACTTTAGAGATTTGTAAAATTAAAATTTTTTATAGAAACAAATTTAGAAAAAACTGGGATCTTCTTTATTTCAAAAAAGAATAACTCAGCGACTGAGATTTCTGGGATGCTATCGTATAATTTTAATAAATAAAACGATATCGTCTCATATTATGCCTACTGGTATAAAAATGGCATAAATCAGCAGTTCTCAAACTTTTTAATTTCTGTACCAGCTAGTAAACATTTGAAAGGTTGGCGTACCACAAAAAAAAAATTACTTCGCGCATACGCAAAATAAAGAATTTTAATATACATTTACTGAACTAAAACTTTTTTAATTCATTTATCAAAAATTTAAAATAACATTTCGCACAATTCTTATTTTTGAATAATATTAATTTTAAATTAATTTTATTATTGTTTTTAAAATAATGGTTATATCTCAATGAGAACGATGAATTTGTTTAGTTGAAATAATTTTTTTAATATTAGGATTAATTTTAGTTAATTTTAATCACAAGTTATGTTCAATATTCAGTCCTGTTCTATATTTATTTTTTATGCTGAGCATGGCTGAAAATCCATTTTCACATAAATACGAAGTTCTAAACGGGATTAGAAATTTTATAGCTTTATTGGAAATTATTTCGAATTCATATTTTCTTTGTAGCAGAGGCTCACACTACATTCCATGCTTAAATTAATAGTTGAACATATTTTTAGGAGGTGAAATAAATTACATAATAAGAAAAGATTAGATTTGGGTAAAAATTTAATTATGATTCATTTTCGATTTTTGTTCGGATTTCTTTTATATTATGAATAGAAACCGTTACTATTTTTCTATATATATACCACCTGGAAAAGTGCAGTTTACCGTTTGTGGTACGCGTACCACACATTGGGAACCGTTGGCATAAAGGTTTAACGAGAGAATTGTTTAAATTTTAAATTATTAAAAAAAAAAAAATACTTAACGTAATTTTAAATGTTAAAAAGGAAATATTTTTAATTATAATCTTTACATCCCGAATATATACTTTCGACATCAAAAAAGGAAACGCGACATATCAATCTACATACCATATCAGAGTACTTACATGCTTGCTACACACCATATTTCGTTTTAATTTATTATAAAATGGTGTCATTTCCAACAACAAATGAATGAATTATTTTATAGATTTATAGATTTCTATAACCGATTTATAGATTTCTTTTTTTAGTATAGGTTTTTATTATTTATATTATCAACTTTTATATTAATTATAATCATGTTTTCATAATTTATTCACTGTGATATAAAAATACATAAAATACTCATAAATTAATTAACATTTTGTTATTGCTTGTATTATTTTTTGGCTTAAATTCATAAAATTATACAATTTTGATTATGCTCCTATAATATGAAGTCGGGAGTTTCAGTGGGTTCCTATCAATATTTCAAATAACTTTATACCATAGTGTCTTAAAAAGATATGAAATTTTTAGCAAAGTATTGTTTGTTATAAAGGTATGTACTATTAATTACAAAACGTTGTTGGACAAAAATCATTGTTGAACCTAACTATGAGTTATCAGCTCCCCACTGTTAGCAGCTTTTTTTAAAATCGTATAAAAATTAAATTAACGATTAGGTTACATAAATCTTAGCCCTCTACTAGACAAAGCAATTTTTAAAACTTTTTATTATTTAAAAAGATCATGTTTAATTTATGACTCAAAAATAAAATGTATAATTAAATTTGAAAATAAATCAATTTGTTCTGAAATAATCATACTCTTATAAATATTTTTTTAATACGCATTTATTTTGAATTGTTTTTTCTTCAAAATACAAGGATTAAAAACATCGTATACGTAAACAATTCAATTGAAACCACTCGATTTCTTTATACAATTCAGTATCACTCACTTTATTTATCTTGACTTGACAGTATAACAAAAATTTCTGTCAAATTAAGTTCCATTCTGTCTATCAAACTCAGTTAATTAGTAAAAAAAAATATTTTTCAAAATGTCAGGAGAAATTTATCTACGAAAATAAAATTTAATATCTTTAAAAGAATAAAAAAAATATTTATTGAAATAAAAAAAGAAACTGATAATTTTTTTATCATAATCTATAATTTGTAAATGATTATGTGATTAATAATCTATATTAATTTGAATTTGAAATCAATATTTCTTATTTTCTTTTATACCAATTAATACAGCTAAGATTTTACTATTGTTAGTAAAATTGTTATTGTTATTATTGTTAGACTATAACAATAGCTGCTGAAAATTATGCGCCTAATTAGTAATTTCAATTAGATAGTTTTATTAAATACATACATTAAAATGAGTTGCAATTTTGAGCTTCTTCTTTAAGAGTTATTAGTTCTGTAGCGCTACAATGTATAGATCAGTTTAGTATCGATTCGGTCAATAAAGTGAAAATTTGACGTCCTTATTTGTATGGACGAATCGAATCCAAAGAGTTTGGAATGATTGAACTTTTACGAATCCAAACTGAAGAAAATGTCAAGAGAAATAAAATTTGACAGTTTGAAAAAAAATTATGTGTGATAAAACATGGCTGAACACATTTTATAAAGGATATTAAAAATTATCCGGAATTATATAATAAACAAAATAAAAATTATATTAACACTAGAAAAAACAAAACTTTAAACTGACGAATTTAAGCGATTGCAATCGATAACTATGAGTTCAGTCTACTTATTTTCTAGTCTAGTAGATTAGTAAAAAAAAAACGATTCGAAACAGAACTGACCGATTCTTTATTCTTGTATTTTTAATAAAATATTATGATAAATCTAATTACGTTTTTTTCATTAAAAAAAATATTTTTTATGATTTCCAGTCATTATGGAAACCCAATTACTAGAGGTAGGGGGCAGATATTTCAAGATAATTTTGTTAATATATTTTTTTATGAAATGAAAAATGTTTGCTTAGAAAACATTTTTTTTCAGAAAACTTATGAATGGAAAACATTTCCCAAGTCTGTTCCACACCCCTGAAGTTATAGAAATTTTAAATAAATTGTCGTAATTCAGCCCTGCCAACAATTATTTCGTGATCACTCTGTGTAAATTCTAAATTTAATAAAACATAAGATTTCACATTTCGTAGAAATTTCCTATAATGTAAAAATTTTCCATTTAATTGAATTTAGTCTTTAAAATACCTTTTCTATTATAAATTATAGGTACATATAAAGATTTTATATTTACTTGTCTGATTCATGGTATAAAAAAGGAAACATTACGTTTTTAATGTAATTCATTCTTTTGGACTATTATATAATTTATTTTAATATAATTTTTTATACATTTTGGTTCCGACAGACATCTTAATTTGTTAGAAAGAATAATTTCTTAGGTTAATATTATTTATTATGAAATAATAGAATATTTCGAATTGGATAGCCCTCGGGTCTAAAGCAATTTATAGAATACCGTAGATTATTGCTATTTTTTGATTATTTTATAATTTAAATAATTTTAAACAATAACTTTAAAATTATTGCTTAAAATTATATTTTAAACAATAATTTAATTTTCTGTAATATCAAAAATATAATGTTTGATAAGCTATATTTTGTAGAAAGTAGAAAGCAATATGTATATTTTATTCAAGTTCAAAATGCCAAAATAATATCATAAAAATTATAAAAATAACTGGTTCCAATAACCTATTGAATTCCAATAGATTGTTTAAAGGGGCGACAAGAGATAGTAACTTTTGATAACTTCTGAATAATTATTTAATTATTTACGTAATTCGAATATTTTATCTTTTATATTATTATAAATAAATAATCAGAGTAAATTTATTAAACAATATATATATGTGATTTATAAAATTTGATTAAATTTTTATTCAAAATTTCATTAATAATTTCTCTATTTTGAGATATTTTGAATTTAACATAATATATTTTGGAAATATTATTTAAAACTTAGTTAAATTTAATATTTAATTAAGTAATAATTAAATAAATAAGTTAATTTAATAAATTTTATATGTATTTTGTATATAATTTAAATGAAAATAATTATTTCTGGTTAATAATTATATTTATTTAAAAAAAATATTTTAAATTATTGTCTAATGAAGCGTTATTTATAAAATTGACTATTTTATTTTGAATATTATTTCTTGAAATATATTGCGTTTTATAATTATAAAACATACGAGCCCCAACGCAGAATAGTTGGTCTACCTTGAGTTTTTTTTGATAATTTCAACTTAGAGCTTCCAAAAATCAATTAAAACAACTATACAATTTTTTTTTTTGTAATATTTAATGTTTCTGTTAGATAAAAACCTGTTTTATTAAATATTACAAAAAAAATTAATTGTATAGTTGTTTTAATTGATTTTCGGAAGCTCTAAGTTGAAATTATCAAAAAAACTTAAGGTAGACCAACTATTCTGCGTTGGGGCTCGTAGTTCATCGAGTATAATGTGTAATACAATTGAGTATCATACATTATTTTAAAATTAATTATGTAAATTTATTAATTTTCAAAATAATATAGCTGCAAAAAATTTAATTTAAAGGTTTCAGTTTTATGATATGAAATGAAGACCTTATTTTCAGAAAATCTTTATCTCTGGCAAAACAAATACCTGTTGTACACTTCCTATAACCTACAACAGTCTTCTAATAACCTATATAATAATAGGTTTCTATATTTGGATTGCTCAAAATTATTGGTATTTCAAAATTGGCCATAATCATAACATAAACAAAACAATATAAATTAATAATTAGTATCAAAATTTATTTCGGCAGTATTATTAAAAAAAATCAATAAAATAATATTTTAATACACATAAATTACATATAAAAAAAACATTTTAAATTAGCTTCAGTACCTCGCCCTTGTTCTGAATTTGAATTCGAAGTTTAAATCGTGCAATGAGCACTAAATCTTCCATTTATGTAAATGTCTAAAATATATATTACAGTAAAATTGTGCACATATGTATATCATTTATATGGCACTGACAATTTATGAATGTTGACTATTTTAAGTGTGTCTATTTTAAAATTTAATTGTTTCTAACAAAAATGATAAAAAATAATTGTTCATTACAAATTTTAAATTAATATTAAATAAAATCCATGAATTTTTAATCATTATCTTATCCTAATATCTGATAACAACCTGATCTAATAAACGATAAAAATTATCGCTGGGTTTTCTGTAGTTTAATGAGAAAACCGGTTTTTGTATCCGGGTAGGATGTATAACGTGAATGACTGTATGGCTTTTGAAACGGAGTTTTTGATGGGATTTCACATTTTGTAGGAATTTCCTAAGGGAGTAATTTTTCATTTAACTATACTCGTAGTATCTGACAGAGACTGCATTGTTTAATCATTTATTGTTATAGTTTTTTTCGGTTTATTTAATTTCCGAAACTTATGGTTTTTTCGAAATATATTATAATTAATATACCAAAAAACTTATTCACATTCTTAATAAATTTTGGTCATGTAGTTTAATTTTGTCGAAACTATTTGGTTTTTGTTTAATTTTTTATCTTCAATGTCATTTTGCAAAACTTATGTTGTACAATTTGAAAATTTGCTTTTGAATTTCTTTATCTAATTTGAATATTGTTTTTTGTTATTATGCATCCAAATTTATAAAAACTTTTTTGAAACTCAAAAAAAATATTTTTATAAAATTTTATGTAAAATTAAGTAAAAAGATTTATCTTTAGCTTTTAT
This sequence comes from Rhamphomyia laevipes, assembly GCA_963920725.1. Lineage (NCBI taxonomy): Eukaryota > Metazoa > Arthropoda > Insecta > Diptera > Empididae > Rhamphomyia > Rhamphomyia laevipes. The sequence goes on along the minus strand of OY987256.1, from coordinate 28,221,914 downwards.
TTTTAGTAGTTCTAACCACGATATTAAGATTTTTGGAAAATTTTACGAATATGTATTAAATAATTTACATAAAGCTAGTTAAAGAAGAAATAATTTCTAGGATATTTTAAATTCAGAATTAAATTCAAAATAATATTTTTAAATTATGTGTATAAATTTAATTTATTTGAATAAAAAAAAACAATTTATATTTAAGTCATTAAATTAGGCATTATTTCGGTTCGGTTCCAATTTAACTAATTCGACGGATTGGATTAACAAAGTTTTTATATATCAATTTAAGATTTTATATTTTTTTATTTCAGTAATAATGTGAGATCAAAACTGTATATTTCACTTCATTCGAAAATTTATTTAAAAAAAAAAATGAGCTGTTACTTGTTGGGGCTTGGGGGATGTTGATATTTATTAATATTAATTTTTTATTTACCAAGGGATTATTTTTATTACAAAAAGATTTAATAAAATTTGCGATATTTGTGTACCTATACTAGTAAGAAATTTTCATATTAATTAAAGTAGAATTAGTTTAAAATGTATTCGAAGAATTACAAAGTAATTTAAGTGATATTTTTGTTTGTTATATATCAATAAGACAAGACAAGACTAATGTAATAAAATTTTAAAGAAATGACAATAAATTAAAAAAAATTCAGATTATAAAAATCCGGGATTTTGAGTACTTCTTTCAAATACATTTCTTCAGAGTGTAGTGGTCGTAGAATCGACAATATAATTTTAATAGTTAAACCAACATTTAACATGTCCTTTTTATATTAACATAAATTTTACATTATTTATTCTGTTAAACATTTTGTATAGAAATGTTATCATTACACTCTATTAATGCCTTACATTCGCGCGCGACATCTACATAGTAATAATAATATAAGAATGGAGCGCAGGTTCATTAAGAATACGGCCAATTGGATACACACTTTTTATCTGGGAAAGAAATTAAGCGTGGTGAATTCACGGGGTGCGGTGAAAGGTTCGGGTCACTGATATCGTCCCTACTTCCTCCAAGTTCTTGGTTACCAACATTACACGAAAAAAAAAAGAAAAAGAAAGGAAATGATAAGATATGTAGATAGATAGATAGTACGACTATCATAGATAAGAAGATCGTACTATAAGATCTTTTTCCGGTGAACCTTGAAAGGAAGCAGATGATAATTAATTAATTATACAAAAATTTTGTAAAATAAATTAAAATAAAAAGAAAAAATAGAACAGATCACGAAAATAGGTAAAATTTCAATCTAATAAAAAAAAAAAAAAAAAAAAAATTAAATTCTTTTAAATAAAAATAGACTTCACACGTTAATTTAAATATTCTAACCTATAGCTGCAAGGAAAAAGGAAAAAGGTAACCTATATATATTAGCTTGTGGTGTACGCGGTTTCCTATAACAAAAAGCGTACACCACCATCATTTATTTATCCAGCACCACCATTGGTAACCCATCGTATACATCATTTTTTTGTAATCCATCACTAGCATCATTTGTTAACACATTCTACATTTTATGTTTTTACAAAAAAAAAATATATAAATAAAAAAATAAGAGTAATACATCTTCAATTAATGATCTCCTCTGTTCATCGGGTTGTGACGTCACAACAGAAAAAATCCAAAATTTTGCTGACCCTGACCGTGAAAAATTATACAAAAGGAAAAAATCGTAAATATTAAAATTAAGTTTGTATTTATTTCATTAGTTAGATGGCTGAATGAATGACAAATAAATAATAATAATTAAAATTAAAGTAATAACGTCATTCTCAGCTGATAAATAATATAAATATAAAAGAAAAAAAAAGAAATGTCAATTATCGAGTTGATAAGAGTTAGTGTAGTGATATTTTGTTTAAAGTAGAATATCGTTTAAAAAAAATAAATAAATAAATAAATTGAAATTTTGTATATACAAAAATATATAAATATATATATCGATCAAATATTCATAATTTAGAAAAAAAAAGAAAATAATTAAAATAGATAATATGAAAATAAAAGTTAATATTATAGTTTAAAGCCTAGCTAAAATCAATAAATTTGCTATCTAAAATTAAGAAAATATAAAAAAATTTAAATAATTTACCACAATATAATATAAAATATATATATATATAAATAAACATTTTATTTTAGAAAAAAAAGGAAAAGAAAATAGTTAAAAGCTCGCATGCATCACCGCTGAGAATCAACAAAAATAAATAGTAACTAAATAGTACATTAAAATTGGTGAGTGAATTTTTTTATATATTTTTTTTATATTGTGGTCAAATCAAAACATACCTATCTATAATGATATAAGTATGTTAATATTATTTGGAAATTTAAATAGTTAAATATTCAGTTGAAAGAAAAATTATGAAATCATATTTCCAATAAAATGAAAACCATACATTTGAAATTAAATATTAAATAATGTTAATCTTAAATTAATTCAATTTAAAGAAACATGTAATAAAAAAAAAAATAACATGATACAGATATTGAAAAATAAAATTAAATGGTGAATTTTATGAATTGAAATGGATAGTGAGTAGTTTTCTTTTGAGGGGGATGTGATCGTGGTAAATAGGTACGGCAAAGTAAAAAGCTTTCATACTATGCTATAAAAATTCGACAAAATTGAAGTATCATAGGGTCTATTTTAAAGAAATACAAGATTACATAAAATAGATATAGGTAGGGAGGGCGTGCGTGGAACAACACCATCCACAAACAATTTATCATATGTGATGCGTAGCGTGTTTATTTTAATTATTCGTGGAATCAGATTTTCTCCATTTTTTTTTATAATTTTTTCCTATTTTTTTTTTGTCATCAAAAGTAAATTTTCATCAAGGCATGTAAATTGTAACCTTGGAGAGCAACAAGATCCCACCCAATCCGGCGATCTAGTCTGAGCACCGCAAGCATGCCAAATTGTTGCTAAGATCCTTCAAGGACGACGAATATTTCTAATGTAAAATTTTTTTGTATGTGAGTGGACAAGATTGGTGTGTTAATAAGAATAACCACAAAGAAAAAAAAAATAAAACTAAGAAATTCAATTCATTCATTACAAGAGCATTAATTCTGAAAATGAAAAACTTATAAAATACCAAAAATTTGGGGATCATATTTTATAAATTATAAATAGCGATATTTTGAAGTTTAGTCAATTTAGACAGATGGGATGCTCTATTTGCAAAATGAAATCTTATGTCATTTTATATATGTAAATAAATTTATGATGTGACACAAAGTACATGACTTTATTACTTGGAATTATTTTATTAGAATTAATCTTTTAGTATTATTTTCTTCATTCAGCATTCAAACTTTTAAATAATAGTAAGAAACATTATGTCAGCCATTAATGCTTAATCTCAATATAAATGTTGAAATCTGAAATTCATATTGAAATTGTTTTTAGATTTTGAAATATTGACAACAGATAAAATGATCATGTTCCATCTTATTGGATCCAACTAAACATGTGTAAAGTACAAGATATTCTTAAGATTAATAAATTTATTTAAATAATCATATTGCAATTTGTATCTTTACACTGTGGATTTGTTTGAAACAATACATGAAAAGGTCGGATCGGAAGAATCAAATATTATTCAATATTATATACTATATTTTCACATTTAAGAACAATTTGTTTATATATATATTTTTTTGTATTAATAATTTTTGCTAAAATAAAAGTTGTTTTCGTTTATTTATTTTTTAAATGAAATGCATTTCATACCCAAATTAATGTTTAAATTTAACTTAAATATAATACATATAAGTATTTTAAAATAAATGAAAAACACTTGTAACAAAATAAGATATTGCATTAAACATTTTTCCTTGGGCAGAAATTATCTACCTCGCAGTTATTTAAGATATCTAAAAAGTGTAGTTTAAGCCAGACATACCTTATATGTTGACAGAAAAGTTTTTATTGTTTTTAAGACCACAATTTGAACTGATTTACGTATTAAAGGAAAGCTAAATAATTAATTTATTATTTCTTTTTATTCGTTGTGAAATATTCATTTGTTATTTTTTTAGAAACAAAAAATAAAGAAGCAGAAAACATTTTAAGAAAAGGATGTTATTAAAATAAATTTATACATTTAAAATGTGTCTTTTTTTAAAGCTTGGCAGATAATCTTAATACAATTCGAAATTAATTGATAATATGCATTTATATTAAATAAATATTTTATTTATTTTCCAAAAATATTATTATTTATCTTTATGGTGTTAGTTATATAAAAATTATTATTTTCATTAATTCTTACTTATTTATCACACCGTAATCCAAAAAATGAACAATAAAAATTAAGATAAATGCATTTTTTAATATACCAGAATAATTATTTTTTTGCCATATGTATTTTCATAGAATAATATACATATATCCTTAAATTATGTCATTCCTACACAATTGTTTGTATTTTTGTTTGTGTAAGAAATTATTTTAATCGAAACACTCATACACACTGTAACTCATGAAAAATCTCAACTATTATTTATAGTTTCACCAGATATTAATTATTTTATTTCTTAGTTTTACTTTATATATTACACAAATATATAAAAAAACATAAAAAACAATTAGTTTTTATATCCTTAAAGAAATTTACTTTGATTTGTTGTTTAGATATGTTAACAGAATAACTTATTTCCTTTAATTAAATGAAAATAAAAAATTAAATTTTTATATTTAATATTCAAACAAAAATTTTATTTTTTTGTTTAATATTAATGTGATTAAGTAAATTTTATGTCGTCACTTGCGGGCATATTAATTTTATGTTTACAAACAAACCGAGACCTTTCAACTTTTATATTTTATTTAGAATTTTAATAACGCTCACAATATTTTCACTTGGTTTTTTTTTTATCAAATTAACACTAACAAACAAGCTTTCAAATTAATATAGTTAAGATATTTTTGTACTAATATCATCAAAAATTAAATAGAATCGAAATTGTGTTATTAACACTTTGACGACTTGATATCAACTGGTTGATTTCATATATTTTTAGAAATAATTGTAATATGTTTTTTTTTCATATCTGTGAGATACAATGATGCTGGCTGATGGGGAAATTTCTATTGGAAAAGTGGACTCTGCAAAAGTTAGTTTTATATTTGTAGTTGATTTAAATGAAATCTATAGCAAGCTTTTAAACAGCTTTTAAAATTATTTTCCCATATATGAGATTGAAAAGAGAATCTGTAAATCGGAAGTTATTAATATTGAAGACGGTGTTTTTTTTAATCTATCGAGTCGTAATATATGTATACTTGTTTATTATCATTTTTTTGGTTTTTCGATTTTAACTTTTCGGTTACCTTATCGTTAAGTAATGTTTTGTATAAAAAATTTCCTTAAGATATATTTCATTAATTTTCTGCTGTAATGAAAATTTTCTAATTTCTTTAATTTTTTATTTAATTGTTAATTAACTACATTTTTTTGGCTTCTTACGAATAAAACTTATAATTTAGCCTTTTTTTCGAGTCTCGAGTGGACTTTTTGTGTCTTGTTTTATATGGTAGAGCCCGAGCCCCTTTATGTTTAGCACATCAGATATATATTTAAACTCTAATCAATTGTATCTGAATCTATCTATACATGTGGTATCTAAAATTATAAATTAAAATTAAAAGGTACAATCATGGTCATAAAACATAGAAGTTAATGGGCTTTAAGAAAAAATTGATTGATTGTGATTATTGTTGCAATGTTGAATATGTGGTGGTAGAATAAAAGTTACCATAGCAAAAAGAAACAAATTAAATTAATGCTAAAACAAAACTGTAAATAAAAATAAATTATTAAATTAGCTCTAAACATAGCTGGATAATTATTATAGATAAAATTGAAGCTGAAGTTAATAAAAGTTATTTAATTAAAAAGCTGAGAACATTAAAATTATATTATATAAGTTGATATTAAGGCTGTACTTCCGAATTATGACGTCAGGACTCCGAAAAATGACGTCATTTTACCCGCAAACGCCATCGAGTGGCCGAAAAATACAACGATTTTTTTAAAAAAAAATCATATTTTTGCCATTTTCTTCTTAGCGGTAAATTGTAGGATCCCAATTTTTTTTTAAATTGTAGCTAATAAAATTGCCTAAATTCTCAAAAAACAAAAATTAATTTTTTTTTAAGAAGTCGTCTAAAACTGTCAATTACTAGATTTATTTATTTATTTACCAAACAAGGTACAGTAACACGATAAACAGAATTTATAAGGTAATATATTCCGAGTTTCTATTTTGGTTTTTACTGCGTATGTACGTCATCCGGCGATAACTATTTTGAAATATAACTGAAAGTTAATATAAATATAAAGAAAATTATGTTCGGATTCAAGTTAAAATACTTAGAATTATAAAATTTAGAAAATATTAACAGTATTAAAATATATATAATATTAATAATAAAAATGGTGTTAATATAATATAAAGATAAACAAAATTGTGTTTGGAGTCAGGTTAAAATATTTTGAATTTTAACCTGAAATTGTGTTCAATTGTGTTCAGTGAGGTAACTAAAAATTTGAATTTTTAAAGTTTACTGAAATTTAATATAAAGATAAACAAAATTGTGTCGGAGTCAGGTTAAAATACTTAGAATTATAAAATTTAGAAAACATTAACAGTATTAACATATTTATAATATGTATTAATAATTAATATATATATAATATTAATAAACAAAATTGTGTTCAATTGTTCGATTGTGTTCAGTGGAGTGAGTTTAAAATACTTGAAATTATAAAATTTATATAATATTAATAATTAAAGTAATAACTAAATTAAATTATGGTGGTTTGTGCTGTGTTTGGTTGCGATAGTCACAACAATAAAAAACTTAAAACATATATAAGTAATTGTGATGTGAAATTTTTTCGTTTTCCAAAAGACCAAACGATGGCGAAAATTTGGGCAAACAAATGCCAAAGAAATAAGAAAGGATAAAATTAATCTAAAAACATCTTCTATCTGTTCTAAACATTTTAAACCAGAACATTATATACGTAAGTTGCGACATGAGTTGCTTAAATATTCGCCCAAAAGTTCTAAAATATTAAAACCAGATGCATTTCCTACAGAACATCTTCCATCTAGTTCTGTAGTAAAAAAATCTTCCACCTACATCTACTAGCTAGCCAACGATGTGATAGAATTAATAAAAAGAACATTAAATCAATGATTTGTGATTTATTAAAAGAACCTGAAGAAGTTTTAATTTAAGAAGTTTTAATTGAAGAAGTTGTTGAACCTTGTTTGGTTTTAAGTAAATCTGACAAAATGACAGACACCGAAGATTTAGAATGATGGTATTTATTTTTTGTGAGTACTATTTAAAATTTTATTATTGCTGTGCTTTTTATTTTTTCTTGGTTCAAGGTCAAATTTCCGAAATTATTCGTTCTTTTGACCGACTGACTGCCATTTGACCTAATTTATAAAAATTTTAATTTTAATTTATTCAAACATAATAATAATTTTAATTTTATAATTTTTAAGTACATTTTTGTAATATGGAATCGGTTATTTGTTGTATTTGTAATACCGCCATTGATACTTCTAAGTTAGTTAAATTCAGAGGCGTTTGTTTCAAAAACTTTAATTTTATTTGAGTAAATTGTAAATCCACAAATTTTTGTGGACTTATACAAAAAAATAATGTTTTAATGGAAGATTTTTCTGCTAATTTAGCCTCTATCAAGAGTATCGTTGAAAATAATTGTGAATTTTCATATAACTTCCAACGAAAATTTGATTTGCTTCAGAAGCACGTTACAGATTTGAGTGGTGAGGTGGAAAATATTAGTAATAATATTAACTCTAATACTCAGATTATGAATCGTGTTTTATTCGGTAATGAAAAGAATTTTCCGAAGATTCTCAAATTGTTTTCAAAACTTGAAAACATAGATTTATCATTTATTGATAATTTTAAAGATAAATTAGACTTGATCCAACGTGAAATTTTTACCAACTCTTAAAATTATTCGCTGGCTCGTGACTATATTAATATTAATACTGTCAAACTCAATAACTTTGAAAAAGTAGTTGATACAAACATTGAGTCGATATTGAAATCACTCAGTAAACTCTCTACTGATTTCAATAATGCCAATTCAGCGCATAATACACATTTTGATGAAATTATAATTAATTTCGATCGCGTCGAAACTGAATTGACATCAACAAATTCAACAAATAAAATCGTTAGCGAACTTTTGGCCAAGTCAATTATTTATCATCAACCTGATCGATCATTAACTACTGAGCAATTTGATGTTCAATTGCCATCTGATACGTCGAGTAATGTTATTCCTAATAACTCTGTTAATAACAACTTAATGGATGAGTTATCATCCTCAGAACAGATTGTTAATAACATTGCTACCGCTCAGCAGTCAACAACAGATATTTCGAATGTTACAAGAGGTAATTTAAGTGCAATTGATGCTAATAATAATAATAGTGTAGTCAATGGTAAGGGAAATATACCCACCGGTAAAGTAAAAAAGGCGGGGGAAAAAATTAGAAAATCTAGAACTAAAAAAAATAATATTAATAAAACGAAAACTTATAATTATAATACTACTAATTCGAATATTGCAGCTGATACTATTAGTATTACTAATTCTAATAACAATAGTGCATTTATTATTAATTCTAACAATAACACTATTTGTCCATCCTCGTTAGATTCTTCTGTGTCTTTAGAACCATTATCACCTCCTCCTACTTTACGTGTTGTTTCGCGTCCAAAAATTATTTTTAGTTCACGGTTCCACCCAGAACCTACGCCTGAAGCTGTTCTAACATTTATAAAAAGTAGTTTTATGAATTTTAATATAGATCATATTAAATGCCATAAAATTAGTAAACAAGATGCTCATGTTGCGTCGTTTAAGATAACCGTTCCTGTAGAATACTTTTCCATGCTATTGAAATCTGAATCGTGGCCCAGCGGCATATTTATTAAGGAATTTACATAATCTCGAAAACCTGGTTCTATAATTCATTTAAATTCACCGGTTTCGGCGCCAAAAAACTAAAATGCTTGTCCCTTTATTATCAAAATGTAAGGGGACTACGAACTAAAGCGGCTGAAGTTTTTTTTAAATCGCAAATGCTTCCTTTCGACATTTTCGCTTTAACTGAAACTAATTTAACTGATTCCTTCCGCGACAATGAACTTTTTACTTCAGACTTTAACGTCTTTCGGAAAGATGGGTTTAATTCTTCAGGGCGTGGGGTTCTTATTGCGGTCCGCTCTAATCTTGATGCTTCCTTTTTCAAAATTCCCAATACTACTAATGTTGAATTATTATGTGTTAGAATTTCTGTTGGTCGTCGTAGTATTTATGTTTTAAATTGTTATATTCATCCTGTTAGTCTCATTGAATGTTACCAACTTTTCTTAAATGCTGTCGATTTTTTGCATTGTACTATGGATTATTGCGATGATCTGTTGATTGTTGGTGATTTTAATTTTCCTAGACTGGTTTGAGTTGAATCGGATGATGAATCATATTACGTTGCATCTAATGCAACTTCTTTAGTTGAAACATCATTTATTGATAATTTATCTGATTGTAGCCTTTTCCAGGTTAGTAATGTTAAAAATAGTTTAAATCGTCAACTCGATCTGGTTTTTACAACTGATGTCCAAAACTGTATTGTTATAGAAAGTACTCAATGTCTGTCTGTTATGGATGCCTACCATCCTCCACTTTCTTTAACTTTTGCTTATGAGAATGGTAATTATAATAATAATAATAATGGTAATCCTTATCGTTTCAATTTTCGGAAAACTGATTTTGATAAATTAAATTTTTTACTTAGTAATGTCAATTTTGATATAATTTTTAATTCTAATGATAACGTTGATTTAATGATTTCTAATTTTTATTCTTTAATCTTTGAGTGCATAGAACTATCAGTTCCAATTTACATCCAAAAAAACTTTATTTCTTCGCCTCCATGGTACAATATTGAACTTCGCGTTTGGTCACCATATCAACTGGTACATATACAAAGAGTTGAGGCGGTCCAACGTAGATTTGTAAGGTTTGCTCTCCGTGGGCTTCCTTGGGTAGACACTTTCAACTTACCTCCTTATGTAGATCGTCTCAAACTTATAGATTTGCAAACGCTTCAAAGGCGTCGTCAAATAGCTGCTATCGTGTTTGTGCACCAAGTAATTGCTGGTGCTATTGATTCTCCATTTCTCTTAGAACGGATGAATCTTAATTTTAATTTTCGCTCGCTTAGATCTGTGTCGCTTTTTAAAATACAATTTCACAGCACAGATTATGGGAAAAATGAACCCATTTCGAGAATGTTACGCGAAGTTAATAATAGTGGCGGGAAATTTGATTTTAATAACAGCAAACTTCAGCTTAAAAGGATCTTGAGTCAATGAGTTTTTTTTTATGTATTTGTCTTATATGTATATGTATATTTGTGCTATATGTATATTTATATTATATGTTTTACTTAATTATAAGTATGTATGTATATGTTATTTTTTATGTTTAAAATATAAAATAAATATATAGTATTTGACGATTTTCGATTTCATTAAATTCGATTTTTATAACAAACTGCTATTTGCAATTCGCATGATTTGTTATTATATTTCATTTATATTTTTTTAAATTCTCAAATTAATGGGTGACAGTGGAGGGAAGTAGTAGCGTTCTTCCTAGATCGATGAAGCCCGAAGCTAGTGGTAACCCTTTTAATTTGTTTGTTTTTATACACATATTTAATATTTATTTTGACGAATGGTTTTTTCATGATTTTTGATTATTACAAACTGCTAATTGCAATCTAGCACGCTTTTTTTTATTTTTTATTTTATATTTTTATTTTAAATTTTTAAGCCTCAAATTGGCAGGTGACAGTGGAGGGGAGTAGTAGCGTTCTTTACAGAATTGCGAAGCCTAAAGCTAGTGGTAACTTGTTAATTTGGTTGGTTGTTGACGCTGGTACGTGATTTCAGTTCTTCCTTAGCGAATTATTATTTTTATTTTTATTTTTTACTTATAGTTTTAGAACTACTTTAGTTCTATCAATTTTACTTTTTTAATTTTTTAATGATTTGAATTAGCAGGTGACGACATAGAGAAGTAGTAGCTTTTTTTCGGAATTGTGAAGCCCTATGTAAGTGGTAGCTTGTTAATTCAAATTTTAATGTTGTGATGCTTTAATTTTTATATATTTATTTTTTATTTTATTTATTTAACTGTTTGTATTAAGCAGTAAGTGTCTAATCTAGTAATATCTGCTTTGTTTTCGGTGGTGGAAACATCAGAGCTTAATCCATTGCGGATAGTAAATTATTTCTCAGCATGTGAGAAAGTGCAAGAAAGCAAGCTTAAGGATAAAAAGATAATTTCTTTCTATATATATGTTTCTCTTTAACATAACATACTAACATTATCTCTCCTTATGCTTGTTTTCGCTGATCCAAACAAATTATCAGTCACTTTTTCGGGCCCCATTTTCTTTCCTACGAGAAGATGGAGCTTGGCTCTGAGATTGATGAGGATTAGATACTCGATTACTAATTACTAATTCGCTCATTACGAAATAATAGGAATAAATTATGGCGTAAGTTTCTAACAACTAGGTCGGACTGTGTTTTTTCGGAATATGTTAACGTATCTGACGAATTTTCCGTGTTGTCTAAAGATCTATAACTATATGATAATTATATAAGTCAAATGCAGTTTGACATTATTTCAGATCCAAAAAAATTCTGGAAATTTATTAATATTAAAAGGAAATCTGACGGGTACCCTTCCACATTAAAATATGATAATCATTCATCAAATGATCCCGAAGTTGTTTATAATCACTTCGCTGACTTTTTTAATCAAGCTTTTAATGATAATGATTTTGTGCCAGACGTTAATTACTTTTCCTACTTAAATAATAATGCTCAGACATCTTTAGTAAGTGTAAATATTAATTTAGAAACGATGGTTGATAAAATTTGCAATTTAAAAGACGATTACTCATCTGGTCCTGACGGTCTGCCAGCAATTGTTTTAAAGAAATGCAGCGGTAGCCTTGCTCAGCCTCTCACAGCAATTTTCAATAAATCTATGTCAGTGGGGATATTTCCAAGTTTTTGGAAGGATTCTTTTATTATCCCCGTACATAAAAAGGGCTGTAAAGCTGAAATTAATAACTATAGGCCAATAGCCAAGCTATCCTGCGTTCCTAAACTTTTTGAGAGTATTGTTTATGATACCCTCTTCTTTCACTGTAAATCCCTGATTTCACCTAAACAACACGGGTTTTTGAAGGGCAGATCGACGACCACTAATTTAACGGAATTCGTGTCTAACAGTCTTAATGCAATGGAAGTTGGTCATGACGTCGATGCTATCACTACTGACTTTAGTAAAGCTTTTGACAAACTTTCGCATGAGATTATTCTGTTCAAATTTCTAGCGCTTGGGTTTCCACCTTTTTTTTGCTTTGGTTAGAATCATATTTAATAAATCGTCAATATAGGGTACTTTTTCGGTCAGCTACTTCGATGCCATTTACGGCTAAGTCTGGAGTGCCTCAGGGCAGCCACCTTGGTCCACTAATTTTTATTTTATCCATAAACGATGTTACTTTAATTATAAAAAAGTCGGAATCTAATATTTATGCGGATGATATGAAAATTTCTAAAATAATTTCATCTCCTTCAGATAGTATTGTCCTTCAGGAGGATTTAAATAAATTTTCAATTTGGTGTCAGAAGAACCATCTGGAGCTTAATGTTAACAAATGCCAAGCTATTACGTTTTCCCGTAAACGCATTCGGCATCCACCTCGTGATTATTATCTTAATGGTGCGCTTGTTCCAAGAGTCACGGCTATTCATGACTTAGGAATTCTCTGTGACAGTGACTTAAATTTCCACTCCCATTTCGATAATATAGTTAGTAGGGCTAACTCTGTGCTTGGTTTTGTTAAACGGTGGTCTAAGGAGTTTTCTGACCCTTACGTTACTAGGGCTCTTTATATGACTTTTGTTAGGCCGATACTGGAATACGCTAGTCAAGTTTGGTCACCATATCAACTGGTACACATTCAAAGAGTTGAGGCGGTCCAACGTAGATTTGTAAGGTTTGCTCTTCGTGGGATTCCTGGGGTGGACACTTTCAACTTACCTCCTTATGTAGACCGTCTCAAACTTATAGATTTACAAACGCTTCAAAGGCGTCGGCAAATAGCTGCTATCGTGTTTGTGCACCAAGTAATTGCTGGTGCTATTGATTCTCCATTTCTCTTAGAACGGATGAATCTTAATATTAATTTTCTCTCGCTTAGATCTGTGTCGCTTTTTAAAATACAATTTCATAGCACAGAGTATGGTAAAAATGAACCCATTTCGAGAATGTTACGCGAAGTTAATAATTGTGCCGGGAAATTTGACTTTAATTACAACAAACTTCAGCTTAAAAGGAGCTTAAGCCAATGAGTTTTTTATGTACTTGTCTTATATGTATATTTGTGTTATATGTATATCTATATTATATGTTTACTTAATTAGTAAGTATTTATATGTTATTTTTATGTTTAAAATAAAAATAAATATATAGTATTTGACGATTTCGATTTTCATGAATTTCGATTTTTATAACAAACTGCTATTTGCAATTCGCATGATTTTTTATTACTAGCAAACTAGCACGCTGTTTATTTTTTATTTTATATTTTTATTTTAAATTTTTAAGCCTCAAATTAGCAGGTGACAGTGGAGGGAAGTAGTAGCGTTCTTTACAGAATTGCGAAGCCTAAAGCTAGTGGTAACTTGTTAATTTGTGATGTTTTTGACGCTGGTACGCTTTTTTAGTTCTTCCTTAGCGAATTATTTTTATTTTATTTTATTTATTTTACTTATAGTTTTAGAACTACTTTAGTTCTAACAACTTTAGTTTTTTAATTTTTTAATGATTTGAATTAGCAGGTGACGACATAGGGAAGTAGTAGTTTTTTTCAGAATTGTGAAGCCCTATGTAAGTGGTAGCTTGTTAAATCAAATATTAATGTTTTGTTTGCTTTAATTTTTTATATATTTTATTTATTTTTATTTTATTTATTTATCTGCTTGTATTAAGCAGTAAGTGTCTAATCTAGTAATATCTGTTTTGTTTTCGGTGGTGGAAACATCAGAGCTTAATCCATTGCGGATAGTAAATTATTTCTCAGCATGTGAGAAAGTGCAAGAAATCAAGCTTAAGGATAAAAAGATAATTTCTTTCTATATATATGTTTCTCTTTAACATAACATACTAACATTATCTCTCCTTATGCTTGTTTTCGATGATCCAAACAAATTATCGGTCACTTTTTCGGGCCCCATTTTCTTGGTAACGAGAAGATGGATCTTGGCTTTGAGATTGATGAGGATTAGATACTCGATTACTAATCTATAAAAATATTAAGCACTATCTCAAACTACCTGGAAATTCATGAAAAACAAATCGAAATACGTAAATTTAAGCAAAATATGTATAATGAGCAAGGCTTGGTTGTATTTTTGGCAGGATTAAGAGAACCTTAAATCCAACCCCCGGAAACATAATAGAATTTAATAATTCATTCCATAAAAGACAACTTCCTTATATTTCGATTAGTAATCCCCCTTTAAAACTTTTAATTGATACAGGAGCAACCAAATCCTTTCTTGATCCTGAAATTATCGATAAATATTACTCTAAATTCAAAATTTCTGATTCCTTTATTGTTTCAACTTCTTTTGCTTCTTCAAAACAAACAACAATACATATGAAGATATAAATGTTAAATTTTATATGCTTATAAATTTCATAATGTTTTTGACGGATTAATTGGAATTGACCTTATTCGATTACTTAATATTCAATTAGACTTCCAAAATTTACAAATGTCAACTTCAAATTCACAAATTCCTATACAGTTTCTTACTACAACTACAAATGTTCTTGTTGAAAAATTACTTCTTGGTAACACAATTTCAAAATTAAAAATACCTGTAACTACAGAATCTGGTGAAATATTAATTCCTTCACAAATAATTCAAAATTGTTTTATACCAGAAATCTTGACTAAATCTATATAGATGGATTCGCAAATATTGAAATCTACAACAAATCGGCAGATAGTATAAATTTTACGTTATTATACCCAATAAAAAGTTTTCAACTTTCTAATAATTTTGAGTATTACCATTTAAGATGTGAAGAATTAAATAGTAAAAATACTGTTAAAAATAATATTGAAAATTTGATTCGCACTGATCATTTAAATTCTGAGGAAAAATCAGAAATAATTTCTATATGTAAAAAATATTCAGATATATTTCATACCGATGAAAATTCATTATCATTTACTAATCAAGTTAAGCATAAAATAAATACTAAAGATGAACTACCTGTTCATAAAAAAAAATTATCGATATCCATTCGTTCACAAAGCAGAAGTTGAAAGGCAAATCCAAAAACTATTGACGATCGATACCCCATACCCAACATATCAGATGTTCTTGATAAACTTGGTAAATGTAATTACTTTACTACCATAGACCTAGCGAGCGGATCAAATTCAAATGCATCCTGATAGTGTACAAAAAACCGCTTTTAATGTGGAAAATGGTAAATACGAATTTTTGAGAATGCCGTTTGGGCTGAAAAATGCTCCTTCTACATTTCAAAGGGTTATGGACAACATTTTAAGAGGGCTACAAAATGTCATATGTTTAGTTTATCTAGATGACATAATCGTTTTCTCTACATCACTCCAAGAACACATATGCAATCTTAGAAAAGTATTTCAACGGTTGCGTGAATCAAATTTTAAAATACAATTAGATAAGTCGGAATTTCTCAAAAAAGAAACTTCTTATTTGGGTCATATAATTACACCAGAAGGTATAAAACCAAATCCCGACAAAATTAAAGCAATAAATAACTATCCAATTCCAAAAACAACTAGAGAAATTAAAAGCTTTTTAGGGCTACTGGGCTATTATAGAAAATTTATCCCCGATTTTGCTAAAATAACTAAACCAATGACTCTATGCTTGAAAAAAGGTGCAAAAATAGATTATAACGCTGAATATATCCAAAGCTTTGAATCTTGTAAGCAACTTTTAATAAACAAACCAATTTTGCAATATCCAGATTTTTCAGTTCCTTTCAATTTGACAACTGACGCAAGCCAATTTGCTTTAGGTGCTGTCCTATCCCAAGGACCATTAGGTAGAGATAAACCAATAGGTTATGCTTCCCGAACACTTAATGAAGCTGGACAAAACTACAGTACTATTGAACGCGAACTTCTCAGTATTGTGTGGGCTACAAAATATTTTCGTCCATATGGTAAAAAATTCTATATTTATTCAGACCATAAACCTCTTCATTGGCTATTTTCAATAAAAGATCCAAATGCTCGACTTACGAGATGGCGTCTTAAGCTCGAAGAATTTGATTACTCGATCATATATAAAAAAGGTTCGCTTAATGCAAATGCCGACACACTTTCAAGAATTAAAATAAATGAAATTAATACTAATGATGAGCCATCAAATAAAACGCTTACTCAATCCAAGGTAATATTACTGAAAACCCCGATATTAACGATATTGATTCAGAATTAGACTATCCATCTGAAGAGGACGAAACTGTTCACTCAAGTTTAGAAAATCCAATTTTAGAACTAAATATTTCTGAAACACCAATATTTTTTTTTCAAAATCAATTTTTTTTCAAACTAGTCCTTCACTCTCCTAAATTACCAAAAATCGTTCGTTTATTCGGGACCATAACTAGAACAATTATAGAAATATCTGAGAATAATTTTGAAAACGAAATAGTCAAAACTTTTAAAGAATTCACAACTCTTAATAAAACTTTTGCAGTTAATTTAGATAAAAAGAAATACATTCCTAGATTTTGTAATATACTTAAAGAAACTTTTACTAATTCGGCATTCAAAATAATTCTTTGCAATGAAATTTTAGAAAATTTAAAAACACTAGAATCACAACAACAAATAATAAAATTATATCACAAAGGCAAAACCAATCATCGTAGAATAATCGAAACAGAATCACAGATAAAAAAACCGAACATAAGAAGCACTGTATCAAATTTTATTAATAACTGTTCTTTATGCCAAATGATGAAATACGATCGTAATCCTCCAAACCAAAAATTTGAATTTTCACCAACACCTTCTAAACCGTTCGAAATCTAGCATGTCGATACTTTTACAATAAAAAATCAGAAATGTCTTAATATAATAGATGTTTTTTTCAAAATACGCACAAGCTTATCCGTTTAATGCAATAACTGCAATTCATGTTGCGAAAGCGTTAATTATATTTATGACTCATCGCGGATCCCCAATGTTAATAACCTTCGAAAATGGTACTGAACTTAATAATAACATTATTAAAGATTTTCCTGCTTTACATAAAATAGATACTCGCTATATAACACCTTTAAATCCAAATTCTAATAGCCCTATAGAAAGATTTCACTCAACAATTATAGAGCACTTAAGAATTATTAACGAAACAAAAAAAGAACTAAATATTCTAGATCAAATGCCATATGCTATTCTTGGGTATAATTACTCTATCCATTCAGCTACAAAACACCGTCCCATAGATATCATTAATGGTCATTTAGATTCTAATAATCCTTTTAATATAGATGTTAATAAAAACTCTTGTTCAAATTACATAAATCAACAAAGAAATTTATAAGAATCGTAGTCAAAATATTTTAAGCCAAAAACAAAGCTATATACTAAACCGTAATGAAAATAGAGAAGATCATATTTCGTATGAACCGGGTACTCTAGCTTACCATAAAACCAGAGCTCGTAACAAAATAAATCCACGTTTTAAACCTCATTTAATTGATTCTGAAAACAAGATAACTATTGAAACTTCTGGTAAAACTTATCACAAAAACAATTTAAAAAGACCGTTAAATAGCCAAAAAACTATTCCTTTACAGAATTCTGCTTGCCGTACCCGTAGTCCTGATGAATCGTGAAATTAAGTTAACAAATTTGGATTTAAATCCTGGAATTTTACCTTTTCAAATAGGCAACGCAAAACTAAAAGCCAGTTCTCATTCATTTATTCATTATTTTGATCTTAAACCGATTGAAGATGAGCTAATTAAAATTACACAACAATACCAATTTATCAAAGAAGAAATTATTAAAAAACGTAAAGAATCTAATACTGAATATAGATAAATGTAAAGGATTGAAATTTTATAGAAATCGAGCTCCGATAGATAGCAACTATCATATTAACAATTGTCAACTGGAAGATTGTACTGAAATCAATGATCTAGGGATTCTGTTGGACAAAAAACTTAATTTCAGTTTACATATTGCTAAAACGCAGTCAACAGGTCGTAAAATGTGGGGTTTCATTAAAAGAAGATCTAAGGAATTTGATGATCCTTATATAATTAAAACATTATATTGTTCCTTAGTTCGTCCAATTCTAGAATATGGCAGCGTTATTTGGAATCCACACTTGATCAAGGATATCAAAATTATTGAGTCAATACAGAAACAATTTTTGTTATTTGCTTTGAGAAGTCTGAATTGGAATAGAAATTCTACCTCATATGATCTACAGGTTAAAATTATTAAATCTACACTCACTGGAATATCGTAGAAACATGGCGGATGCAGTTTTCGCTTTTGATTTAATCAATAATAAAATTGATTGTTGCCAGCTCAAACAGAAAATTATAATAAATACAATTTACGGAACATCAACTTTCTACTAGTGGATAGGCATTGGACAAATTATGCTAATAATGAGCCTATCACAAGAATCAGTAGAACATTTAATAAATTTAGTACTTATTACGCTCCTAGTATTAGTAGACTAAGTTATAAGAACAAGATGAAAAACTACAGAAATAATAACTGATATTATATTTATCTTCAAATAATTATTTTATTCAAAATTCGTTTTTTATGTAATTATGTATGTAAATTTGTGTAATAAATTTTAAAAATGTCTGTAATTAGATATCAATAAATAAATAAATCCTATATTCATGAATTGCAAAATCTCAACAATGTAGTCCAATTCCAAATTAATCTAGTCAAAGAAAAACTTAATTCATTTCACTTTAATAAAAGAATAAAAAGAGGATTATTTAACGGAATCGGAAGTATTTTTAAGCTATAACAGGAAATTTAGATGATGCTGATGGAAAACGTTATGACGAAGCTATCCGAAATCTACATTCCAATGAAGTCAATATTGTAAATACGTTAGACAAACAAATTTCATTATCAACTAAAATTCTTGATGATTATAATGATACTTTAACTTTAATAAAACAAAACGAAAACTTGATTGCAGCTAAGCTTAACGACCTTCAAACAAACAACCAACAGTCATTCATTTCTTATGTGGCAACAAAAAATGCTTTAGATGAAATTAACTCAATTATTAATATAATGCTACATACTTTAAATAATTTGGATAATGCTATAACTTTCGCTAGACTTAAATTATTTCACGGTAGTATCTTGAAAATTGAAGATTTAAAATTTATCATTAGTAAATTGCTTTCATTTTATATAACAAAAGAGTTGCTTTTCGGAAATGATTTCTCTAATATTCATAAATATTATGAAATAATCGAAGTCGAATCTTATTATTCTAATGATAGAATTGTTTTTATAATCCATTTCCCTATAATGTATCCCGAAATTTTTTCCTACTACCATCTTTTTCCTATACCTAATAAAAATAACACTGTCCTAATTCGTACCAAACCCTATCTGATAATTAGTAATAATAGTTACCAGTACGAAGATGATGAATGCAGAAACATCCATACAATATACTATTGCACAAAAACAATCATTCAAAGAACCGAAAGAAAAAGGCTGTGTGAATGAAATGCTTCAACTTCAAAATTCACACCTGCAGTTTGCCAACCAATTCCTGTTGTGATACATCAAGAAATGATTGAAGAAATATCAGCTTCATATTATATTGCAGTCTTTCCAAAAGAAACAAAATTAAAATTAACTTGAACAAAAACAGATTTAAGTACTCTTCAAGGATCTTATTTGATTGAGTTACCTATTAATTGCAGTTTTCAAACACCTAATAATTTTTACATAAGCAAAGAAGAAACTATCATTGGACAGCCTCTCCTTTTACCATCAATAAAAACATTTAAAGCTCCTTTAGATCAAGATCAGCAACTAGAACTTCACGACATATCATTAAAACAAATACACAAACTTCAAAAGGAACAACAATTTATTCGCAGTACACTATTAAAAAACATTCCAACTTATTCATATTACGCATGGATCATCCCAACTAGTGGCCTTTTAATAACTATATTTATTATTGTGACTTTCTATTTATGCAAAACAACACAATTCAAAATTAAGAAAACGTCATCAAAAGAAAAAGCTAAACCTGCACATAGGACGAAAACAGAACAATATCACACTTATCCAACCGAAGATGAAGATGAGTAAATCAATCAGTCCCATGGGACTTCCCTTAGGATGGAGGAGTTATATCATGATATACATATTTTCATACATTTATTATTATAATTATTTTCCCACACTGAATAAATGCAATTTATGTATTTTTGATAATAATATTTTTTTCACATAAAATATAAAATATTTTAGTTTATATAAATAGTTCAAATTACAATTAAAGTAAAATTAAATTAAATGTATAATCATGTATTAAGCCTCAAATACATTCAGCAAAAAGTAACAAAAAGTGCCACTTTTTGAAAATTATGTTTTGTTGCTTTTCATTCCATTAAAATTTATATCAATCCCTTTCATTTTTCATAAAGTGAAAACGGAAAAAGCTCAAAACATTCAAGCTTTAAAAAATTGAAAAAAAGTGGAAGCTTTAAAACACTAACACATATAAACATTTGCATAGTTTTCCCGGTAGGATTCAGAAAAAGCTTCAGAAAAAGGTAAAAATTTATGATAAATATCAATAAAGGTTTGGGTATATGATAAACAAATGGTTTTACTATATGATAAATGAATTACATTTGACATTTAATATGATAAATCAATTTCAAATATGATAAATCATAAATATAAAAAGCAAACCGAATGAAAATAATTATTTTTTATAAATATACTGTCAAGTATAAAATCAAATTTCAAAAAAATATTAATAGCTTTTTACAACAAAAAGAGCTTTTATTTAGTTCATAATTATTCTTCCTGGGGGAGTTGTCATATAAACAACATTTTAAATTTTTTCACTTTTTCACTTTTTCTCACTTTTTGCTGAATGTATTTGAGCCTTTATATTACAATTAAAAACATATTATTAGAAAATTAAAACATTATTGTCACAAATATAAATTTATTAAATCAGTCTGATTTGAAAGTTTGAATAAATAAGATCTAAAAAAAAGAGAAACGTTTTTATTTTTATTTTACATCATACATACAGGGGGACTACAAAAACCAAATAATATTTTTCTCGAAAAATTAAAATATTTAGAAGATATTTTTAATAATTATAATACTGAAAATAAATTAAAAGTAGGTCAAAATTATATTAAAAATTAATATGGAAGCATAGGAAAATATTGATCTGTGTTTTCGATGTAAAATGTTTTTTAAAATAAGAATTTTAAATTCAGATTTACAAAATTTTTTTTTTAGCAATAACAGAAAATTAAATATAACCATCAATTAAACTCATCTGTAAATTTATGTTTTTTTATTCTTCAAATATTTAAAATGTTTTTTTTTCAGATTTTACAAGCAATCTATAATTAAATAATATGATATTTCATATATTTCCTTACAATTATTATTACTATAAATATAAAGTTGTCGCCGGCTTACGTCATAATGTGTGAAAGAGATAAAACATACATGCGCAATATATTACCTTATTAATTCTATATACCTTGGTACAGTAATTACTTACATATAAGTTACATTTTTTTATTTTATAGTTAGCATATTTAAATTACAAAATCTATATTTAAATTACAAAATGAAAAATTTACAATAAAACTAATTAAAATTTAAATTAAAAAGAAAATATACATTATTCTTAAATTACTATTATGATTATTTTTAAAGCATATTTTATCTATATTTATAATTATAAGTATGTTTGAGATATTTTTTTAATCCATATACACATAGAAGAAGTTAAGTTTCTAGTATAGAGAGGTTGGTTATTAGTTGTGACTTAAAAGCGTATTTAGAGTTTGAAGTGTTAGAGTGTGTAGCGAATTTATTGTAGATTGTACAACATCTGTTAATTGGTTAATTTTTTTCCATAGTCTGTACGATGGAAGTATTTAACTAGAGGCTTAGACACTCTTGTTTGTCTTAAATCGTTATTGGGTTTTATTTTATCAGATATGTACGAAACTTCAATATTTTTGTTTAATACATCATAGGTAAAGCATGATGTTAACAGGATTCTTCTTGACGATAACGGTAATAAATTAATTAACGCGAGTCTGGTAGAGTAAGATGGTAAATTGTCATAGTCATTAGGATCATGTAGGTCTCTTAAAGTAAATAGCAGAAATTTTTTTTGAATTGATGCAATTCTATTATTTTTAATTTGATATATTGGATCCCAAATTTGACAGGCATATTCCAAAATAGGCCGTACGAGAGAGCAGTACAAAGTTTTAGTCACCATATGTTTTAGAGGTGTAGTGAATATTTTACCGTTATTTTAATAACGGTAAGCGTTAAGTGAATTTTTTTGATTTCGTGTAGTGGAGCAAAGTTTCAGAATTTTTTTTGAAAGCAACTTCTTCTAACAAAAGTCTTCTAGAAAAAGGATAAAAATGACAAAAACTTTAAAAATTTTATTATGATTTATTCTTTTTTTCAATTACAATATAACATTTTAATATCATAAAATGACAAAATAAGACTTTCGAGGAGAGCGGTTGTGTTTGAGGTGTGCGGAGTGTATTATTTTTGAAATTATTAATTTGTTACATAAATATGGATATTTTTTAATTTACTAAAGTAATTTATAAACATTTGTTTTTATTTATTTCTAATCTATTAGAATTTTTAATTGAAATATTTTGTTATTGTTGTGATTTATTAAATCATTCAGTGAATTTTTCAAAATTGTCGGCAATATAAAAAACTAAATAAATTAAAATAAAATAAATCAAGTGTGAATCAAGCATAAGTATAAATATATATATATATATATATATATATATATATATTGTTTCTTGTGTTTTTCAAAAAATTATTTTAAAAATTATATATAAAAATAATATATTTAATTTGCAACAAAAGTGACATAGAAACTAAATAAATATATTAATAAACAAAAAACTAACAAATTTATTGAAATAATATAATAATATTGTTTTATAGACATATTGTGTAAACAAAAATAGTCATCAATATTTTTGTGTTTTTCGTGTTTGTCGTCATCTGTTATTTTTTCGTCATATAATTTGGACTTTGAACTTTTGAATTAGCTGTTTAAGCTATATTAATATTCATATCTTTGTTGTTGTGCCAAAATTATTTTAATAAAAATTATTTTGATATTACAAGTATGAATAAGTGTAATAGTAATAATTGCTGTGTTAACGATACCAAACTTAATTGCTTGCAATGGTATATGTTCCAAATATTACCATTCTCAATGTATCGGCTTATCTGATGGAGCAAATAAATTTTTGGGAGAATTTAATAAATATTTCACTTTCTACTGCAATGAGTGCAAAACTATTAATCTCTCTCATATAATGCTTGCAGTTAAATCAAATAATGACGTATTGAAAACTTTTTCTGAGTCAATTGCGTCTATTATTAAAATTACTCTAAAAAATGAAAAAAAAGCTTTTAATGTGGAAGAAAAAATAACATCAATTTTACAGCATGTTGACGAATTAAGTTGCCATGTTGATAAAATTGATAATAAATTAAATATTCAATCTAAAAGCTCTGTATTAGTTGAAAATAAAATTAATGATTTGTATACTAATTGTAGCTCATCTAATGAATTAAATATTAGAAATGACGAAATTTTGATGGAAAAATTAAAGTTCCAATTTAGATTCTATACAATCATCATTAAAAAGAATAAAAATAATAACTGAAAGCAATTCTCTAAATTTGCAACAATCATTGGACAAAAATAGTTCAGAAAATGTAGAAAGTCACCATAAAATATATAATGAATTATGCACATTAAGAAACAATGATGGTATAGTTGAACTTATGAATCGTTTAATTAGTTATGGTGATGAACTTGTAACAACTAAAGTAAAATTCAATGATATTATTGATGAAATTAAGAACTTAAACTGTACCACAATTGAAAAGAAAATTTTAAATGACACAGTACAAGTCAGAGATTGCATTTCTATTTGTGAAGAGATTTTCAACATTGATAATAATTTTAATAATAACTATTATAATAGCCATAATAATGATAATAATAATAATCATATAATTAATAATAGTAACGATAATTTTATTGAAAATAATAAAAATAATAGTAATAATAATAATACTAATTATAATGATAATGATAATAATAATAATATTAATAATAATAATAATAATAATAATAATACTTATAATAATAATAATAATAATAATAATAATAATAATAATAATAATAATAATAATAATAATAATAATAATAATAATAATAATAATAATAATAATAATAATAATAATAATAATAATAATAATAATAATAATAATAATAATAATAATAATAATAATAATAATAATAATAATAATAATAATAATAATAATATTAACAATAATAATAATAACTGCCGGATGAAAATTCTCAAATAGCCGCAAAAACAATATTAAATAAACGCCAAAGACAAAAAAGGAAGAAACATGCTATTAAAAATATAAAGCAAATAAATAGCAAAGTGACAAAAATTTGCAATAAAATAGTACCTGATTTAAATAATGTGAAGTCCAAATTTACAACTGATGATGTTATAAATGTTCCTGTTTTACCGATCGGTCATGTTTCTGTGTCTAGTTTAAATGTTTCTCAATTAAGCAATACCTGATTTACATAATGTGACGTCCAAATTTACAACTGATGATCTTATAAATGTTCCTACAATAAGCAATACAACAGTACCGGATTTACATAATGTGACGTCCAAATTTACAACTGATGATGTTATCAATGTTTCTGTGTTACCGATCGATCATGTTTCTGTGTCTAATTTAAATGTTTCACCAATATGTAATAAATTTAAATGTATATTCTTATCTAAATTAGATAAATCTTTTACTTCAGAAGCATTAGAAGTATACATTAAGCATAAATTAAACATTGAACCATTTAAGATTGAAAAGATGCATAATTGCAAAAATTATAATAAATATGCATCTTTTAAACTATATGTAACTGAAGATTATTTTTCCGTTTTGAAAGATACTAAATTCTGGATACAAGGAATGATTGTAAACGAATTCAAACATAATAATCAACGGAATTCTTTTCAGAACATAATGACAAGTCTGCTGAGACGCAATTAATAAAATTTGGTATTAATATTATATACCAAAATGTACATGGATTAAGGACAAAGACTGATAAAGTTTACTTTAATACATTTAATTGTAAATATGATGTTATAGCTTTAACCGAAACTTCACTAAATTCAAAAATTTTGGACTCTGAGTTATTTCACTCGTCGTTTCAATTATTTAGGAGAGATTGTCACGCTAATATTGATATTGATACAGTTGGTGGAGGAATTTTGATAGCTGTTCGCTCTAATATTAATTGTACGTTAATTAATTTTCCTGAAGATCATAATCTTGAAATTATGTGTGTACAATTATCTGTGGATGCATCATCAATATTCGTAGTTAATGTTTATATACCACCTAACAGTTCGTTTGAAATATATAATAATTATTTTAAATGTTTGGAATATATATCTTCAATATTAAAAGAACATGATGAAATTGTTTGTGTTGGTGACTTCAATTTGCCAAAAATTAATTGGATTAGATCTTCTGAAGATCTTACGTTAGTTCCTATATGTAATGCTAATATGGATGCCAGCAGCGGCTCGTCCTAATGGGCTAGGTGGGCTAAGCCCACCCTAAGAAATCTTAATTTAAACTCCACAAAATATCTTCCAAAATAAAAAAAAAAAAATTTCGTATAAAAAAATATTTTCATATTATGTACGATATTTGGTCTGCCTACCCTATAAAATATACGTATTTCTATTACATACATAATTATAATAGTAATTATGTAATAGAAATGAAGGAAAAGAAAACGAAAAAATTCTTGCGGACTTAGTCCGAAAAATACATTAAATTTGCTTTGCAACTTTTTTTATATGTATTGTTTTCTAATATACCACGGTTGGGCTAAAAAATAGTAGCCCACTGCATATATGTTTCCTCTATAGAATAAAAATTTGAATATAAACATTTTTATTAAATGTATTTATGTATACAAACATTTATTTTTCATATGCATGAACGACGATTTTATATATTTTTTTTGTGTTGAGAATTTTCTTCTATGCATCAGGGATGATATTTGGTGTATTTTGATTGTACTTAAATTTGATGAAAAATTGTACCAAAAAGACAAAAATTGTACCTAAATATTTTTTTTTAATTTAGAACAACTTAATATTAAAATAAAAAACATTTATTTATTATTATAAACAAAACAAAAATAATTCAGAAGTATCAAACATAAAAATTATATTCTATAGTAATATTATTAAAAACATACTGTTTAATAATTTAACTATGTATTATTAAACATATTTATCACATTATATTACATAAGATCATTCAAGTAGTTCACCTTCTGCAGGGTCATTATTTGGCAAAGAAATATGTTTTAAATTCGAAATATTGAAATTAAAATAATCACAATAATTTGCTTTAATTAAATTTTTAGTTTGAATTAATGCCGAACAAGTTTCCAAAGCCAACTTATTTCTGCATTTTGTTTTTATCAAATTGTGATAAGAAAAAACCCGCTCAACACATGCAGAAGAGTGTGGCAAGGATAAAAGTCCTTGAACAATTCTATATATATTGGCAAACATTAAATTACCCAATTCATTTTTCTTTTGACTTATTTCATACCAGAATTCAGAAATAGATAAATTTTTGAATTTTTGAATTTGTGGGTAATCGGCCAAAGCTCTATATTCTGCATTTATGACTTCAGAATTTTCCAATTCTTTTTCTGGAAATAACTTTATTATGAGTGAAAGAATACTATTTGTTTCACCAGATATCACATGTGCAGGTGTAAAAACTGGTATCATATTTGTTATTTCGTTATTGAAATCAATTCTTTTCCTCAAGTCATTACAAAATGTTTCATAAAATTTCATAACATTTTTTTTAAATTTTAAAATATCATCAGAAGATAAATTTGTTGAAGTACTATAAAAAAATTCTGCTGCAGTTCCGCAAAATAAATTATTAATTGAAATTTGTTTTGTAAGATTCAGAGAATTTATAGAATTTGATTCTATATCTTCTTTAGAAATAAAATTTCTGCAAATTTGATGAAACAGTGATTTTAATCGTGGAATAAAAATATGTATTCTTGTTTCTTGAGATTGCATTTCCAAATTAACATCGTTTATAATTTTTAAAATATATGATAAGAAAAAAAAATACATCTTTAGAACAGGATCACGGAGACTTTTGGAAATGAATGAAACATTTTCATTGCCATATCCTGATTCAAAATCTGATAAACCAAAATAATAATATAGTGTTGTCCACTGTTCCAAAAGTCTTTCGACTACTGCCTAAACAATAAAAATAAAATTAACTAAATAAATTAAATTACAAAATAAAAGAAAACATACCTGTCTGGAAAGCCATCGAGTTGGAGCAAATCTTAAAATTACATGAAGCTCACTTCCAAACTCTTGTTGAAATTTTTCAAATTCTGATTTTCTACTGGGACTATGACAGAAGTGGTGGTTTATATCACGCATTAATTTTTCAATTTCTTTTGGCAACTTTGATGCTGCTGCCAGTGACGCTAAATTCAAATTGTGGCATACACAGCCATTTATAAATATTTTTGGAGCCACTTCTTTTAACTTAGCTTGTACTCCATTTTGTTTTCCCATCATGACGGAGCAGTTATCTGCTGTAAATCCTAATAAATTAGTTAGTGGCACATCATTGCTTTTTAAAAGTTTGATGAGTGAATTGTAAATTCCACCCGCTGAACAATCTGATACTAAAGCAAAACCCAAAAATCGGTCCTGGCATGATTTGTTGAATATCCTTATAATTACTGCTAAGTTTTTATTCATTGACACATCAGTACTTTCATCTATGATGAGTGAATAATACTGATTATTAGTTATTTCTGTAATTTCTTTACAGTTTTGTGGTCCAGTAATGGATCTAATAATTTTTTGCCCTTTAATTCTATTAACTGAATTTTTTTTAATAATCTTTGAATCGGTTATGGTCTTTACACATTTGGTTAGGTGGTCTAAAGCTGTAAATGGTAAATTATGTTCCGCAATAAACAAAGATAATCGGATTTCAAATTCTTTTGCAGCCTTTGATACTGACATTTCTTCAAAATTTGATTTGGCAAAATCATTAATTTTCATAGATTTTTTTGCACTTTCCATTAACTTCTGATGCAATTTAGAGTCAACATGTCTTTTAATGTGAAAAAAATTACCAAAAATTGACATATTACAAACAGAGCATTTTTTCCCCTGGCGTGAGGTTTCTTCTGGAACTAACCATGGAAATTTCTCGGTCCATTTTTTACGGTAATGATGAACATAAGATTTTTTTTTTGTTTTTTGTGCATATTCAGTAGCTTTTACAAATTCATTTTCTTCTAATTCATCTGATTCACTGCTAGTACTAAAAATACGGAACCATATAAATTTTTTATAATAACTATGTAACTTACTTTTCAGCAAAATATGTGTTTTTTAAATTTTACTTACTGTTCAGTTATTTCTATTTCTGAAACCTCTTGAACATGTTCTTTATCAATTGAGCTGATTTGTTCTGGATCTGGAGTATTTAAGCTTTCACCAACTTTTTTTCTATATTCTGTATGTATGAGCCATCTGCAAAATTGTATTGTTTTATTTTATTTATTTTATTTTGTTTTTAACTTACTTATCCATTATGATGTAAATAAAAAATGCAACTCGCGAAAATCATTAATCAGCTAAATTGTAAAATTTTATTTAATTTTAAATTATTTTGTTTTTAACTTACTTATCCTTTATGAAATTAAAAATTACAAATTAGCACGAGGTTTAAAATTAACACGAAACTTTAAAAAATAGTTCTAAGAAAAACACAACCACAAATTTAAAATTCTAGAATTATTTTTGAAATTGAAAATGTCAAATTTACATTAGAAAACTTCCCAGCAAACTCGTTCTCGTGATTTTCACATATTATATGTAAGTACGAAATATATAGATTTTCTTATTTCAGTTTTTTCCAAAATTCGAACTAACCTACGAGTTCCGAATCCGAAAATAAAAATATCGAAAATAAGTTTGCGAGTTAGGAATTTGACTTTTTCAGTTCCTAAAATAATTGACAGCGAAAAATTATTTCCTGGAAGAACTACGAAATGATGAAAAAAAGTTTTTTTTTGTAGATTCTTAAAATTGTACTAAAATTATAAAATTGTGCCGAAAGTACTTCAGGATCTGAATTGTACCGAAAAAAGTACAATTGTGCCTAAAAAATCATCTATGCTATGCATATGCATATAGGCGAGAATAAATTTATATAGTAAAGTCAGCAAAATTAAAAAAAAAAAAAATTCTCTGAGAGAAATAATTTATTGGATTTTTTTTACAGCAAAAATGTTATAAATATGTGTATATAGTGTTTTGCTTCTGTTACTTTAATGTTAGGGACTATTTAACAGTAGCCCCTAGTACATAATATTTTTCCTGAAAAAAAATTAACAGCATAATGCTTATTTTTTTATACATTGTCTGTTAAAAAAAATTAATGGAAAAAGCAATAGAATAATATAGTCAAGTGCGTATATCGTGTATGCGAATATTTATTTTACTATTGCTATACATAAGTATAAAAAAAATATTACGTACATATTATGTATTATCGTATAGCATTGTTTTAAAGATTTGAATGCTTTTCATAATTCTAATTTGAATTTGAGTAATAAAATAATTTATAAAAAAATTTCATTTTAAGTGTTATTGCTAGTTTGATCCGCTGTTTTGCTGTTTTTACGGTGAACAGAAGTTTTCAGGCATTTAGTATTTTGTATTTTTGTTGTTAAATTTTAAAATTATATATATTTTATATTATACACGTATATATATGTATGTATTATATTTATTTATAATTTTCATATTACATATAAATATAGTTTTCATATTATATATAGCATTTTCCTTCGGGTCAAATTAGTCTTTTTACACATAAAGATAGTCTTTAAAAATATAAAGATAGTCTTTTAAAAAATCAAATTAGTCTTTATAAATTTCAAGTTAGTCTTTTAAAATTTCAAATTAGTCTTTTTACATTTAAAATTAGTCTTTTAACACTTGGAATTAGTCTTTTAAAATTAAAATTTCTGTGTTTTAAACCTATTATTTAAGTAGAAACAAATAATATTATTTTTTTTAAATTTTGTTCAAATTAAAATTTTATGAATAAGAAGCATTTAAATTCACCCAAAAATCTTAACGATATTTTTTAATTTTTTTTCCCAAAAGATAAATGTTTTGTTCGGCAGCTGTTAAGTGTACCAAGAGACCATAACTTGGTTAATGCAATTGCACAAGGTGTTTCAACATTGAGCGATCAAGATTGTCGAAACTATTTTTTAAATATGACGCTAAAAATGCCAGGTGCTATTCTATTGTTAACGAAGAAATACATTAAAATTATATTATCGCTTAATAAAATTTTAATTTATTAATAATATATTTGTTTGTACTTAGTATTTGTTTGTACTTAAATAATAGGTTTGAAACACATAGAAATTTTATTTTTAAAAGACTAATTTGAAATTTAAAAAGACTAACTTGAAATTTAAAAAGACTAACTGGAAATTTAAAAAGACTAATTCGAACTGATTTTTTAAAAGACTATATTGATGTGTAAAAAGCCTAATTTGATCGGAAAATGCTATATATTGTATATAATTCTCATATTATTTTTTGCTAAATACATATATGAATTTTTAAATAATTGCTCTAATGATAAATGAAATAGATTACTTATTGGAGCATCTATTTAAATCTTCATCATTAGAGGTTAAGGTTAAAATTAAAGAATTAGGATTACATCAGCCAATCGATTTTGTTTTGTGTTGAGGAACCTGGACACTAAATTCCAGTTAACGCTTTGAGTGTAGTACCTCATGTTAAAGTGGAAACCTGCACAATGTCTTTTCTTAATTTCAAAAAAAAAAATAGCCCACCCAGAATTTTACAGCACGAACCGCCACTGTATAACATTGGAAATAATGCAAAATCTACTTGCGCCCATGAATACTAAACTAGATAAACTAGATACAATTGATTTAAATATTAAAGAAATTTTAAGAGAAAATGAGCTATTAAAAGAAAAAGTTACTGTAAACGAAAGAAAAATAGAATTGTTGGAAAACGAAATAGAAAAACTTAAAATGTATCAACAAAAAAGAAATCTAATTTTTCGAAATGTGGTAGTAGAGAAAAACGAAGATGTAGAAACCAGAATTGAAAATATAATCAGGAAGAATTTACAAATTGAAACAAAACTGCCAATGGAAAAAGTTATGAAACTAAGAAAAAATAATATTGAAGGTAAAAAACAAAACATACTCGTGGAGTTTCAATCGTTAATATCTGTAAATGTTATCTTGAAAAATACTAGGTTGCTAAAAAATTCAGAAATATCGATAAGTAAAGATCTGCCAGACAATTACCAGCAAATGCAAAACAAATTACTGGCCATCAGAAGAGAAATTATAAAAAATGATAAAAATAAAAATAAAAAAATTAATGTATCTAATGGTCGTATGTTTATCGAGGATTATAAATTTATATGGAAAAACGGTTATGGTCTTCTTCATGAGCAAAAACGTGATGGTGTATTTATCGAAGAAAGTGGAGCTGGTAAAATTAAAGAATTATTTGGAATTGATATTGAAGAAAAAGTCTCTCAGTTGTTGCATGAAAATAAAAGAAATCAATAATAATCAAATGCTGTCTGCTTTAATAATAATAATAAAAATAATATTATTATTATTATTAATAATAATAATAATATTAATAATAATAATAATAATAATAATAATAATAATAATAATAATAAAAATGAAAAACTAGATATATTGAGCTATAATGTTGCAGGATTGCTCAGTAAAAAATTGTATCCAGATTTTTTTATATATATAAGCAAATTTAGTATATTTTTTTTGTACGAAACATTTGTAACTGAAAATAAAATAAATGAATTTAAAAACTATTTTCACTCACATGAACTACATTTTATACCTGCACTAAAACATAATATGGGTAGGCCAATAGAAGGCTATATTTTCGGTATAGTAAGAGAAAAGAGCAGTTTTCAAATAACTTTCAAAGAAATTTATAATAAAATACTGGTAGAAATAAAAAATAGGGATAATGCTTATTACATTGTACCAGTATACATTAGTTATAGTAGATGGAATGAGGAATTTAATAAATTAAAAGACTACCTAAGAGAGCTTGACAAAAACAATGGTATGATAATAGGTGATTTTAATGCGAGAATTGATCAACTTAACAGTAATTGCGGCAATATGAATGATATATTGAAATATGATAGATTATCTAAAGACACAAAACTAGATTTAAAAGGTAAACTTATAATAGAAACGTGCAACGAATTAGGCTATTATATATTAAATGGATGTACAGAAGGTTACGTAACTGGAGAATACACTTTTATAAACAGCAATGGCGCATCTGTAATTGATCTATGTATGGTGAAAGGGCAGTGGACAGAAATATTAGAAGAATTTGAAGTAAAAGAAAAACACTATACAGATCATATGCCAATTATAGCGAAACTTAATATACATCTCAATAATACATATGAAAAAATTAATTTATTACCTAAAATATGTTGATCAACTTAATTGATCAACTTAACAGTAATTGCGGCAATATGAATGATATATTGAAATATGATAGATTATCTAAAGACACAAAACTAGATTTAAAAGGTAAACTTATAATAGAAATGTGCAACGAATTAGGCTATTATATATTAAATGGATGTACAGAAGGTTACGTAACTGGAGAATACACTTTTATAAACAGCAATGGCGCATCTGTAATTGATCTATGTATGGTGAAAGGGCAGTGGACAGAAATATTAGAAGAATTTGAAGTAAAAGAAAACACTATACAGATCATATGCCAATTATAGCGAAACTTAATATACATCTCAATAATACATATGAAAAAATTAATTTATTACCTAAAATATGTTGGAGAGAAAATCATAAAGATCAATATCATTATGAAATCGATAGAAAAAAGTGCTGAATTAAAAACAGAAGATATTTCGATAGAAGAAATTAGCAGCAATTAAACGAATGTATTATAAATTCAACGATAAAAATTCAAACATCAAGATAAAATTTCAAGAAAAATGGTTCGACTGGGAATGTTGGAAAGCACGAAAAGATTCGTATAAATATCTTAGAATGTATAAAAAAGTTGAAACAGTAGAGAATAGAAAAGTATATATAGAAAAAAATCGTAAATTTAAAGACTTATGCATCAAAAAAAAAATATATACAATGCTAACCTCGCGATGAGCCTTGTAAAATCAAAGATCCATCAAGCCTTTGGAAAATAATAAATAAATTAACTCAAAATATGGCGAATTAAACTGTCACTTGCAACCAGCCTATTTTTTAAATAATAATTTGCCTAATCACAAAAATATATTATTTAATTTACTTATTTGCTTGACAACAAATGCAAAGTACCACTTCAATTTTTAATTTAAAAAATAATTTTTTTGGCAGTAAACTTCAAAAATGTCATTTTGGTTGTACAACTTCC